>CM028360.1:23982676-24582676 GCA_016618105.1 Dendrobium huoshanense
CAAGTGTGGTTGCACGTCACCGGCGGCGAGTTCTCCGGTGAACCCACCACCTAGACCGTCTCAAGCCCATAGCAAGCCGATCCAGACGCGTTCGAGCTTGGTTTCCGCTGGAATCTTCACTTGGACAATCTACAAGCTCAACCATCCAGAAATTCGAAGATCTAACGGTATAGCTCCCTAAAACCCTAGATCTAGGTCACATTAGTTAGGCCTAAATAGCTTTAAACGTTTTTAGGGTTTTAGCTAAAACAAACTATTCCCCATAATTTCTGTCATGTCCTTATTTATGTTTAAAATTTCATTGAAAATGATCCGTTCCGATCGAGAGAACGAGGCAAAATACGTTCTCATAGGCGTCACTCACGGTCGTCCGGCGAGTGTACTTTTTTCTGGACCGTTGATCGTTCGATCAACGGTCCAGATCGAGCCCTTCCGCGGTTCTGATCTCCGACCGCGCATAGGAGTCGATCTGTCGTTCGATCGTCAGCGCCGTCCGGCTCGATCCTGGCCGTCCATTCAAAACCGTGGGACGAAGTCTCTGCGTTGGATCTTGGTCAAATCGGGTCAGACGGCGGGATCTAATCCCCGCCGTTGAACGATCCGGCGTTCGAATCGAACGGTTCCGCAGCGCTCGCTGACGTGGTTAAGTGAAACCGCGTCCCGCGGTTTGCAGCCGACCGTGGATGACCGCGCCTTCCACGTGGCCATCCCCCGCCGTCGCCGCGTTTTGGGCTGGTCGAATCAGAACGTGCCACTTGTCCCACTATAGCCCGCCGAACCCGATTAAATGAGTTTAATTTAAAATTAAACCTATTTAATTACAGAACTTTGAAATTATTAAAATTTTTATAATCCAAAAATTATTTAAAAATATCAAAATTTTCAGAATTTTATATCTTTCAAATAAAATTAAAAGCTTTCTCTAAAATATTTAATATATTTTTTTAAATATTAAAAATACTCAAAACTTGATATTTTAATTAATAGTTACTTAAGATAAATCAAATTAATTTTAATAATTTAAAAAATATTTTATTTTGAATTATTTCAGAGCATGGAGGGTATTCCATAAATAAAATTCACTATTCAAACTATAATATATTTTAAATATTTGAGTTTTCCTTTAGATAATTTAGACTATTTAATTAAATATCTAATTTATATTTTACTATTAAGTTAAATATTTTGAATATCAAAGTTCTAATTCCAAAATATTTTAAAAATCTGAGAGTCTCTCATCTTTAAAATGTTATTTTCAAAATATTTTGTTAATTATTTTTAAATTTATGATTATATATATATAAGTATGTTTGATATTTATTTACTTAATAAAAAAAAAGTACTTTGAAATTATATATTATATGTAGACCCTTTAAATTCTTGAGAGATTTATTTGAAGTTCTAAACTTAGATCAAGCCTATGTGAATGGAATTAATGGGATGATTGTGGATAATCATTCTTGATTATTCACTAATTTTGTCTTAATTATGCTAATTAGTTAATTGCATGCTTAAGGTGCACACACCACTTAGTCTAAGGCTCTCCTAGATTTAGGTATTGAATGTGTTTTGTGGTTCATGCATGCTTATGTATTGAGTAAGAGGGTTAGTTCAAACATTGATTCAAGCCCATCAAAATAGTGACATAATAAGGACAATAATTAAGGACTCATGTATAGAAAACTTAGAAAATTTCCATAATTAGGATTCACTTTCCCTTGAGTTGAAACTTTGAACATTTGAACTTAGTGACACCCTCAACCCCTAGAGAAATTTTCACTGATTTTTGAGGTCATTAGGTCCCCTAATTAATTTTCTAAGTCTTAAACCCTTAATTAAGCCTTTAAAACTTCTAAAAATTGTAATAAATCCAATTTAAATCCAAAAATTACATATAAACCCTCAAACTGACCAGAATTCAGTCCTTAATCTATGATAATTGAAGCCCTTTGATTTGACAGCAATTTAAACCCTAATTTAATTTTAAGTGAAAATCAATGTTTAATTGAGATAATTAATTAATAATAATTAAAAAATCCCAAAATCTCCAAACACTTGGGATCCCTCCTTAGGTTATTCCTGACCTTTGGAGGTGTTTTCAAGAGATTGGGAATTTGTTTGAAGCAAAATCACAAAGGGCCCTCTAATTAAGAAATTCCTAAAATTCATTAAATGCCCAAACTTCGATAATCCATAACTAATTCCAGAAAAATCCAAATCACCCAAACTCACTTGCATTCAACTCCTAATAAGTCTAATATTTATTAAAATATATTAAATTCCAGAAATTTGCAATATTTTAAAAGTCAACAAATTGGTCAAACCGTAGTTAAAACTAGTTCAAAACTTCAAACCTTCGTAATAAAATGTAGAAAAATCCGATTTAACGTACTTACCTTCTAACTGATCGTAGTAAGGTCTAGTATTTTAATAAAATACAAACATTCCAGAATTTGAGCTTAATCAAAAAGTCAATTTTCAACCCCTTAATTAATCATTAAAATATTCTAAAAATTCATAAAACTCAAATTTATTCTAAAACTCAGAAAATATTGGTTAATGCTTAAAACACTTAACAAATCCTTTAAAACACAACAACCACCCTAAAGTTGAAGTTTATTGGCTGGACTACTCCGGGCTGCGGGGCTAAGTGTCCTAAGGAGGCTGGTTCCTCGAGCCTGGTGGCACAACGCCACGAATGAATTCTAAGGGGTGTTAAACCTTAAAATAGATTAATCTTTAATTATTTAACATTTTTAAAAATCTCTAATTCAATTACATTAATTTGGTTTATCGGCTGGACTACTCCGGGCTGCGGGGCTAAGTGTCCTAAGGAGGCTGGTTCCTCGAGCCTGGTGGCACAACGCCACGAATCAATTAATGGCAAACTTAAATTAATCAAGCTTTTAAAATCAGTAACTAACTCTTTTTATATTAATCCACTCTTTTAATTCTAACCAATTAAATAACTTAATCAACCCCGATTGCTACTGGGTAACCCAGGCCTACGAGGCTATTAGCTTAGCCCAAGGAAGGTGAAATAAACTTCACGGCCTCGGTGTGAAACAAAGGTAGTAATCAATTAACTTTTAAAATATGTCTAATTAAAATTCTTAATTCATTAATACTTAAATTTTAATCTAAATCCCCTTTAAGCCTTAACAAATCCAACTTTTAGACAACTTCAATTAATAACCCACTTTAGGATCTACCCCAGCCACACGACCTTTCTCACACACTTTAGATGATGTGCTAGGACAACCAACTCTAGATCTAGGTTAGGCCGGTGTTTACTTTACTGCTGTGTGCCGGATTTTTCGTAGTTTTCACTGCATGTTGTGGATGAAATTGCTTTGCTGTGTCTGCTTACTTTTTCTGTACTCTGTGGATGGATTGATGTGTTTGGCGACTAGATTACCCTTAGGTTAGGTACGATCTGGATGTTGACACAGTTTTCTGCAGGTGGCCACGCTCATGCAGGGCAATATAAAAAGGGGCAAATCAAAAAATGCATAAATATTATAAACTCTTTGCACAGGTGCTTCAGCTGCTAAAGCCCCCAAATCATAAAGAGCGTGGCCAGTGTGTTTACTTTCTTTTCTGCTCATATACAACTGCTTGGGAATAACTGCTTTTTTTTTTATATATTATTGCTTAGGATAACCCTGCAGGTGAGTCTAGATTTTTATTTTGATATCAATGTAATTTGTGCAAGTGTCAAGTGTTGTGAAAGTTTATTTGAGTTGGGATACATAGATCCAAAGCTTGGATTCCAAAGAGGAAAGGATACCCCTTTGGGGAACACTCCTTTTCCATTTGGAAATCCAAATTTGGATCATACCTCTTCCTTACCCAAAGAGGAAAGAGTGGCCTTCCCCTTAGAGGGAAGTGCCCTCTTGTCCATTTGGGTAATCCACTACGAAGATTCCAAGAAGATTGAAGAAAAGGAGTCCAAAGAAGAATGAAATTGAAGATTTGAAGACTTGAAGATTGAGAGTATCCCACTCAAAATAACTTGCGTCATTACTAGGCTTAGAATCCGGGTTGTTGTCAGTGGTGCCCGGCCACTTTACTTTCTGTAATATTCTGGTTTGTAATAAGCAAGGCAATTCTGCCTATGGACATTTATTAATTAATTTGTATCTGATGTGATGATTTGATTGCCTTTAGGATTACTTGTTTTTACTAGTTTTTTGGCGATTGCATGCCGCTCTTTGTTTTCGCCTGGATACGTGAGGCTCGTGAGGGTGTGAAAGTTTCTACTCATAATTTTAAAAGTCTAAAATTTTAGTGAGTCTAAATAACATAGAAAGATAACGAATCTAGGGAATTAGCCGGGGATCGACCCCGGGGTCGCATGCATATTTTTGCATTACTCTTTCCTTGCTTTAGACCCTTCCCCGCCTGCGGGTAGAGTCCGGATAGTCTGACCTATGAGGACGAGGTGCCGGACCTGGGGAAGTCCAGTCTTCTAAAAAATTATTTTATAAGCCTGTTTTAAAAATTTCAAGCATATTTGATTTGAGGTTGTTAACCAGCATGCATTGCATTAGATACAAATTAAAGAGTCAAAATTTTAATTTCATAGTCCTTAGCATTTTAGCACCCAACATAAGTCAAAGGGGCCAATTAGGAAAATCTCTAGATGTCGGCCCCGCCTCCCCAAAACTTTAATTATAACGTCCCTACCACTCTTTCATAAAAGACCGGATTCATCTATTTTAAATCGATTAGGTGGTTAGCTGGCTCCCCAATCCAGGCCGGGGTAAGTCCAGACCTTGCACTGCATTAGTTAGGATCGGACGACTGTGGTCCAGTGTCCAAAATAGATTTAGGATTCCGGGGCAGATCTTTGATTATAAGACCCCAAACTTCGGGAATATAGTCCCAAATTTCTAATAAAATGCTCAACTCTAATTAAATATCATTTCAATCCAAACATAAAGCCCAACACTTAGATTAAGTTGGGACACTTCCGGATGGTTCTGGAATCTCAAAGTGTCCCCTACCTCTCATCCTTTAACTCCGTTAATAACTGCTCAATTTTGATCCATTCCCTTTTGATTTTCCAATTCACTTCTCTTTTTGATATCACTCCTAGAAATTCTAAACAAAATTTTGCCATTATTTTAATCGAGAGTTTTCGTAGGAGATTTTATCTCCCTACGATGTAATTAACTACGAGGGCTTGCGCTCGTAGGAGATTTAGAACCACACACGCACCTGATTTTAAAAATCAATTTTTCAAAACTCAATTGGATTTCTTTGGAAAACTTAAAATATAGTGATCATTATTATCATATTCAAAGAATTATCATCGAATGATATTTTCTCCCTTCGGGGAGATACATCTTTCTTTGATAAGGCTTTGGATGTGAACCTAACGATCACACTTCTTGAATATTGTATTGGATATTCAGTTGAACCTCATTTTGACCCTTCGGGGTCATATGAATTTCTCTTTAGCATCCGCTCATAATATTCAAGATAGTTTACATAATTCTAAGTCTGAACACCGTTATGAAAGTTTATTTTCGTCCTTCGGGGTGATATACTCTTTCTAACGAGTCGATTCGACCTTAGAATTGAACTCAACCTTAATCTTAAAATCCCCAAAGAAAACTAATATTTTCAAAACATGTTTTTCAAAATTCCACCAACAAAAAATGGCACGCCCGGTGGGACATATCTCTCTCTCCATCTTTTAATAATGGCAAAATTTGTTTCATCGGTAGTCTTAACTACCTTTCTTCCGTTGGTCCCTTTGCCCATTTCTTCCTTGGGTTAGTGTGGCCAACATCTAAAATAATAATAAAACATTAAAAGAGAGGTTTCACCTCTAAATTTGATTTTATTTAGACTTCTGTTCTGATTTTGACCTTCTGCCCCAGCACAGCCTGTGAGGCGACAGTGTCAAATCAGATCTCTGGTATCCTTTTTAATTTTATGGATTTATAGTCGATAAATTTTTTCATTCAATATATAAATCCTTAAAATTGAAAAGCATTCGAAATTTTTGATTTTCATTCCAAACTTGTTAGTTTTAACCCCCTCATTTCCCCTTTGACTTTTAAGGGTGGGGAGGGTTAAACTATCCTTTTACTTGGGCTTTCTCACAATTCCATAAGCCTTCGGGCAAGGGGAAACTCTGTCCGTTGTGTTTTGGAATTGTAAGAGAACCCATTTCAAAATTCTCAAAATTTCTTCAAAGATTTTCTTAAACTCCAAGTTGACATATGTTACCCCATACGATTTCCTCGTGGGCTAATATATGTCATACTTTCAAAAAATAATAATAAAATACTTTCTACTACTCTTTTCAAAAAAAATCTAATTTCAATCATTTTCTTTAACTTTCAGAAAATTTCAAATGGCTGGCCAACTGATTTTCTCCTTTGACCGAGAGTTGAATTCGACTGTTAATGACCAAGGGAGTACTGTGATCTTTGGAATGGGATTTAGTACTCTAGAGCTCTCTATGGATGGACACCAAATTGTGAGCCTGGATGCCAGTAAGGAAACTCCCCCAGTAGTTGAGTTAATTGTGGGATCTGCACCCACCTTGCCAGTAGTCAGTGATGATCAGGAAACAGCCTGAACCAGTTGTTGAGCCTCCACTGAAATTAAGTCTGTCTTTGAAGAAGGGTCTAGTTCTGGACTTAGATTCACCACTAAGAATCAGAAGAAGAATTATTTGAGGAGACTTAGGAAGAAAATCTCTAAGGCTAAGAGAGTCCTACCTTTTAGACCTTGGCCCAAGTAGAACCTGAGGCTGTTGAGGAACTACCTATTCCTGCTTCCTCTCCCCTCCTAAAGGGAAGTCGCTTTTACCCCCTGGCTTCAGCTCAAGGGGAGGAGAGGATAGCTAGGATAGCCCGTTCTCCACCATGCCCGGTCGACTACTCGCCAAGAAGACTCAGAAAGAAAAACACCTTCAAAAGACAAGAACTTTGAGAAATATAATTCACACCTGCGCTGCACAGACCGGACAGACTAAAGAGGAATATGTGAAACAGTTAAAGGGAGTGATCTCACATCGCTTCCAAAAAGAAGTATTGAAGGAAGAAGCATCTGAAGCAAAGAATTTAACCCCTCAATTCGTTAGAAAGAATAAGAAGTATGCTAGACAGCCTGCTACTTCGGTGCTGGTTGATGGATATCACTGGGTGCCACGCCCTCTGTCCTCTCAAACAGAGGGTATTGTGTTGACTGGGTCCGAGAGAGGCCGCCATTTTACTGGTAGACCCCCGGTACCCCCACATAAACCTGTGAGATTGGCCTCAGTGATTGTCAAACCAAAGGGGGTTGAAGTTCAAAAGTCTGTGGATCTTAAAGGAAAAAGACATAAATCTCCTGAAAGGAGATATGTGCCGAAAAGAACTAAGTTGGAGAGTCTGCCACCACCTCCTAGAACTTCTAAGTTCATTCTGCAGCTCCAACGAGTTTCAATCAACCCTACTCCAAGTGCAGTTGAATTGATGGATGTTCAGGCTAGTACTCCAGTTGTTACAGTTGATAGTCCTACCACGGCCAGTTTAACCCCGGATCCAATAGTTACCGTTCCTGCTACCCCAGTTGATGATCCCAAAGTCCGAGTGTCATTCCTAGGCCCCTTAGTCAGGTGTCTGAGGACCTTACCTTACCGGATGTGGGAACTATCACTTTACAAGCTCCTACTTCCCCTGAGGAATATGTCCCTCTCCCTGTAGAGGATGCCACTCTTCTGACTACCAGCTTTGGGATAGTCGAAGAGGAGAGAGTTGACCAGGATTTAGAGATGGAAGATGAGCCAGATACAAAGTCTCAACCAGATCCTAATCCAAAACTTACAGAAATCATTGCCCTTATGGATTCTGAAGAGTTGTTTGATATGGCTGAGTATAAAGGATACTTACCCCTCGACCCTAAATCAATTGGGGATAGACCGGTCGAGGAGGTAGTTCAAGAAATAAGAAACATCTTGTTGAACAAAGAAGGAATGGCTTCTTTTGACCCTGATATGGATGATCTCCTTGGAAATGAAGATGATTATGTTGGAGGCATTCATGTGGTTGAGACTAGAGGGTCTAATAAAGAAGCTGAGCCCAGCAAACGCCGATTTGTTAAAGATGATGATCCGCATGCTGTTGAGTCAGAATCGGATGAGTCTGTGAAAGATAGAGATGAAGAACATATAAAAAACTTGGAGACTCAGCTTGCTACCATGATGTCACAAGTTAGAGAAATGCAAGAAAAGTTGGACAAATCACAGCAAGAGTCTTTTGTGATTCACCAATCAGCTCGAGAGCTCACAGAAAAGGCCAAAAGGGCAGAGCTTAAATCCAGACCTCTCGAGTCACCACCTGCGACTCTCCCTTGTCCAGTAGAGACACCTCCAGTTCACCCTACAGTTTCCACCATTCCTCCGATCCCACCTCAGAAGGATATCAAGCAGTTAATTGAGGACCAGGTAAGGGAGGCCTTAGCCCATGCTCAAGGAACTGTGTCTATTGCAAAGGGTAGACCCTACCCCGAGGAATATGACTTAGTTCCTTATCCAAAGGGTTTTGTGCCACCAACTTTTAAAGTTTTCACCGGAATTGAAAATCCGAGACAGCATCTGGCCCACTTTCCGAGCAAGCTGTTGCAATGCAGGAGGGTCAGATGCTCTACTATTTCGCCAATTTGTAAGTAGTCTATCTGGCATTGCTTTTGAATGGTACGCCGATCTGCCCAACGGTTCAGTAAGAACCTTTAGCGACCTAGAAAACCTCTTTCTTAAGAGATTTTCGGAGCGCAACAACGCACCACCGTGGGCGATCTCGTGGTTGAAAAGCAAAAGCCGGGAGAGTCTCTAGTTGAGTACATCTTGAGGTGGCGAAACCTCTCGATGAAGTGTGAACCCCAGTTGCAAGAACAACATGCTGTGGAGATTCTGTTGAAGAATATCCACGGTCCTGTTGCTTTTCTCCTGAAGGGTTTCACTATTAAAACTTTTGAGAAACTTCTTAATAAGGCTAGCAATTTGCAGGAAGAGGCTCCTAGGATGCCATTCTTACGAGAGCAGTCTGAAGAAAGGAAGGGTCCAAAACTGGTAAAGACATTTGAAAAGAAAGCTGTGGTTTCAGCAGTAGATAAAGGAAAGAGGCCAATGGTTAGTCAGCCTAGCACTCCACTTCCACCACAGCCGCCTCAGAAGCAGCCCTTTCAGATAGTTCCTCAATATACTAGAGATCCCTCTTTCATCCCTTTTAGAGAGAGATTGGCAAAACCTTATCCATTTAAAAGGGAGTCAGTTAAGAAGATCTTCAGGAGTCTGTTAAAGAAACCGGATTTCCAGTTGCCAGAGGCTAGAAGGCCTGAGGATGAGAGCAAGAAAGATGATCCCAAGTACTGCCCCTACCACAGGATGCTTAGTCACCCTCTTGAGGACTGCGTTGTGTTCAAAGATTGGCTTGAGAGGAACTACACCCAAGGTAACATCATAATACCTAAGGAATACTTGGTCGATCCAGAAAAGGCTTCAATTAAAGACCATTTCAGGTAATCCTCTTAACTCTTCTTGTTTTGTTGAAGATGGTTGGGACATTGCTTTGTCCCGGGCACTTAAAAAGTCGATTAACAAGTCTTTTCATCTTTCTCAACAGCTGACTACGATAGCCCAGGCCCCGGTGTGGAAGGTTGACCTGGACGCTTCGCAGAAGGATGTTGAGCCACTTCCCTCTCCAGTAGTCTTAGGAACTACTGAGAAAAATGTGAAAAAAGAAAAATCTGATTTTGTAGAGAGGAAGTGTGTAGATGAGAGATGTATTAGAATGGCGGATGGTGGTGTTAAAACCCTTTCCCCTCTTTTGTTATCTGACTTTTACTTTGCCCCATCAAAGGCGAAGGGTCAAAAGATGAATAAAAAACATCCTTCTACTTCTGTCTTGATGATTAACCATGAATCTCAAATGCAAATTGATGACTCTCCTGCTTTGAATCAAACTCCTAATGAACCAAATATTGAGGCTAATCAAACCAACCTCACTGAATCGACTATTCAAGAAGAGGTCGAATTTGAAGCTTTATCAGAAAGTGATTTCCCTCAAATTAATTTTCAAGGAAATCCTATCTTGATAGAACTTTCAGATTCTGACTCGCTTTCAGAAAATGATGATCCGACACCTATGGTGTGTGTAGACACTGCTCTAGTTTGCCCGCCCGAAGACATCGAGCAGGTGCAACTCCGTGGCGGTAAAGTCTTACCCCCTAGGATGCCCCCTCAGGATAAAGGCAAGCAACCTTCATTCGAAATTTTAAGTCCGGACTCCCCTCAACAACCAGAATCTCCTTTAATTCCTCCGGGTTTCGAGTCTGTCGTTCCTAAGGTTGATTATAATGTTCTAGCCCACCTTAGGAAGTTGCCAGCAAAATTAAGTATTTATGACGCCCTCCTTCTTTCCAAAGAAATGAGGGAGTCTTTAATTAAAGCACTTCTCGATCCCGAGATTTGCTTAACACAGTTGGCTGCAACTTCAGAAGGTGAGGCTCTCTACTTCAAAGAGGTCCCTGGGGTTACCTTTTCAGACGAAGATTTACTCTTGAGAACTGCTGACCACAATCGTCCCCTCTACATTACTGTAGATGTGGGAAATTTTAAGTTATCAAGAGTCCTTGTTGATCCGGGTGCATCGGTCAACGTGATGAACATAAAGACCCTTGCTTATCTCAGAGTTGATACTAGCAAGCTTTCAACCGACAGGTTGGTGCTTCGTGGGTTCAACGAGAAGGGCGAGAGAGCTTTAGGTTCAATCACTCTACTCCTGGAATAGGAGGTTTAAAAACTGAAGCTAAATTTCATATAATTGATTCAACTACGTCCTTTAACGCACTTCTAGGTAGACCTTGGATTCACGAATATAGAATGGTTCCATCTACCCTGCACCAATGCATTAAGTACCAACGAGATGGCATTGAACATGTGATTAAGGGTGATTTGCAACCATTCTCAATTCAAGAAATTGGGATCTACGAAGATGCTGCATATTTCGTACCAAAAGGGTCCTCGTCCCGTTCTAAATTAGAGATCAAATTTGAGGAGAAAATGGTTGAACAAAAATTCAACCAAAAGAAAGAAAAAGATAAGAATATCAATCAAGAAATGATTCAATCGAGTAGTGAAGACGACTCTGATATTGTTGTCCTTAGACCTCCAAGCACATTACCTCAAAGAGGTGGGAGGATGGCTTTAAGGGCACGAGGTCGAGGCCGCGCTTCATTAGACAGGAGAGCAGCACCCGTATATATTGATTTGGAATCAGATTCCGATAGTGAACTAGAAAGTCAAGGTGCTGCCCTCTCTCTCGATTATCAAAGCATAAATACTCCTCCAAAATTTGATCTCACCTTAGACCGGGACAGTGACCCTGAGGTAGATATTTCAAAAGTTAAAAGTGACGAGCCTGAATTAACAATGTATGAAAAGCTCACTAGAAGGATTGAGGCCCTTTCTCTGACCCCACTGTCGGCAGGCAGGGTTGTAGGGTTAGAAGTCAAAGTGGCCCCCAACTTGGATGGTGAAGTTAAGAAAGTCCAGAAATTCTTTCCTGGCTCCTCCTCCGCAAGGGACGAAGGTGATGTAACCCTTGAGGAGGCAGATTTTAATGAATTAATGGAATTACCTTTCGGCTACTTCCCTGTTTGTGTAAAAAATACTTTTTCTAAAGGTTCTGTACCATACCGATGGACTAAGGGTCAAGCTAGATACCACGAGAACATTTGGCGAACAAAAGTAAATAAAAATCCAACAAGTGGTATTGGCTTTGGGACCGTTAGTTCATTTGATGATGATGAGTATTGCCTAATGATAACTTACCATCTTGATTCTCCAAATGTCCCTACAGATCCTCCTTGTCCTCTGGATGGACTCTGTTTGGAGACTTTAGACGATCCCGATGATCTTCAAGTTCGGGATGCACCCCCTGAATTTGAAGAGGAAATTAAGTCGACAGTCGATGAGTTGAGAGAAATTAACTTGGGAAACGATGATGACCCCCGTCCGATTTTTATAAGTACTCTGTTAAGCGAGGGTGAAACTCAAGACTTAATCCAGTTGTTATTCGAGTTTAGGGACTGCTTTGCCTGGACATATGACGAAATGCCAGGTTTGCCTGCTGAGGTAGCAGTTCACAAACTTGGGGTTCGGCATGATGCCATCCCTGTTAAACAAGCTCCTCGACGCATGCGCTTAGAGATTGAGCAACAAGTCGTTTCTGAAGTTAAGAAATTGGCGGAGGCCGGATTCATTCGAGAGGAACAATACCCCTCTTGGGTGGCCAGCGTCGTGCCAGTTCGGAAGAAAAATGGTCAGATTCGGATTTGTGTCGACTATAGGGATCTGAATAAGGCATGCCCTAAGGATGAGTTCCCTTTACCAATACCAGAACTCATGGTGGACATTGCCTCCTCACATGCTATTTTCTCCTTCATGGATGGCTCGTCGGGTTATAACCAAATCAAGATGGCCCCTGAAGATGAGAGAAATACGGCGTTCAGAACCCCTATTGGAATCTTTTGTTATAAGGTAATGCCATTCGGCCTAAAGAATGCCGGAGCAACCTACCAACGGGCCATGACCCGTATCTTTGACGACTTAATTCATAATCAAGTTGAATGTTATATTGATGATTTAGTTGTCAAGAGCAAGGTTAAAGAGGCTCACCTGCATGACTTAAGAGTTGTTTTCGAACGGTTGCGCCGCTACGATTTGAAAATGAACCCCTTGAAGTGCGCCTTCGGCGTCGCTTCGGGAAAATTCTTAGGATTCGTAGTAAGGCACCGCGGAATCGAGATAGATCCTGCTAAAATTGAAGCCATCTTAGATATGCCATCCCCTAAGAGCCTTACTCAATTAAGGTCTCTACAAGGTAGATTGGCATATATAAGGAGGTTTATTTCTAATCTTTCCGGGAGATGTCAACCCTTTTCTGTCCTTGCGAAAAAGGATACTAAATTCGTATGGGGCGAGAAGTGTCAAAATGCTTTTGATGATATCAAACAATACCTGTCTAACCCGCCAGTCTTGGCAGCTCCGATTCCCGGAAAGCCATTAATCCTCTACACCGCAGCTCTAGATGAGTCTCTAGGTGCTCTGTTGGCTCAAGTTAACGACGAGGGAAAAGAGAATGCTCTCTACTACCTTAGTCGAAGACTCCTTCCTACTGAAATTCGATACCCGTCAATTGAGAAGCATTGTCTTGCTCTGGTTTTTGCAGCTCAGAAATTGAGGCACTACATGCTCTCCCACTCAATCAGTCTGATTTCAAGAGTTAATCCTTTGCAATATCTTATGACCCGACCTACGTTGTCAGGACGTTTAGCTTGCTGGTCTATGATATTGTTGTAATTTGAGATTACTTTCACTCCTCTTCGTGCCGTGAAAGGACAGGCTGTTGCCGACTTTCTGGCAGCACACCCGCTGCCAGCAGATTCTCCTCTGAATGATGACTTACCCGACGAACAAATCATGAGTCTGGGGGAATCTAGCGAGGCCATTTGGGAATTATATTTTGATGGGGCGGCATCCTCTCCTAGGATTGCGACCCAACAATCTGTAATTCCTGGAAAGGCTGGAGTCGGTCTAATTTTTATTACACCAGAAAAAGGAATGATGCATTTTTCCTACCACTTATCGGAGCCTTGCACAAACAACGAAGCTGAATACGAAGCTCTGATAACTGGTTTGGAACTTGCAATTCTAATGGAGATTAAAGAGATTAAGATCTTTGGAGATTCCCAACTAGTTATTAACCAAGTCGCCGGAACTTATAAAGTCTTGAATCCGAATCTCCTAAAATATCACCAGTACACGCTTCACTTGTTGGAACAAATTCCCATTGCTACTTTGTATAGGGTTCCCCGTGGAAGCAATTCTGCGGCAGATGCCTTAGCAAAACTTGCAAAGGAATTTGCATGTCCTGAGGAGGATTCCATCCCTATAGAGATACAGGGTCGTATGACTCTCTCTCTTATAGATTTGGAACATATTAGTAAGACTCCCCTTCAGATCCTTTCTGCCTCTTCGACGACTGACGAAGAAGGCGATTGGAGACGACCCTTAGTCGATTACCTTAGGGAAGGGAAGCTGCCCCAGGATAAATCACTCTCCAACCAGATTAAGAAACGTGCCCTATCATATGCACTAGTTAACGATCTGTTGTACCGTCGGTCTTTCGATCACATGTGGCTGCGCTGTTTGAACAAGCGAGAAGCCCAGAAAATTGTTAATGAAGTTCATTCAGGACTGTGCGGTGCTCATCAATCGGGTCCAAAAATGAAATTAAAGATTAAAAGACTTGGATACTACTGGCCTACAATGATTGACGATTGCATGAATACTGCAAAGCACTGTCATCAATGTCAGGTCCATGGTGTGGTTTTACATCAGCCGCCTAATGTGTTACACCCTACGATAGCCTCGTGGCCCTTTGAAAGTTGGGGCACGGATATCATTGGGCCGATTGACCCTCCCTCCGCGAGAGGTCATCGTTTCATATTAGCTGCAACTGATTACTTTTCAAAATGGGCGGAAGCAATTCCCCTACGAAACGTAACATCACACCATGTCTTAAAATTCTTTCGTGACCATATTGTATATCGATTCGGCGTACCCCGCAGAATCATATCCGATAATGGGTCCGCATTCAAGTCTACAAAAATCAATAGTTTTGTAAGGTGCCATAATATTGATTGGAGATATTCGACGATCTATTACCCTCGGGCGAATGGATTGGCCGAGGCCTTCAACAAAACCTTGGTGCAAATTGTCAAAAAGACCCTTGATGATAACAAACGACAGTGGGATGAGCGGTTGGTGGAAGCTCTGTGGGCTTATCGTACCACTTATAGAACCCCGACCCAATCCACCCCGTTTGCACTAGTGTATGGATCTGAGGCTGTTCTACCCTTGGAAATACAAATCCCTTCGCTTAGAATTGCAGTTCAGAATCAAATTACCAATGAACAAAATGCAAGACTACGATTGGAAGAACTCGAAGGCCTTGAAGAGCGACGTCTCCAAGCTCAACAAAGTTTAGAGTTGTATAAATCCCGTATGGTTCAAGCCCATGATAAGTTAGTGCGACCTAGGACCTTCCAAGCGGGAGACTTGGTTTTGGTCCTTCGGAGGCCTATCTTGGCCCATCGGAAGTTGGGAGGCAAATTTGAACCTACATGGGAAGGACCCTTCGTTATAGAGACTGTCTACGAAGGAGGCTCGTATCAGTTAGTAGATTGTAAAGGGAACCACCCAATGCTACCTGTTAATGGGCGTTTCCTTAAGAAATACTATGCTTGATGTAGCTCATTTTATCAATCAATAAAACTTTTTTTTTTTTGATTTATAGCTTGATTTTACCTTTTTTTAAGTTAAGTTTTTTAACGCTCTTCGCCTTTTCCTTAAGGTTAGGTCCTTCCTTCCCTTAGGATTAGACCCGCTAGTGGTGGAGTACGCCCTCTGTGGCACCACCCTGGCATTTCACCCGGGGATTAGTGGTGGAGTACGCCCTTCGTGGCACCATCCTGATTCCCATTCGCTAGTGATGGAGTACGCCCTTCGTGGCACCATCCTAGTTTGCCAGTTAATCTGCCTATTAGGAGTAAGTCTTCTATCAGCATCCTATAGGCCTAAGGTTGGGTGATGCCCTTCCTTAGACCCAAGGCTAGGTATTCCCTACCTTAGTTTCCAGTTGATCCGTCTACTAGGAGTAAGTCTTCTATCAGCATCCTGTAGACCTAAGGTTGGGTGATGCCCTTCCTTAGACCCAAAGCTAGGTATTCCCTACTTTGGTTTCCAGTTAATCTGCCTATTAGGAGTAAGTCTTCTATCAGCATCCTATAGGCCTAAGGTTGGGTGATGCCCTTCCTTAGACCCAAGGCTAGGTATTCCCTACCTTGGTTTCCAGTTGATCCGTCTACTAGGAGTAAGTCTTCTATCAGCATCCTGTAGACCTAAGGTTGGGTGATGCCCTTCCTTAGACCCGAAGCTAGGTATTCCCTACTTTGGTTTCCAGTTAATCTGCCTATTAGGAGTAAGTCTTGTATCAGCATCCTATAGGCCTAAGGTTGGGTGATGCCCTTCCTTAGACCCAAGGCTAGGTATTCCCTACCTTGGTTTCCAGTTGATCCGTCTACTAGGAGTAAGTCTTCTATCAGCATCCTGTAGACCTAAGGTTGGGTGATGCCCTTCCTTAGACCCAAAGCTAGGTATTCCCTACTTTGGTTTCCAGTTAATCTGCCTATTAGGAGTAAGTCTTCTATCAGCATCCTATAGGCCTAAGGTTGGGTGATGCCCTTCCTTAGACCCAAGGCTAGGTATTCCCTACCTTGGTTTCCAGTTGATCCGTCTACTAGGAGTAAGTCTTCTATCAGCATCCTGTAGACCTAAGGTTGGGTGATGCCCTTCCTTAGACCCGAAGCTAGGTATTCCCTACTTTGGTTTCCAGTTAATCTGCCTATTTGGAGTAAGTCTTCTATCAGCATCCTATAGGCCTAAGGTTGGGTGATGCCCTTCCTTAGACCCGAGGTTAGGTATTCCCTACCTTGGTTTCTCCAGTCCTCTCTTCAGAATAGGTGTAAGCCTTTTCATTAGCATCCTATAGGTTTGAGGTTGGGAGATGATCTCCCTTCCATTCTCAAAATTCTACTTCCATTCGGTCAACGCCAATGTGTGCAGCAGAAGTTCCTTCTACCACACACATTGGGGGTCCATTTGTTGACCTCATTTTTGTATGAGGTCACTAAGACCCTTCCAGAATCCAGATTAATTTCAGATCCTAGGATCCACTCTAGACCTTAGGATTCTTTCCTAGAGCTAGACCTTTGAGCCTATTCTAGAACATAGGATTCCTTTAAATCCTAGATCTTAGAACTCTCCTAGATCTTAGATCACTCCAACTTCAAATCAACCTCCACCTTTGATCAACCTCAATTTTAAATCAATTCCTATACTTAATCCACTCCAATTTCAATTGGATTCCTACCTATGACCAATTTGAATCTCAAACTCCATCCAATTCAAATCCAAATTAATTCAAACTTCAAATCAAATCCAAACCCAGAGTTTAAACTCAAATTCAAACCTTTAAGGCCCTGTCCTAAACACCCTTTTCAGAGATTTTTCAAACATTTCAAAACCAAGTCAAATGGCCTCTGATTCAGGGTCTATCACTTGCAAAGTAATAAGACATGTCTCTAAAGGCTACCCTCCAAGTTTGAGCTCATTCTGAGGTCTCTAACCCCAGAATCTGAATTAAAACTCAAATCACTTCCAGATCCTTGATTTTAACCCATTGAGCAGTAAACTGCATTTTTTCAAACCCTTTTTGACCTTAGTTGACCAATAGGTCAAAATTGACCAAAACACCCCTACGGGGCTCAAATGGGGATTTCAAACCAAATGAGCTCCAAATGGGATGCAACCACCTTTAACAAATTTCAAATGCCATTTCAAAACTTTTGAACCTATTTCCAACCCTTGAGTCAACCTGGTTGACCAAGTCAACTGGTTTGACCCAAGGGGCCCTTTAAGGGTCCAAACATGTGTTTTGACCCAAATGACCTCTCTAAGTCACCCAACCACTTCCATTAACCTTAAAATATCATTTCAAACCTGTTGAGCCCAAACCCAGACCCTGGGTCAACCTGGTTGACCAAGTCAACCCAGGTTGACCAAACAGGCCCTTAGGGGCTCAAATAGGGATTTTGGTCAATTTGACCTCCCCAGACCTAGGAACCATCCTCAATGGTCTTAAAATATCTTTTCAAATTTGTCCAGCCCAGATTCACCCATTGGGTCAGCCTGGTTGACCCAGTCAACTTAGGTTGACCCATTAGCTCTTAGAGGGTCTAAATGGGTTAAATCAACTCATCTGAGCTCTTCAACCCCTATTACCTATTCAAATCAATTCTTGGATAAGGCTCAAGTGTCACTTGACATTTGGTCAACTTGACTCAACTTGAGTTGACCAAGTCAACCCTCAATCCTTAGTGACATTGGCTCCCATTTTCCCTACCCTTGACTTTTGACTTTTGACTCTTAATCAAACTATCCTAAATGACCTTTTACCTCTCCAAATGCCACATCACTAACTTTGACCTAGTTGACTGGTCAAACAAAGTCAACAAAGCCCTAAATCCCTCCTTGAATTGGTCAAACCATCTATTTAACTTCAAGGAGTGTGAGATTAGGCTTGGAAGCTCTCCCATTGGCTGCTCCTATTTCCCTTCATGCCACATCACCAGCCTTGACTTGTTGACTGGTCAACCTGGTCAAACTCAAGCCTAAACCCCTTCTAGAAGGCTTTATCACATGCTAAGCTCCTTTCCCTTGATTTAAGCTGCCCAAGGCCGACCCATTAGTGCCCTAAAGCTCTCTAATAGGCCCCTTAACCGAGCTCTGCCCCTGGTTTAGCCATAAATGGCAATCCCTCTCCCCCACTCATCCCAAGTCCACCCAATGGGAATGAGGCATGTCCAGCCTTTGGGGCAGCCTTCCAGCTTTCCCAGGGACAGGTGGCATCATCTGGAGAGCCCAGGAGTCAATCCCAGCCGTCCAAATTCATCCAGGCCGCTTGAATAGAAAAAAAAGTTGATTTTGAGAGCATTTTTGATCAAAGCAGCCTCTCTCACTAACCCTAGCCTCCCAGATCGAGCTCTCAGTTCGTTTCGAACCTCCAGAGCTTCCTCTACCTCCCCACAACAAAACCCAAGTGGTTGCACGTCACCGGCGGCGAGTTCTCCGGCGAACCCACCACCTAGACCGTCTCAAGCCCATAGCAGCCGATCCAGACGCGTTCGAGCTTGGATTTTCGCTGGGAATCTTCACTTGGACAATCTACAAGCTCAACCATCCAGAAATTTCGAAGATCTAACGGTATAGCTCCCTAAAACCCTAGATCTAGGTCACATTAGTTAGGCCTAAATAGCTTTACGTTTTTAGGGTTTTAGCTAAAACAAACTATTCCCCATAATTTCTGTTCATGTCCTTAATTTATGTTTAAAATTTCATTGAAAATGATCATTCCGATCGAGAGAACGAGGCAAAATACGTTCTCTAGGGCGTCACTCACGGTCTCCGGCGAGTGTACGTTTTCTGGACCGTTGATCGTTCGATCAACGGTCCAGATCGAGCCCTTCCGCGGTCTGATCCGACCGCGCATTCGATCTGTCGTTCGATCAGCCGTCCGGCTCGATCCTGGCCGTCCATTCAAAACCGCGGGACGAACTCTCTGCGGTTGGATCTTGGTCAAATCGGGTCAGACGGCGGGATCTAATCCCCGCCGTTGAACGATCCAGGCGTTCGATCGAACGGTCCGCAGCGCTCGCTGACGTGGTTAAGTGAAACCGCGTCCCGCGGTTTGCAGCCGACGCGTGGATGACCGCCGCCTTCCACGTGGCATCCCGCCGTCGCCGCGTTTTGGCTGGTCGAATCAGAACGTGCCACTTGTCCCACTAACAGCCGCCGAACCCGATTAAATGAGTTTAATTTAAAATTAAACCTATTTAATTACACAAACTTTGAAAATTAATTAAAAATTATTTATAAATCCAAAAATTATTTTAAAAATATCAAAATTTTCAGAATTTTAATATCTTTCAAATAAAATTAAAAGCTTTCTCTAAAATATTTAATATATTTTAAATAATTAAAAAATACTCAAAACTTGATATTTTAATTAATAGTTACTTAAGATAAATCAAATTAATTTTAATAATTTAAAAATATTTTATTTTGGAATTATTTCAGAGCATGGAGGGTATTCCTAAATAAAATTCACTATTCAAACTATAATATATTTTAAATATTTAAGTTTTCCTTTAGATAATTTAGACTATTTAATTAAATATCTAATTTATATTTTACTATTAAGTTAAATATTTTGAATAATCAAAGTTCTAATTCCAAAATATTTTAAATAAATCTGAGAGTATCTCAAGTCTTTAAAATGTTATTTCAAAAATATTTTGTTAATTATTTTAAATTTATGATTATATATATATAAGTATGTTGATATTTATTTACTTAATAAAAAAAAAGTACTTTGAAATTATATATATATGTTAGACCCTTTAAATTCTTGAGAGATTTATTGAAGTTCTAAACTTAGATCAAGCCTATGTGAATGGAATTAATGGGGATGATTAGTGGATAATCATTCTTTGATTATTCACTAATTTTGTCTTAATTATGCTAATTAGTTAATTGCATGCTTAAGGTGCACACACCACTTAGTCTAAGGCTCTCCTAGATTTAGGTATTGAATGTGTTTATGTGGTTCATGCATGCCTTATGTATTGAGTAAGAGGGTTAGTCCAAACATTGATTCAAGCCCATCAAGATTAGTGACATAATTAAGGACAATAATTAAGGACTCATGTATAGAAAACTTAGAAAAATTTCCATAATTAGGATTCACTTTCCCTTGAGTTGAAACTTTGAACATTTGAACTTAGTGACACCCTCAACCCCTAGAGGAATTTTCACTGATTTTTGAGGTCATTAGGTCCCCTAATTAATTTTCTAAGTCTTGAACCCTTAATTAAGCCTTTAAAACTTCTAAAAATTGTAATAAATCCAATTTAAATCCAAAAATTACATATAAACCCTCAAACTGACCAGAATTCAGTCCTTAATCTATGATAATTGAATGCCCTTTGATTTGACAGCAATTTAAACCCTAATTTAATTTTAAGTGAAAATCAATGTTTAATTGAGATAATTAATTAATAATAATTAAAAAATACCAAAATCTCCCAAACACTTGGGGATCCCTCCTTAGGTTATTCCTGACCTTTGGAGGTGTTTTCAGGAGATTGGGAATTTGTTTGAAGCAAAATCACAAAAGGGGCCCTCTAATTAAGAAATTCCTAAAATTCATTAAAGTGCCCAAACTTCGATAATCCATAACTAATTCCAGAAAAATCCAAATCACCCAAACTCACTTGCATTCAATTCCTAATAAGGTCTAATATTTATTAAAAATATTAAATTCCAGAAATTTGCAATATTTTAAAAAGTCAACAAATTGGTCAAACCGTAGTTAAAACTAGTTCAAAACTTCAAACCTTCGTAATAAAATGTAGAAAAATCCGATTTTAACGTACTTACCTTCTAACTGATCGTAGTAAGGTCTAGTATTTTAATAAAATAAAAACATTCCAGAATTTGAGCTTAATCAAAAAGTCAATTTTCAACCCCTTAATTAAATCATTAAAATATTCTAAAAATTCATAAAACTCAAATTTATTCTAAAACTCTAGAAAATACTGGTTTAATGCTTAAAACACTTAACAAACCCTTCAAAACACAACAACCACCCTAAAGTTGAAGTTTATTGGCTGGACTACTCCGGGCTGCGGGGCTAAGTGTCCTAAGGAGGCTGGTTCCTCGAGCCTGGTGGCACAACGCCACGAATGAATTCTAAGGGGTGTTAAACCTTAAAATAGATTAATCTTTAATTATTTAACATTTTTTTAAAATCTCTATTTAAATTACATTAATTTGGTTTATCGGCTGGACTACTCCGGGCTGCGGGGCTAAGTGTCCTAAGGAGGCTGGTTCCTCGAGCCTGGTGGCACAACGCCACGAATCAATTAATGGAAAACTTAAATTAATCAAGCTTTTAAAATCAGTAACTAACTCTTTTTAATATTAATCCACTCTTTTAATTCTAACCAATTTAAATAACTTAATCAACCCCGATTGCTACTGGGTAACCCAGGCCTACGAGGCTATTAGCTTAGCCCCAAGGAAGGTGAAATAAACTTCATGGCCTCGGTGTGAAACAAAGGTAGTAATCAATTAACTTTTAAAATATGTCTAATTAAAATTCTTAATTTATTAATACTTAAATTTTAATCTAAATCCCCTTTTAAGCCTTAACAAATCCAAACTTTTAGACAACTTCAATTAATAACCCACTTTAGGATCTACCCCAGCCACACGACCTTTCTCACACACTTTAGATGATGTGCTAGGACAACCAACTCTAGATCTAGGTTAGGTCGATGTTTACTTTAATGCTGTGTGCCGGATTTTTTCGTAGTTTTCACTGCATGTTGTGGATGAAATTGCTTTGCTGTGTCTGCTTACTTTTTCTGTACTCTGTGGATGGATTGATGTGTTTGGCGACTAGATTACCCTTAGGTTAGGTACGATCTGGATGTTGACACAGTTTTCTGCAGGTGGCCACGCTCATGCAGGGCAATATAAAAAAGGGGGCAAATCAAAAAAATGCATAAATATTATAAACTCTTTGCACAGGTGCTTCAGCTGCTAAAGCCCCCAAATCATAAAAAGAGCGTGGCTAGTGTGTTTACTTTCTTTTCTACTCATATACAACTGCTTGGGAATAACTGCTTTTTTTTTATATATTAATTGCTTAGGATAACCCTGCAGGTGAGTCTAGATTTTTATTTTGATATCAATGTAATTTGTGCAAGTGTCAAGTGTTGTGAAAGTTTATTTTGAGTTTGGGATACATAGGTCCAAAGCTTGGATTCCAAAGAGGAAAGGATACCCCTTTGGGGAACACTCCTTTTCCATTTGGAAATCCAAATTTGGATCATACCTCTTCCTTACCCAAAGAGGAAAGAGTGGCCTTCCCCTTTAGAGGGAAGTGCCCTCTTATCCATTTGGGTAATCTGCTACGAAGATTCCAAGAAGATTGAAGAAAAGGAGTCCAAAGAAGAATGAAATTGAAGATTTGAAGACTTGAAGATTGAGAGTATCCCACTCAAAATAACTTGCGTCATTACTAGGCTTAGAATCCGGGTTGTTGTCAGTGGTGCCCGGCCACTTTACTTTCTGTAATATTCTGGTTTGTAATAAGCAAGGCAATTCTGCCTATGGACATTTATTAATTAGTTAAATATTTGATATAATGATTTGATTGCCTTTAGGATTACTTGTTTTTACTAGTTTTTTGGCGATCGCATGCCGCTCTTTGTTTTCGCCTGGATACGTGAGGCTCGTGAGGGTGTGAAAGTTTTCTACTCATAATTTTAAAAGTCTAAAATTTTAGTGAGTCTAAATAACATAGAAAGATAACGAATCTAGGGAATTAGCCGGGGATCGACCCCGGGGTCGCATGCATATTTTTGCATTACTCTTTCCTTGCTTTAGACCCTTCCCCGCCTGCGGGTAGAGTCCGGATAGTCTGACCTATGAGGACGAGGTGCCGGACCTGGGGAAGTCCAGTCTTCTAAAAAATTATTTTATAAGCCTATTTTTAAAAATTTCAAGCATATTTGATTTGAGGTTGTTAACCAGCATGCATTGCATTAGATACAAATTAAAGAGTCAAAATTTTAATTTCATAGTCCTTAGCATTATAGCACCCAACATAAGTCAAAGGGGCCAATTAGGAAAATCTCTAGATGTCGGCCCCGCCTCCCCAAAACTTTAATTATAACGTCCCAACCACTCTTTCATAAAAGACCGGATTCATCTCTTTTAAATCGGTTAGGTGGTTAGCTGGCTCCCCAATCCAGGCCGGGGTAAGTCCAGACCTTGCACTGCATTAGTTAGGATCGGACGACTGTGGTCCAGTGTCCAAAATAGATTTAGGATCCGGGGCAGATCTTTGATTATAAGACCCCAAACTTCGGGAATATAGTCCCAAATTTCTAATAAAATACTTAACTCTAATTAAATATCATTTCATTCCAAAACATAAAGCCCAACACTTAGATTAAGTTGGGACACTTCCGGAAGGTTCTGGAATCTTAAAATGTCCCCTACCTCTCCTCCTTTAACTCCGTTAATAACTGCTCAATTTTGATCCATTCCCTTTTGAGTTTCCAAAATTCACTTCTCTTTTTGATATCACTCCTAGAAATTCTAACAAAATTTTGCCATTATTTTAATCGAGAGTTTTCGTAGGAGATTTTATCTCCCTACGATGTAATTAACTACGAGGGCTTGCGCTCGTAGGAGATTTAGAACCACACACGCACCTGATTTTAAAAATCAATTTTTCAAAACTCAATTGGATTTATTTGGGAAAACTTAAAATACTAGTGATTATTATTATCATATTCAAAGAATTATTATCGAATGATATTTTCTCCCTTCGGGGAGATACATCTTTCTTTGATAAGGCTTTGGATGTGAACCTAACGATCACACTTCTTGAATATTGTATTGGATATTCAGTTGAACCTCATTTTGATCCTTCGGGGTCATATGAATTTCTCTTTAGCATCCGCTCACAATATTCAAGATAGTTTACATAATTTTAAGTCTGGACACCGTTATGAAAGTTTATTTTCGTCCTTTGGGGTGATATACTCTTTCTAACGAGTCGATTCGACCTTAGAATTGGAACTCAACCTTAATCTTAAAATCCCCAAAGAAAACCAATATTTTCAAAACATGTTTTCAAAATTCCACCAACACACACACACTTGAGTATTTTTATGTTATTTTCTATTTTGAGTTCTTCGTATTGGATGATGTTTATATCAGCCAGGACGATCTGACTAAAAATAGAAATTCTAATTAGGGCATCATGGATAAGGCAATCGTCATTAAGCACATTGGCCTAGACGATCCTTGTATCGGCCTAGACGATAGGCTTAAATTGGAGAGAATCAACCGCCATATCTATTAAGGTAAGATTTATTTTTTGATATATGCCAGGCCGATCCACTATATTGGCCTGGACGATTTAACACAATCATGCCTAAATTAATCTGGTAATTAAGGAAAGCAATTAAGGCATGATTAATACGATCACATCATCCTGGACAATCACAAAATCATCTGAGATGATCAGTTCAAACAACCTTAGTTACTCCAGGATGATCAACATCGGCCAGCTGAAATTCAGAGCGATGTTCTGGACGATTTTTCTTAGTTTTGAACTAATCGTCTAGGACGATCGTGAGATCGGCACGGATGATCATGTAAATTTGAATCATCCAGCCCTCTTTTTCGAGCGCTTTTCTAACCGATAATCTGTGATTTATACTAATCATACATGACGATAATGTATCATCCTGGATGATATAACAAAAACTTTTTTATTTTTCCCAGATCGTCCTGACTGATTAGGCCTAAGTTTCACTAATCATATAGGACGATATTTATATCATCCTAGATAATAATGTTGGCAAGTTGCAATTAATGAGCTATTCCAAAGTTCTTTTATTTAAAAGCTCTTATTCTTCACTTTGTAACATCTTTTGCTACTATCTTGACCTGATAGAGCCTAGAGGAGAGAGAGAGAGAGAGTGGGGGAGAGAGAGAGAGAGAGAGGAACTTGTGATGGGGAGTTTGTGAGAGGATTCACAAGGGTTGCTCTGAGCAAGGTTCCAAGTCATCTTCTTTTCGTCGTCCCTTATCCTCGGAAGGTTGAGAGAGTTAAGCTTAAGCAGTCGATCGAGGTTCTCTGCTTGCTTTAGGAGGAAGCAAAAGGAGTTGGGTTCTCTGCCTCGCCGGGGTTGGAACAAAGGAGTTTGTGTAAGGGCTTCTCCGCCTTGCTGTGGGAGCAAAAGGAGAGTCACGTTTGTAATGCAATACTCAGAGGGCGTCTCCGGGGAGTGGACGAAGGTCGAGTTAATCGAACCACTATAAATCCTTGTGTTTCTTTTCTACTACTTTCGCATTTAATTTTTCGCACTTTGATTTTCATCGTGGTGATTTTGGTTTGAAGTTTTATGCTTTATTTGAAGATTTTTAAAATACCAATTTACCCCCCTCTGGGTTAGTCTTGGGTTAGTTCATAAGGGCCTAACATCCCTAACAAACTTTCATTATCCAGCTTAGATCTAATGTTCACCCTATTTAAGACATAACACACCATCTTTACTGCTTATGCCCAAAAATATCTATAAAGTGGATACTCTGCTAACATTGCCCTAGCAGTTTCTACCAAGGTTCTATTCTTTCTTTCTGCTATACTATTTTTCTGAGGTGTTCTATGGGTTAAAAAATTATGTTCTATTCCTATCTCTTGACAAAATGATTTAAATGTTTCATTTTGAAACTCTCCACCATGATCACTATGGATTATTGAGATTTCACATCCTAATGTTCGTTGAATCCAAGTGGAGAATACCTTAAATTCCTCAAACGACTCATTCTTATGTGCTAGGAATCTTATCCAAGTGAATCTAGTGAAGTCATCTACAATCACAAATCCATAATTTTTTCTACCTAGGCTGGCTGCGCTAACAGGTCCAAATAAGTCCATGTGAAGGATTTCTAATGGCCTAGAGGTGATCACATCCTTAATTGAATTAAATGATCATTTGATTTATTTTCCTAGTTGACAAGAATCGCATAAATGGTCCTTAGTGAAGTCTAACTTAGGTACTCCTCTAACTAGGTTATTCTGAGTGATGTTTCTAAGTGTTTTCATACTAGCATGGTATAGTCTCCTATGTCATAGCCACGAGTCATCTACTATTATTTTTAAGCAAAAATAATTTAAACTATCAATGCAATCAAGGTTTAACATGTAAACATTATTCATTCATTTTCCTTTTAAAATAAGTTTGTCATTTAAAATAATCAAACATTTGTCAGACAGAAATTTAATGTCAAAACCTTTATCACCTAATTGACTAATGCTAAGTAAGTTATGCTTCAAACCATCAACTAATAAAATATTTTCAATTAGAAAATTCTTAGCATTACTAACAATACTTGAGCCTATCACTTTCCTGGTAGTGTTGTCTCCCAATATTACTTTGACTCTAGTTCTGGTCTCCAGTAAAATGAACTTCTTCATATCTCCAATCATGTGTTGCGAGCAGCCACTATCTAGGTACCACATGCTCTCACCAGGTCTTTTGTGAAAGCATCCCTACAATTTCATTCAAGAGTTAGATTTGGGAACCCAAGTGAGTTTGGGTTCCTCTTTATGCTTTCATGAATGAGATGTATGCATGCTATGCTGTGATGGATGCAGTTTAGGCCTCCATACTAGGTGTATCCTACAGTGAATTGTGCATGTGCAGGCTATGTGACCTAGCATGCCATAAGAGAAGCACCTAACACCTGGAAATGGGCTTACTAACCTATGCGGGTGGTGATGCATCTTCCAAAAGTTGCGTGATGCATGTTGTGCTGGGGGTTTGAATGATTAATGCTTATGTGATGGATTGAAAATTTCTTCATATGAAGGTGGTTTCTTGTTTTCATTCAAAGCCTTTAAGTTAGCTTGTAAAAAATTGTTTGCATGTATAAGATTGGTGATTCAAAATTCCAAATGATGTTCAGTTCTTTTTAACTCAAATGAAAGTTCCTCTAAACCCTTGTATTTTGTTTCTAGTTCAACGTGCAATATTTTCAAGGATTCATGTGCACCACTTAATTCAACATGCTTCTTATTTAATGCATCAAATTCATCAAACAGGGACATATGATCTCTATCTAAATCAGAGTTTTCCTTAACTAACTTAGCATGCTCAGTTTGTAAACAATTAAACTCATTATTAAGACTAACATGCATCTTTTTCAACTTTCTATATGAGTCATGAATTTTATCAGAAATAAGAACTAAATCTTGATATGAAAGTTGACATACCTCATCTTGATCCGATTGATCAAGATTAACATTAGCTATTAGACACAAATTTTTTACCTCCTCCTCTGCTTCTTCTTCTGATGATTCTGAGGCAGAGTCGGCCCAAAAAGCTTTTTATGTCTTCATCTTCCCTTTATTGTACTTGGCTTTGTCCTTGCCTTTTTCCTTAGCTGGTTGTCTATTTAGGTTTGGGCAATCAACTCGAAGGTGACCTGGCTTCCTGCAATCAAAATAGATTGTATCAGATGAAACTTTAGTAGACCTTGAGTTTCTACCTTTATTCCAATTGTTCTGATGACGCCTTTATTTTCTCTTCAAAAATCTCTTGAACTATCAGGTTATCAGGGCTATATCATCTTCTTCCTCCCCTGCAGAGCTTTCACTTTTTGAATTGTTTGCTTTCAATGCCAGCATTCGATCCTTCTTTTCACCAGCATCACTTTGCCTTTGACTCGCTCCTTGCTCCTATGCAATGAGTGAGCCAAGGAGATTTTGAATAGAATAAGCGTTAAGGTCTTTAAATTCAGTGATGGAAGCTATCTTAGCATCATAGGAACTAGGCAAGCATCTAACAATCTTATTAACTTGCTTATAATTTGAAATTTTTCTACCTAATGCATGCAAGGATGTCACGATTTGGGTGTACCTAGTGTACATGTCAGATATTATTTCACTAGGTTTTATACAGAAGAGTTCATAATCATGCAACAGAATGTTAAGCATGGACTATTTAACTTCACTAATTCCTTCGTACATGAAGCACAGTCTATCCCAAATCTCCTTACCAGTAGCATAGGTAGAAACTCTCATATAATTCTCAAACTTTAATGCATAGAAAAAGAAATTTTAGCACTTTGCATTTAATTGAGCTAATTCCCTATCCATATTGCTCCATTCATTAAAAGGCACTTGAGTTTTCACTCCATTCACAGTTTTAAAAGGTGCAACATAATCATCATTGACTAACATCCACATGCCGTAATAAATAGACTGTAGAAAATTAGACATTCTAATTTTCAAAAAATCAAATAGGATATTGTCAAAAAGAGGTGGACGGGTTATTGAATAACCCTTCACAGTATTACGATTACCAAAATGCGACATGATCATTTTTTATAGTTTTCTAAAACACTATTTTTGAAACCCGCTCTGATACCAATTGTAGTAACTAGATCACCAAGAGGGGGGGGGGGGGGGGGGGGGGGGGTGAATTGCAAAAATCTTGTTGCAATAAAAATCCCAAGGAGTAGTTCTAAAAGTTTTTTATGTTTTTAAATTTTTTGACAAAAATCTAACTAATGTGAAAGCAAATATTTTATCACAAATAGCAACAAAGGATTCCACAAGGAATTTCACCAAAACGTTATAATGGAAATCAAATGTAATTAAAAGTAAAAAAGCGATAAGGAATTAACACACTAGAATTTTATAGTGGTTTGGTCAAACCTTGACCTACGTCCACTCCCGGAGTCTTCCACACTGAGAATTTCACTACAAAACTATAGTTCTCCTTTTGCCCCCTCGGCAAGGTAGAGAAGCCCTTATAAGACTCACTTTCACCAACCCGGCATGGCGGAGTGCCAAGCGCTTTTCTCACCCTCCTAGCGATTGCAACGTTCCTTCTCATTTTTCTCCCTCCTAGAGAAGGCAGAGTACCTTCGAGGTCACAAATGTTGAAGTGTCTTCCCCTCAGAGAGCCTCCCACAAGTTCTTCTCGGGTCATAGGAGGAGCAAGATGCAGTAAGAATGGAGCAATCATGTAATCTCCCTCACACTACTTCCCCCTAACCAAGCTCACCCTTTCCTTCCTCTCTCAACCCCCAAAAACTTCTCAACAACTCCTTCTCAACGATTCTCTCTCTAAACACGTTCTCCTCTCTCTATTCCACACTTAAAACATTACTATTTTGATACTTAAAACTTGCTCCAAAATCCCTGAAATTTTCAAAGTTGCTATTACTATCATACAGTACGATTCCATATCGTACAGCACGATTAGTATAAATAGGCTTTGTCCTAGTATGAAGGTTTACGAACAATTCAAAAACTTTTGAATAGAATTATACAGTATGATAGAACTTCATACAATACAATCCTCATATTCTTCTATTCGTATAGGACGACAGTCGGGATGATCAAAACTCATCTTTGTTCATTATAGGGTACAATCTACTTCGTACAGTAAGTTTAGACCAAATCAAGGGATTGTCTAGGACGATCTCTGGGATGATTAAAATCAACATCTGTTTATTGTATAGTATGAACAAGTTTGTTCAGTATGATGACAAATCCAAGATTAGTCCTTAATTTATTCCACTAATTACGGGTTAATTTAAGTAAGTATTCAAATAAAATCATACAGAATGAAACTAGAAGTACTATATGAACATATAATAAAGCTTACTTAAACTAATCTAGCATCTAGGGTTTTGGATTAATAACACATCGTACACTACGATACGATTCGTACAGTACGATCTGATCATAGAAAATCATTTTACAAGACAATATCGTACAGTACGATATAAAGTCGTAAAGTATGATCACCAAAAAAAATCTACAATTTTCTTTTAAAAACCCTCTCCCCCTGTGTGTGTGCATGGTTGCTCAGCTTTACATGCAGTTTGTGGCTAGACTCAAGAAAAGAAAAAAAATATAATAAATAGAAAATTACAATGTTATAGACTCACACGCCTACTCTACTCAATCATGAGTCTTCCTGTTGTCCTAAGTAGCTTGTGATCTTCCTAAAATATTAGTACTCATAGACAATAGCAGAAATCCAAGATATTCAATGAATAGTAGAATAGATGACATTATTTGTCTTCATCAAAATCTCAAATTAGGGGTCATGGATTACAACACCCATCCTTTCTCCATCGCTTGAAACATCCTAATTTTTACTCTTAACTTCTTTTAACACTTCATCATTTGAAGATAATTTCCTTTGATGATTTGGAGCTCCGTTCTCATGGATATTTTAAATAATCTCTTCATGTAATGCACATGAATCCATGGTCCTTAAAAATTTGGTTGATTTATATTCTCCTCTCCTTCTGATACACCTGGAACATGTATTTTTGGGTCTATTGCTTTAACTTGATTTACTACAACACCTTTGATAATGAAACTAATAAAATTATCTAAATTATTTACATTTATATTTTTTTTTATATTTACATCATTGCTTAAGAATGTTATAATTTATATGATTATAAAATAAAGCAATGTATAATATTATGCGAGTGCATACAGGAAAATAAAGCTGCATTAGAACCTACTCTAAGTGTGCACCAACATAAAGTAATTATGACATCACGAATATAGAAAACAAACATAACAAACATGAGTACTCTCTAAATAAGGCACTCGATAACCAAACCCATTCAAACAACCTAGCTTAGACTAAAGTTGGTTGTTCTACCAAATCATCTACACAGTTTGAAGAAGGTTGTGTGATTTTGGTATGTCCAAGGAATTTATTATTTAAGTTACTTTATTTCAAGGTGTTTGTTTATTAAAGTAAAAAGGGGGTTCTTAATTTAAATTTAAATTTTAATGATTTAGTATTTTAATATTTATTTTTTAATTTGTTGAAGTTGATTAATTAATTTTAAAGAATCATGTAAATTAGTAACTTCAAAATTTAAAAACCACTAATATATGTCTTAAGGTTCATAATTATAATGCAATCATTCACCCATAAAGGATATGAATGGTTGTATAGAGTCCTTGAATTTTATTAGTGATTTATAAGGAGTGGATGGAAAAAACCTAACAAATTTAATACATTTAAACGAATGATGTATAATGTTTGAAGGTCCCTTCATTTATCAATAGTTTATTGATGGTTTATTAAAGATCCTCAAATCCATTGTGTTAATGTCTTCTTGAAAGGAGTTGTGCACAACACATACAATATCTTTTAATTATTTAAAGTATTTAATACCTTTTAAATTCAATGCTAATATGTTCTCCAAAAGAGTCAAACATAAAGCATGAAAGATCTTTTAATTATTTGTTAAATATTAATTATGAAATTTATTTGATTAAAATAAAATTTAATAAAAAGAATTTCAAATTAAATTTGTTCATATAATTTATAATCCAATTACTATTCTCTATTTTTTTATTTGAATTATTTAAAACTTATAATTATTTATTTAGTTTTTATTTAAATTTAATTATTCATTAATGTATTTCTATTTATTTTTTTATTCAACATTTCACTTAATTATTAATAATTTTTATTTTATTTTACTTTAATTTGTTTTATCATTTATGTTTTATTTATTAAAATTTATTTCATTTTATTTTTAATTTATGTACTTAGTTAATTATTGAATGCCCTTTATTTGTATAAAAAATTTGTGGTATTTAGTTAATTTACAATATTAACTCAAATGATTAAGGGATTAAGGTCATTAGTTAGGACTAACCAATAGACTAATCACTAAACGATATGAATTAATTTGGTTAATGTTTATTTTTTTTTATTTTGTTTTAATTATTACATAATTAATTAAGAGTTAATAAAATAATAATTAATTTTGTAATCAACATTTAAGTGGAATTTTAATTTTTATTGGTTGTAGGTGTGATTTAGAGTTGATTAGGTTTAGCTTATATTTTTAGGTGTTTTATGTGATTTATTATAATTTTTACAAGAATCTATCCCAAAATAGTGGTTTATTTTAGTTGGGTTTAATTAAGGATCCAAATGACTTCAAATCATTGTCAAGTTTATTCCTAGGGTGAGTCAAGTCATTAAGTTTATTTGTTTTAAGTTTCTCCCTATTGGTTGCATGGAGAATTTCCTAGAATTTTTTTTAAGTTAATTAGATTATTTCCTTAAATATTTTTGTTAGATTCTCTAGAGTTCAAATAAGTTTGAAATTTAGTGTGACTAACCCATGCATAAATATAAATAAACTACGTCAATCTCATGGTCTAGCTCTATGTACATAATAAAGAAAGAATATTTAAAATTATTGGCCAAATTATGAATGACGACTAGGATACCAAAAAAACTATTGGTCAAATCAACATGAAAATTGAATCACCAAATATACATTGATTTTCAAGAAAAAAAAAACTAGGAAACCTATGACACATGTCCTAACTTATATTATCCAAAATTAGGGTTAATTTAACATTTTTTTAGTAATTAATTAAGGAAAATTAGTGGAGGAACAAACCTTAATTAATCAATACACAATTTCCATTATCCTTTAAAAATATTTGTAAATTAAAATTGAGTTCATGCGGATTCCATAAAGCCCACGAATTCCAAAATTGGATAAAAAATGGATTTATTACTAAATTTTGAAATTCCGAGGCTTATTTGGATTTAAATAATATATTTAAATAAATTTATTGAATGACAACTATTGAAACTTAGTTTTCATAACTATTCTTTTATATCATACATATTTATTTTTATTCCAAAATATTATTATAAAGATTACTTTTAATGCTAACATATATTTGAAATTACTAGATGGACAAGAGGGGGGGTGAATTGTGAAATTTTTTTGACAATAGTTAAAACCTAAGCAGGAGTTCTAATATTTTTTTTATGTTTTAAAATTTTAACATGAAAATTTAAACAACCTTTTTTTCCACTAATTTTCCCAAGAAAATTTTGAAAAATAAAATGCACGCAGTAATAAAAGACAATAAGGAAAAAGCACACCGAGATTTTTATAGTGGTTCGGTCAAACCATGACCTACGTCCTCTCCCCGGAGTCCTCCGCTCCGGGTATTTTACTACAAGCAATAGCTCTTCGTTTGCCCCCTTTGGCAAGGTGGAGAAGCCCTTAAAATACTCCCTTTTACCAACCCGGCGTGGCGGAGTGCCAAACTATATTTTCATCCTCCTAGCGATGGTAGAGAACCTTCTCGTTTTTCTCCCTCCTGGAGAAGGCAGAGTACCTCAAGGTCACGGATGTACAAGAGCCTTTCCCTTTGGAGATCCTCCCACAAATTCTTCTAGGGCCACAGGAGGAACAAGATGCAGCAAGTTCGGAGCAACCGTGTGATCACCCTCACACCTTCTTCTCCCTCACAACGCTCACCTTCTCCTCCTCTCTCAAACCCTAAAGAACTTCTCAAGAGCTCTCTCCCTCAGAATCCCTCTCTAACCACGTTCTCCTCTATCTGATTCACACTCCAAAAATATGACAAGTTTTACACATAAAAACGGGCTCCAAAATCCCAGAGATTTCAAAAGTAGCCGTTAATATCGTACAGTATGATTTCTAATCGTACAGTATGATATGTATAAACAGACTTCATCCTGGTATGATGCGGTATGAACAGTTCAAAAACATACATACAATATGACATTAAATCGTACGATACGATCCTCAATAATTATGTTCGTACAGGACGATGGCCGGGACTATCAAACATCATCACTGTTCATCGTATGGTACTATTGACATCGTAAAGTACGATGAGACAAAACTTAAGAGATTATCCATGATGATCTTCGAGACGATTATAATTCATCTATGTTCATCTTATTGTATGAATGTGTTCGTACAGTACGATGTTCAAATTATAATTAAGCCCAGATTTCTTGCACTAATCACAGGTTAAATTAAGTAAGCATTTAAAATAAATCGTACAGTACGAAGGTGTTCATATAGTACGAGTGGCATCAAATAACTTACTTAAGTTAAAACGATGGCTAGGGTTTTGGATTTGAATATATGGTACAGTACGATTACATTCGTATGGTATGATCTATTCACAGAATTGCCCTACAAAGCTCTGATCATATGATATGAAATAACATCGTACAGTACGATCTATAGAGAAAGAAAAACTCTATTTTTTTTCATTTAAAAACACTCTCCCCTGTGTGTGTACATGGTTGCTCAGACTTTTATGTATAATGTGTTCAGACTCAAGAAAATAAAAATAAAATAAATAACAAAATACATTACATACTCATACTCCTAATCTACCCATTCTTGAGTCTTCCTATTGTCCTGAGTAGCTTTTGATCTTCCTGAAATGTTAGTACTCACGGACAATAGCAAATAAAATAATATTAAATGAATAGATAATTCAAAAGACATTATTTTTCATCATCAAAATCTTAAACTCGGGGTCATGGGTTGCGACAATCTCCCCCTTTTTTATGATGTCAAATAATATTTGTTGTTTGCAAGTGTTAAAGGCATTTTTTTAATTTAATTTAAACAAAAGAACAAGAAGAAAACCAATAAAAGAAGATGCAGTGCAAAAGAAAAAAACATGCATTTAACCATAGAAATAAAATACAACAACCTTCTCCCCCTTTTGACTACACCGAAAATAGGAGCAAACACTAAGATAAAAAGAAGCTACAATACAAAAAAAATCTAAAGTAGAGGATCCTGATCTGATGGTGGTGGAGGTGGGTTTGGTTGGAAGTACTGAAAGAGAGCGTCAAAGCGATGATCAATAGCAGTAAAGCATTTGCCAAACCATTGCATATATGTCTCGTGTTGCTGATGTTGTTCTTGAATGTGAGTATCGAGATGAGTCTGAAGTTGGTCGAAGCGTTCGACCAAATAATCTTGTGCTGGTGCAGGTACTTGGGGTGGTGCATGTCGTCATGGACGTGCTTGAGCTGTGGCCGGGGCATCTTCTCCTTCTTTTCCATCAAAAACAGGTTCTTCCCGCTCGTGTCCTCGATGGAAAAGAATACGGAAAGAGGCATCCATATAAAAAGTAGAAAGATTTTCGGGTTCGCCAGGATAGGTTATTTGATACTTATTTTGGAGAATATATCCTATAAGTTGACCAAGAGCTATATTTTGTTTTCAGCGAGTAGTAGGGAGATGAACGAAGGTCATATGTCGATTGTAGTCAATATTCAGATCGGCCTCGTTGAATTTTGTGTTGGTCATGATAAGGTAGGTAGTGACAGATAGGGTCAGGGTCATGTTGACACGATCACCACCTTTGAGTATTATGGAGGTACGAAGGACATGTTGAATTATGCGCGCATTTCTATTTAGTGATGAAACAAGTGGTTGGTGTTGATAGAATACGGCGTTCCTAAGGACTTGATTAACATCGGTGCAGTCAAAATCATTTGTAAGGAAAGAACGAACCATAGGCCCTTCAGTAAATAGCCCAATGTATTGGGCAATCTCAGCTTTGGTTATTTCAACATTTTGACGATAAACAAAAAAGTGGAAAGTGAGGTTGTCGACAATATATATTATATTGGCTAGGAATTCTAGGAGTTCAGAATTGTAAGGGAAGACCAAGGTGAGAAGAAATTGGAGGGTGGTGGAAGTAAAGAGGTTCATTACCTCAAAGTTCAGAGCCTCCTAATTTAGCAGTCTGGAGGGCGTGATTTTGTAGGCTTTGAACTTGTGGTATGCATCCTCATTTTCAGCATTCAAGAATCGAGTGTTATGGCGGCGAGAGGAAGAAGAACTTTTCGCTAACAAACGACCTTTCTTGCTGGAGCTAGACATTGTGTATAGGCTGAGTGAAAGGTGAGAAGAACTAAGTGGTTTGATTAGTGTAGTGCAAGTGAAGAGGTCGGCCTACCCACCGAATTTATAGAATTTTCCACACATCGTATAGTACGATAGTACATCATATAGTACGATATGGTAATAATTGCTTTGACGGTTCATACCGGGAAGAGGAGGTCAAAACATACAATACGATAAGTATCGTACAGTACGATCAGTTGAATATCGATCGTCTCGAGGGCGTCAGCATGAATTTTTACAAAACGTATCGTACAGTACAAATAGGTGTATCATACCATATGAATGATAATTAATATCATACCAAACCCCTTTATTTCATTCTCATCCGTTTGCTGAGGTGGATCGTACAGCATGTTGAATCTAGTAATTAGGTTGTTAAGCCTAAGTTAATATCCCAAGGCTACCAAGAGGGGGGTGAATTGGTAGTTTAAAAATTTTAAACCCTCTTTGAAAATTAAGTTGAACCGAAATGAAAATTTTTCTTTTAAAGTTTTTTTAAAAAATATTTTTCAACCACAGAGTTATTTAAAAATTAAAATAAAATGCGAAAATAAAAAAAAAACTGTAAATGACACCAGATTTATAGTGGTTCGGTCTATAACCAGACCTACATCCACTCCTCAGAGGCACCCTCTGATTATTGCACTAAATCCAATAGTGACTCTCCTTTTGCACCCATATCAAGGCGGAGAAGCCTTTACAACACACTCTTTTCACCACTACCTAGTGCGGCAGAGAACCATCGTCCTTTTACACAATCCCCAGTGCTGGCAGAGAACCGTCATCCTTTTACACAATCCCTAGTGTTGGCAGAGAACCATCCGTCCTTTTACACAATCCCCAGTGTTGGAAGAGAACCGTCCGTCCTTTCACACTCTCCTAGTGCGGGCAGAGAACCCTACGGCTGTTCACACTCTCCAAGTGTGGGTAGAGAACCCTTCGTCTGTTCACACTCTCCAAGTGTCGGCAGAGAACCGGATCTCCTTGACTGATCTTCTCACAAGAATCTAGAAAGAAAAAGGAAAAGAGTGAAGTAATCCCAATTCACAAGTAGAGACTCTTACCTTTGAAATCCAAGTGAAGCCTTTTCGATCCAGTGGTAGGAATCCTCCCTTGAATGCTCTCTTCCACTCTCTCCTTGGCTATTCTCTCAAGAGGCACTAAGATCAGTTGACAAAAAAATTGGGCGGCAGTCTAATTTGGACTATTTATACAAAAGATAAGAAAAACTGCCCAAAAACTGCAAGTTTTCAATTCTGTACGCAATAGATCGTCCTGTACGATTGTGGATCGTCCTGGACGATTTTACTTAAACGATCTGAAATGACCCTATCTGAATATGTGTACGAAATGTCTTCGTACAGCTGATCTGCCTGTACGAATTTAGGTTCGTCCAGTACGAACAGTTATTACAAGGTCAGTTCTAGAAACTGCTGAAATCTGTTCTAAGTCGGTTAATCGTTTGGACGAAAATATGTTCGTCTGGATGAAATTTAAACAGAGAACCGATCGTCCTGGATGATTCTTGACTTCGTTTGGACGAAAATTTTCCAGAGGACCAATCGCCACGGACGATAATTTATTTTCGTCTGGATGAAAAATTTCCAGAGACCCGATCATCCTGGACGATTTTTAATTTCGTCTGGACGAATTTTTTCCAGAGGACCAGTCGCCACGGACGATAATAAAATTTGTATGGATGAAAATTTTACAGTGAACCAATCGTCCTTGACGATAATTAATTTTGTCCTGGACGAATAGGACTTAGAAAGTTTTTCCGAGCAAGTTCCTATTCGTTCCATGTGCTCTATAGGAGATAACTGTCTGATCGTCCCGTACGATCGGATATCGTCCCGTACGATCAGTATAAAATTTTTATGATCTCCTTATGTGTGTTTGTATGTTTTTATTCACTCAATTACAATCACTCCCTTTCAAATTTAATTCAAAGAAAAAATGCAAGTTTCAAATTAACAAAGTATCTCATGTTGAATTTGATTTGAAGTTTTTGTAGTCTGGAGTCTGATTTTCCTGAAATATTAGTACACACAAGAGCAAATATAAATCTTCTAAAATTGTTAGGAAATAACTACACATTTGAACAATAATGTTTGGAATCATCAAAACTACATAAGTTGCAAAAATGTAAAGCATTCAAATAGCAACTATTCTAATAATCTCCCCATTTTGATGATGGCAAAACAATTATTGTTTGTATGGTTTCAATTTAAACAAATCTACTATCTCCTAAACTCCCACTGAATTTATGAATACATGAAAATAAGGAGGCATTTTGAAGCAAAGCACAATATTTTTGTTTTTCAAAAACTTTTAACACAAACAATCACAAAGTCAAACACACAAAAGCAAAATGCACATAATAATCAAAACAAAACAAATCAATACCAACACAATAATTTCTCCCCCTTTTTGACAACAACAAAAAGTGAAGAAGAAATAGATGAGAAATGTAAGTAATTATATGAAATTCATTTGAAAATTTAATCTAAATGGTGATTGACATAAGGTATGCAATTTTAAACTAAAAACATTAGGTCAATCATAGAAATTCATAAAATTTAAGAAGTGATATAACATTGTACGTAAGAAGATTTTTTTTTTAAAACATGATTCAATTTAGACATTCGAATATAGAAAATCATTACAAGAGAGATGAAAAAAAAAATTTTATATTTCAAAGTTCAATGGAATATAAATGAACATAAGATCAATTTGAATTAAGAGATTGAAAGAATTTGGAAAGAAGAGAATTACCACATGTGGCGCTTTGCGCATCTTTTTCAAAATTTTTGGAGCACATTTTTGTGCATTTTTTCTTTGTTGGGCTTATTTTGTGCCTCTTTTTCACATTGTAAATCTTTGCGCATTCCTTTTGATTTATGTACTATTTGTACAATTTTCAAAAGTAATTGAGACCAATTCTTTCCAAAATCAATAATCTAAAATTTCAAATATTTCTAAGTGCATAAATATCACTTGAGCATAAAAATAAAAAATAAGAAAACATCTAAATTGCAATAATAATATTAACTTTTATGTAGTCTAAATGAAAAGACATGAATTTAAAAGTTCTAATTACAATAAATTATAAACAACTTTTAAATTTAGAAAGACTAGATTTTCTAATATAGATAATCTCAAATTACAATCTAATTTAAGCACTATGAAGATTAAATAATACTAATGAAATTCATGAAAATTAACCACATTTCAAAAACAAATCAAATTTAAAACAAGTACAACATCCATTGATATTAATGAAAGGATTACACATTTCATAATATCTAAAAACAAGTAAGAAAATATACTGAACTTAAAAGAAAAAACAAACATAAAAACAAACACTTAACATAAAAACTGACACAACAAAACATAAAACATGAGTACAACAAACACAAAGAAGTTCATCTCTACTATTCTGGAGGAGGAGGAGGAGGAGGAATGCCGCCAAAAAGGTTGAAGTAGGAGGCCATCAACATTACATTGGTATTAATTTCATGTACTTCATCTCTAATGTTACCAATGTCTTGTTGCTGCTACTTAAGTTGAGCATCAAATTGATCAAACCTTTGATCAATATGAGTCTCTAATCTATCAAATCTTTCAATCAGATTCTGATAATCTCACTGAGGTGCAGAAGTTTGCTCTCCTTTTTCTTCCTCTTCTAAAGCACTGACATGTGTTTTTTGAAAGTTCGATGGGGATGTTAAGCCCTATGAACTTAGTCCCAAACTAACCAAGAGGGGGGGTGAATTGGTATTTTAAAAACTTCTCAAAGAAATAAAGTCACATAAACCAAATCACACCACGAAAATAATGCGGAATTTAAACGTGCGGAAGCAAAAAAGAAACACAGAGATTTATAGTGGTTCGGTCGACTCGACCTACGTCCACTCCTTGGAGGCACCCTCCAAGTATTGCACTAAACAAAAAGTGACTCTCCTTTAGCCCCCACGGCTAGGTGGAGAAACCCTCACAAGAACCTCCTTTTTGCCACCCCGGCAAGGCAGAGAACCTATCTCCTTTTGCTTCCTCCTGAAGCTGGCAGAGAACCAGAACCAAAAGCACAACTCCTTACCTCTACCGACCCTTCCACGGACGAGAAACTCTAGACGAAGACGACGCAGAGAGATCCTTGAAGCAACCCTTGTGAAACCCCTCACAAGCTCCCCCTCACAAGATCCTCTCTCTCTCTTCTCTCTCTCTTTCTCTCCTCAAAATCTTCTCAGGTCAAGGCAGCAGCCAAAGGTTTTGAAAAACGTTGAATAAGAGCTCTTAAATAGAAGAGCTTCAAAAGAGCTCATTAATTGCAAGTTGCCGACTTTATCGTCCAGGCCGATCTGGACATCGGCCTGGCCGATCAGTACAAATTAATGAAGATCGGCCAGAGCAAAGCCCTGAATGCACAACTGGACGATTGAAAATTAGCTTGATCGTCCAGGCCGATCTCACGATCGTCCTGGCCGATCAGTTCAAATCAGAGGAAAATCGTCCTGACAATAGCCCTGAATATGGGCTGGCCGATACTGATCGTCCTGAAGTAACTTAAGGTTTTTGACTATATCGGCCTGGCCGATCCTGCGATCGTCCAGGACGATATGATCGTATCAATCTTCCTTAATTACTTCCTTAATTTCCTGAACAATTATAGCATAATTTGTGAATATCGTCCAGGCCGATCCGAGGATCGTCCTGGCCGATAATTTAAAGATACATTATACCATACTTGTCTATGGTGGCTACTTCTTTCTGTTTTGAGCTTATCGTCCTGGCCGATACACGTATCGTCCAGGACGATCGGTTAACGTTGGCTGCCTTAATCAAGAATCCTTAATTAGACTTTCTGTTTTAAGCTTATCGTCCAGGCCGATCAAAGATATCGTCCTGGCCAATAGGAGTAAAAACAGAATTTCTAATTCTCTCAAGTGTGTGTGTGAAGGGTTACAAAGTATCAGTCTTTTTGACTATTACAAGTGGACTCAAAAGGTAAAAACAAAAGTACAGACTGACTCAACCCTAAACCTATGCATTCCTGAACTTGGCTCCTTTTTGATTGTCCGATCGTCGATTCCTGAAAAGTTAGAAGCAACAAGCTGTCCAAGAAAAGCAGTGTTTGTCAATCATCAAAACATAAGACATGAAAAATAGATTTGCAACAATCTCCCCCTTTTTGATGATGACAAAACACAAGTAGGAAAATTAAAATTCATTAGAAAAACAAAGTTACAACGTCAACTTTTTCTTACCACATCCTATCCTACTCCCCCTTTTTGTCATCACAAAAAGAGAGTCCAAAAACAGTAAAAAAAGAACAACAAACATCACGAAAGACTACTACAAAAAGACAAGAAACAATAAAGCACAAACTAAAAGAACGAGGGATCCTGATCATCAGATGGAGGAGGTGGAGGTGGCTGCTGAAAGTAACTGGCAAGAGTAGTAAACTGAGCATTGAACCAGGCGATGTCCTGGTCATGCTGCTGCTGCTGGTGAGTGAGAAAACCGTCAAAACGAGCTAAATCCTCGGCGCGGTGATGTTCGTAGCGGGCGATGTCCTCAGAGTGTTGCTGCTCTTGGGCAGCAACATATGCATCAAATCTGGTCTCCCAACGATCAAATCTCGCAATCAACTGATCTACCGGTGAATGTTGGTGGAGAGGGACAGGGTCAGGAAAGGGAGCTGGAGCGGGAGCCTCCTCCTCTCTAGCCTCCCGTGGTTCATCCGGGTGGAGACGAGTACTGTGAAGGGTGCTGAAGGAATTGTTTGAGTAGAAGAGAGTTGGGTAATTTGGTGGATTGGGATATTGAATTTGGTATTTGGTTTCAAGAACATAGGCTATGATATGTCCTAAGGCTAGATTTGGCTTTCTTCTGTGGCCTGGATCTCGAATTGTTGTTAGGTGATCAATGTAACGAAAGAATAGATCTGCAGTGTTAAATTCCCTATGTGCCATGATGTAGAAGGTAGTGAGGGAAAGTAGAGGGGTAATGTGGACACGGTCACCGGCTTTTGGAATGACAGAGGTGCGAAGGACATGTTGGATTGTCCTAGCATCTCTGACTAAAGAGCTAGTCTCTCCAACATGGTAACGGACATTGGTCTGGCGAAGAAAGTGGTTTACCATGGACCAGTCAAGATCAGGGTCAGGGGCAATAAGGTGCAGCTTATCTCCGGTGGTGGATAGCTGTAAAAGTTCAACACAGTCCTGATATGTGATTTCGACAGGGCGTCGATTCACATAGGAGGACAGGGCTGTGAAGGTAGAGTTTATGCGGAGGTTTGCAAAGAATTCTAACAGGAACTCAGAATTGAACGGAAAAACAAGGGACAGAATGAAACAAAGGGAAGTGTGTGCGAAGAGATCCATTACCGGGTAGGAAATGTGGGTCGGATTGATAATTCTGGAGACAGTAATTCCACATTCCTTATAGCGATGATAAGCAGCTTCATCTTCTGCTTCCCGGAAACGAGGGTCAACCCTTGCCCTCGAGGAACTTCCAGAGGTCTGACGGACACGCTTCCCACCAGCCATATGAGAGAACTTTAAGCAGAAAAACAAAGGAGAAAGGATGAGGTGTGAGAAAACATGGCTGGATCGGCCTGAATTTAAAGAATCGTCCATATCGTCCTAGCCGATCGCAGAATCGTCCAGGCCGATATGTGTCAATAATTACGTACAGGCCGATTGGTCAAAAAGGCGGTCCAATCGTCCGGGCCGATCAGATATCAGCCAGGCCGATTAGACATAGGTTATCGGCCCGAGGAGTCAGTCCGGACGACCGTTGAAAAAGCAGATCGTCCGGGCCGATTAGGTGTATCGTCCAGGACGATGCACAATAATTGATCGTACCGGCCGAAGTTAAAACGTTTTAAATGCTTGCCACGTGTATCGTCCAGGATGAACAGTGGATCGGCCCGGCCGATGGTCCAATAATGGATCGTCCGGGGCTGAATTTAAAGATCAAAAACGTACTGACACGTGGATCGTCCAGGACGGTCCAGTGTATCGGCCAGGACGATGCACATAGAATGCATCGGCCAGACAAATAAACTATCGGCCAGGACTATCACCAAGAGTTTGATCAAATCGTCCAGGACGATAATGTATCGTCCAGGACGATGAGTTTCATTAAGCACAGAAAAAGGTCAGCAGATGGATTTTGGAAAGAATTTGTCCTATCGGCCAGGACGATAGAAATATCGGCCAGGCCGATGTGACTTCAAATTGAAATCAAGAAAGGAATGGTGATGATCAAGACCCTCAAAAATAAAACAAAAGAAAAGACAGTCAAATACACGAAAAAAAGAATAAAACAAACACCGAATATTTTTGGATTTTAATTTTTCTATTTTTTTTTTGTTTTATGAAGGCATCATATGAGAATTCTTTTCTTGAATTTAAATTTTTGAAGTTTTTAGGAGATCAAGAGGTTTAACAAAATCCAATTAGAGGAAGGTAGAAAAACTGATTCCATTAACCCTAAATCGAACATTCTTCAGGGTACAAAAAATCTCTTAAAAAACAACAGAGTCCTAACTTGGAATAACACAAGAGGTTTTAAGAAGATCCAATCAAGACTTGTTAACAACTAAAGTATCTTATAAATAATAAACCAAAATAGTTTTTCTCAATCATGGAATTTGAAATCAAATCATTGAACGTATCACATAATTAATGAGTTTTCTAAGTTTTAAGAGTTTTACCAAAGAGATGATAGCTTGCAATTAGTGGGCTAATTTTATGCCTCTTTTCACTTTTATTGGCTCTTTGAGCATCTTTTGATTTTTCATACACTTTTGTGTATATAGTTTTCTTTTCAATTTGGCTTCATTGGCCTCTTTCCTTTTTATCTCTTGCAAGCTAATAACTCTTTAATATACCCTTAAAGAAAAATACTTAGTTGTGAGTATATCCTCCAAATATTAGAGAATAGGAGCTCTCTCTCTAACATAGGGAAGAACAATCCACAACACAAAATCAAAATCACGTGATGACTGCAATGGTAAGATTTCAAAAGCTTGAATGATATCAAAGCATTTTGACTATTATGCATAAGATGACTTAATGTAGCAAGATTAGAAGGATATCTTAAAAAGCCATTGGTTAAACTGAGTTTAGACTTTTTGTTTTATAAAAGAAAAATCATGCCACTAAACAAAGTCAGAAGAGGGAAAAACATCACCAGTTTACTCTCTTTAACCAATATAGAAAAGCTAAACCTTATGAAAAGAAAAACTCCAATATTTAAAAGCTTGAGAAGTTTCATCATATGGAATGCCAAAAAATAAAGTCCAAAGTGAACAAAGCAAAAGCAAAAGAATAAGCAAACTAAAGACAACAAAGAGTGAACACAAAAACTAAAAAAGTCACGCAAAAACTAAAGATATCAAGTAAGTGATAAAACAACGGATTTTAGCAATTGAGCTGCAAGCCTCCTTATGTTCAGTTATCCTATGCTCCCACGAGGTCTTTGGTGAGAGCACTCCTGCAAGACTCAACAACAGTCAGTTTTAGGAACCCAAACAGATTTGGGCTCCTTCTTAGGAAATGTAGAGTGCAATGCAGATGTGGTATGTATTGAATCATGCATCTTAGGTCTCTATACCCAATGTGTACTGCGGTGAACTGTGCAAGTGTGTGAGATGTGTCCTAACATGCCACAAGAAAAACATTGAATTCCAGGAAAAGGTTTTCTTAATTGGTTTGAGTAAAAATGCCTCTTCCTAGGTTTTGGCCTTTGATTAAAAGTTGGTGTCATCCTAGCTTTCTTACATGTATCCAAATCATTTTGAATTCTCAAGTTTGTTCTTTTTAATGCATCATTCTCAATCCTTAAATCTTTCTCAATCTCTTTAGATTTCTTAAGATCATCATTCAGTGAGGTGTGTGAAGCTTCTAATGCATTACTTTTATCAATTAATTCCAAATGCTTTTTGTTTAATTCATCAAATTCATCAAGTAGAGCCATGTGATTTGAATCAATCGTTGCATGATCTTTGAGAAAAACTTCATGCTCTTTTTGTAGATTTGAATGTTCTAATTTTAGGCTAGCATGAGTTTTCTTTAATTTCCTATATGATGCATGGATTTTTTCACAAATTTCAAATAATTCATCATAGGTTGTTCTACATACCTCTTCCTCATCACTTTGATTTTCTCCCATGAAACACAAGTTTGTAGTCTCTTCCTCTGGTTCAGTCTCAGAGGAATCAGTACCAGATTCTGCCCAGAAGCCTCTTTGGATTTTCTTATTCTCCTTCCTAGACTTAGCTTTTTCCTCACCTTTTTCCTTTTCTTTGCTTGAATGATCTTGAAGTGTAGGACAATCGGCTCTTACATGTCTCGGTTTCCTGCATTCAAAACAAACAACATCAGAAGATCCTTTAATATGTTTATGATCCTTACCTTTTCTCCAACTCTGATGATGCTTTTGTTTCTTCCTTAGAAAGCTTTTGAATTGCCTTGTGATGAAGGCAACTCCATCGCTTTCAGACCCGGAAGATTCAGAATCCGATTTGTGTGCCTTCAATGCAATGATTTTCTTCTTTTTCTTCTCACCTGCATCAAGATTTCTTTGATTCACCCCTTGCTCGTAAGCAATGAGTGAGCCAAGCAAGTTATCAATAGAATAGGTGTTTAAATCTTTAGATTCAGTGATTGCAGTAATTTTTGCATCATAAGAAGAAGGCAAGCATCTCAAAATCTTGTTAACTTTTTCATAGTTCGAAAGTTCTTTTCCTAGTGCATGCAATGAAGTAGCAATCTGAGTAAACCTAGTGTACATGTCAGAAATCGATTCATGAGGTTTCATATGAAAACGTTCGTAGTCATGCAAGAGAATGTTTAAACGGGATTGTTTAACTTCATTAGTGCCTTCATAAGTAATGCACAATTTATCCTAAATTTCTTTACCAGTTTTGCAAGTTGAAACACGCATGTAGTCCTCAGATTTTAGGGCACAGAAAAAGCAATTCAAACATTTCGCATTCAATTGAGCTAAATCTCGTTCATCAAAAGTCCATTCAGTAAAAGCAACTTCAGTTTTAAAACCGTTAATTTCACGAGAAGGTGGAGAATAACCTTCTTGAATAAGCATCCACATGCGATAATCAGTAGATTGTAAAAAAGTTGACATGCGAGTTTTCCAGAAATCAAAAGGTAGGTTATCGAACAAAGGAGGTCGGGTAATAGAATACCCTTCCGTAGTGTTGCGATTCCCAAAGTTAGACATGGATCAAATTCAAAAAGTTTTTAAACTTTAATTTTCGAAACAAGCTCTGATACCACTTGAAAGTTCGATGGGGATGTTAAGCCCTATGAACTTAGTCCCAAACTAACCAAGAGGGGGGGTGAATTGGTATTTTAAAAACTTCTCAAAGAAATAAAGTCACATAAACCAAATCACACCACGAAAATAATGCGGAATTTAAACGTGCGGAAGCAAAAAAGAAACACAGAGATTTATAGTGGTTCGGTCGACTCGACCTACGTCCACTCCTTGGAGGCACCCTCCAAGTATTGCACTAAACAAAAAGTGACTCTCCTTTAGCCCCCACGGCTAGGTGGAGAAACCCTCACAAGAACCTCCTTTTTGCCACCCCGGCAAGGCAGAGAACCTATCTCCTTTTGCTTCCTCCTGAAGCTGGCAGAGAACCAGAACCAAAAGCACAACTCCTTACCTCTACCGACCCTTCCACGGACGAGAAACTCTAGACGAAGACGACGCAGAGAGATCCTTGAAGCAACCCTTGTGAAACCCCTCACAAGCTCCCCCTCACAAGATCCTCTCTCTCTCTTCTCTCTCTCTTTCTCTCCTCAAGGTCTTCTCAGGTCAAGGCAGCAGCCAAAGGTTTTGAAAAACGTTGAACAAGAGCTCTTAAATAGAAGAGCTTCAAAAGAGCTCATTAATTGCAAGTTGCCGACTTTATCGTCCAGGCCGATCTGGACATCGGCCTGGCCGATCAGTACAAATTAATGAAGATCGGCCAGAGCATAGCCCTGAATGCACAACTGGACAATTGAAAATTAGCTTGATCGTCCAGGCCGATCTCACGATCGTCCTGGCCGATCAGTTCAAATCAGAGGAAAATCGTCCTGACAATAGCCCTGAATATGGGCTGGCCGATACTGATCGTCCTGAAGTAACTTAAGGTTTTTGACTATATCGGCCTGGCCGATCCTGCGATCGTCCAGGACGATATGATCGTATCAATCATCCTTAATTACTTCCTTAATTTCCTGAACAATTATGGCATAATTTGTGAATATCATCCAGGCCGATCCGAGGATCGTCCTGGCCGATAATTTAAAGATACATTATACCATACTTGTCTATGGCGGCTACTTCTTTCTGTTTTGAGCTTATCGTCCTGGCCGATACACGTATCGTCCAGGACGATCGGTTAACGTTGGCTGCCTTAATCAAGAATCCTTAATTAGACTTTCTGTTTTAAGCTTATCGTCCAGGCCGATCAAAGATATCGTCCTGGCCGATAGGAGTAAAAACAGAATTTCTAATTCTCTCAAGTGTGTGTGTGAAGGGTTACAAAGTATCAGTCTTTTTGACTATTACAAGTGGACTCAAAAGGTAAAAACAAAAGTACAGACTGACTCAACCCTAAACCTATGCATTCCTGAACTTGGCTCCTTTTTGATTATCCGATCGTCGATTCCTGAAAAGTTAGAAGCAACAAGCTGTCCAAGAAAAGCAGTGTTTGTCAATCATCAAAACATAAGACATGAAAAATAGATTTGCAACATTTTTCCTTTTTCCTTCTTGAAAAGTAATCTGAAGGAAGCATCATTATAGTATACTGGCTCTTCGTATTCATCATCAGGATGCACTAAGTTGTATTTCTTTTCCAAAATGTATGTGACTAAGTGTCCTAATGAGATGTTCCTTATTCTCTTCTGTTCTGCATGTCCTATTTCTGAAAGCCCATAGATATGATCTATGATAAGTTGGGCTTCGTCAATAGGATGACATTCTATAATCAAAAAGGTTAGAGCAGAAAGGAGAGGGGTGATATTAATCCTATCACCAACTTTAGGAATGATTGAAGATCGAAGGATATGCTGGATGATTCGGGCATTTTTGGTCATACCGGAGACTCTAACGACATGATAGTCAAGACCATTTTCTCTAATTACCCTATTGACATGATACCATTTGAAAGTGGTTTCTGTCATTAGGGTGTGAGCTCTATATCCCTCAGTTCTTAATTTCAAAATGACACCAAGGTCGTGCTTGGTGATTTTAACTTTTTGCTTGAAGACATAAGCACTTATGGAGGAGTGGTCGGAATTAAAACTCATGTTTGCTAGGAAATAGTGGTAGGTTTGCTAGTTATAGAAGTGGACGAGAGAAAGTATGAAATGAAATTGGGTTGAGGAAAAAAGGTGTATTACCTTAAAATTTAACTCGCTTTGGATTAAAATGCGAGAGGGAGTTAATTTGGCGGATGCAAAATGAGGAAAGGATTCCTCATTCGCCTTAGACAGGAAGTTTTCTGAGGCATTCCTATTGGGTTTCTTTACCAACACGTTTTGTATCTTGCTTGAGGAGGCCATTGTCGATTTGAAGTAGAAAGGGATTGAAAGTGAAGTTTGGAAGTGTGATTGTTAAGTTAGAAAGCCTTCATATTTAAAGAAAAATGATACGTTCGTCCTGGACGAAAACATTCGTCCTGGACGAAAACCTTCGTCCTGGACAAAAATCATCGTTCGTCTGGACAAAAATATTTCGTACAGACGATCAAATTCATCCTAAATGTAACGGCTTTTCGTAATCAACACAACTTACGATGCGTCCCTTCGTACAGGCTTTTTGACTTGACCAATCGTACAGACGAAATGATTTCGTACAGACGATCAAAAAGTAACTCGTTTTAATGTCTCTTGAAAATCGTCCCCTACAAAAAAATGACATATGTTCGTCTGGACGAACCAAAAATTCGTACAGACAAAATCCATATTTAAAACTGTCTTATCCACTCAACCGCTGCATTCAATCGTCTCAACGTTTGAGAAAAAAAAAATTTTGTCCTGGACGATCGTTAGATCGTACAGACGATCTAATTAAAAACTGCTCTCAAAACGGTTAAAATTCGCGCAAACTGTTCTTTCACACATCGTCCAGTACAAAGCAAAATTCGCCCTGGATGATTTCCTCCAATTTTTGAATTTTGATTTTTAATTTAAGAAAATCAAACTGAACATTTAAAAACACAAAAAACATAAAACAAAACCATAGACCTAAAAACAAATTCATTCAAAATACACAAAATTTCACAAAATCAAAAACAAAACAAAACAAATATCAATGTTACAAAGACATTTTATTTAGGCATTCAAATCAATAACACCAAGCCATGTTCTTAAAGTACTGAAGGTATCAAAGGCTAAAGGTTTTGTAAAAATGTCTGCAAGTTGATTTTCAGTTGAAACATGTATGAGTTCAATTTCTCCCTTGGATACATGATCCCTTATGAAATGATGTCTTATATCAATGTATTTGGTTCTAGAATGTTGAATAGGATTTTTGAAAATGCAAATAGTACTAGTATTGTCACAATAAGTTGGAATAGTGCCTATAGTTAATCCTAAATCAATCAACTGTTGTTTTAACCAAAGTACTTGTGCCACACAACTTCCTAGTGCAATGTATTCTGCTTCTGCAGTAGATAGTGCCACTAAATTTTGTTTTCTACTAGACCATGAAACTAATGAATTTCCAATGAATTGACATGTTTCAGAAGTACTTTTCCTATCCCCTCTACAGCCTACAAAGTCAGAATCTGAGTAACCAATAATTTCAAATGAAGAGCTAAACTTAGGATACCAAATCCCTAAGTTTTGAGTTCCTAGTAAATATCTTAAAATCCTTTTCACTGCTGTCAAATGTGATTATTTTGGATCTGATTGAAATCTAGCACTTAAGCAAACACTGAACATAATATCTGGTCGGCTAGCAGTCAAGTAAAGTAAAGATCCAATTATCCCTCTAAATTTCTTTTGATCAACAGATTTTCCCTTAAGGTCCTTATCCAACTAAACTGAGGAACTCATTCGTGTACTAACAGGTTTAGCATTATCCATTTCATATTTTTTGAGAATATCCTTAATATATTTAGTTTGACTAAGAAATGTACCTTCCTCAAGTTGCTTAATGCTAAATCCTAGAAAGTAATTTAAATCTCCCATTAAACTCATTTCAAATTCACTACTCATTGTTTTAGAAAAATCATCACAAAGATTTTTATTTGAAGATCCAAAGATGATGTCATCCACATAAATTTGAACAATAGGTATATCCTTTCCAATTTTTCTTAAAAAGAGAATTGTATCCACACTTACTTTTTCAAAAGATCTTTCAAGTAGGAAGGTGCTCAATCCCTCATACCAAGCCCTAGGTGCCTGTTTTAATTCATATAATGACTTTTTTAACTTGAAAACATGATTTGGAAATTTAGAATTTTCAAAACCTGGAGGTTGTTCTACAAAACATCTTCTTCAATAACCCCATTCAAAAAAGGCGCTTTTTACATCCATTTGAAACAATTTAAAATCTTTAAAACAGACAAAGGCAAGTAATACCTTAGTTGTTTCAAGTCTAGCTACAGGGGCAAAAGTCTCCTCAAAATCAATTCCTTCAATTTGATTATACCCCTTAGCAACTAATCTAGCCTTATTTCTAATGACTACTCCTGAGTCATTCAATTTATTTTTGAAAACCCACTTGGTTCCAACAAAACATTGATCTTTTGGCCTTGTAGTTAATTCCCAAACTTTATTTCTTACAAATTGATTTAACTCTTCTTACATGGCCAATATCCAAAATTCATCAGAAAGTGCTTGATCAATGTTAGTGGGTTCAATAGTTGAAATAAAGGCTGAATGATTGACTTCCTTGTTTAATCCACGCCTAGTTCTAACACCCTCACTTGGTTCACCTATAATCAATTTCTTTGGATGGTTTTTAGAAAATCTCAAATCTCTAGGCAAAGGGTTTTCTCTTTCCAAATTTTCTTCCACATTTTCTTCCAAATTTAATCTATCAATCTTTTGGGAGTTTTCTACAATTTCTTCTTCAACAACATTTGGCTCTTCCAAATTTCCACTTTCATCAATTACAACATGTGTGGTTTCTTCAATGACTAAAGTTCTTTTGTTGAATACCCTATAAGATTTTCCAACACTTGAATATCCAATAAAAATTCCTTCAACTGATTTTGGATCAAATTTTCCTAAGGCAGATTTTCCATTATTATGTATGAACACCTTGCAACCAAATACATGCAAATGAGACAAATTAGGTGTTCTACCTTTTAGCAACTCATAGGGTGTTTTATTCAAATTTGATCTCGCATTCACCCTATTCAGAATATAACATGCAGTGCTAACCGCCTCAGCCCAAAAATATCTAGGAAGTGAGTATTCTGCTAACATTGCTCGGGCGGCTTCTATTAATGTTCTATTTTTCCTTTCAACTACCCCATTTTGTTGAGGGGTTCTAGGTGAAGAAAAATTGTGATCAATCCCCTTTTCTTTATAGAAATTTTCAAATCTTTCATTTTCAAATTCTCCTCCATGATCTTTTTGTATAGAATTTATTTCACATCCTAGTTTTCTTTGAATCCAAGTTGAAAAATTTATGAATTCCTCAAATGACTCACTCTTATGAAAAAGAAATCTAACCCAGGTGAATCTTGAGAAATCATCCACTATAACAAATTTGTATACCTTCCCTCCTAGACTTATAGTTCCTACTGGTCCAAAAAGATCCATGTGTAGAATTTCTAAAGGTTTACTGGTTCTAAGATCCTTATTGGACTTAAAAGAGGACCTCACTTATTTTCTTAATTGACATGCATCACAAAGATGGTCCTTAGTAAAGTCTAGTTTAGGTATACCTCTCACCAAATTCTTTTGGGTAATTCTCCTAAGATTTTTCATACTAGAATGACAAAGTCTCCTATGCCAAAGCCATGATTCATCAGAAACAGTTTTCAAACAAAAAGCAGTAGGAGATTGAATACAATTTAAATCTAGTATGTAGACATTGTTTACCCTTTTTCCATTTAAAACAATTTTCCCATTTAGGCTTATTATGCAGCTAGTAGGTAAATATTTTACATTGTAGCCCTTATCACATAGCTGACTTATGCTTAACAGATTATGTTTTAAGCCTTCAACTAATAACACATTGTCTATGAAAAAGTTTTTTAAATTTCAAATCATACCTGATCCAACCACTTTCTTTGTGGTATTATCTCCAAGTGTAACCTTGCCTCCATTCCTGGCTTCCAGTGTTATGAATTGAGCAGTATCTCCAGTCATATGCTTTGAACATCCGCTGTCTAGGTACCATATACTCTAATGAGGTCTTGTATGAGAGTACACCTGCAAAATTCTTAAATGTTTGACCTGGGAACCCAAACAAGTTTGGGTTCACCTTTATGAAATTTATAATCAGATGCATGTATGATATGTCTAGGTTTATGCATATTAGTTCTCCACACCAAATTAGTTTTCATCTTTAAAGTGCAGGTGTGAGATATATGTCCCAAAAATCCATAATTATTATATTTAACATTAGAAAAAATATTCCTATGTTTTCTTTCATATGATTGTCTTCTAAGGGATTTCATGAATTTAGGATAATATTTAGGATTTATAAAATCTTCAAGTTTAGGGGGGTTCCTATTATCCTCGAGAGCTCTTATTGTGAGTTTGTAAAATGAATTCATATCTTCCAAGATTCGATTGGTATAATTGATTCTATATGTCTTGCTCTTAGATTCATCCTTAAAATTCTTAAATTCTTTTCAAGTTCAGCATTGGATGATTTTAAATTCTCAAAATTTTTATTCAAGTCATCATATTCATCAAGTAGTTTCATGTGGTTATTATCTATTAAATCATTATCTTTCCTAAGGATTTCGTGTTCCTTACTAAGCTCTTCCAATTCAAAACCTAAACTAGCATGCATCTTTTTCATTTTCCTATATGCATCATGCATGTGTTCAGAAACTTCAAACAATTCATCATAGGTTAAATCACATACCTCTTCTTGATCTGATTGTTCAACATTATCTGCCATCAAGCAAAGGTTGGTGACTTCTTCTTCTTTTTTAGTCTCAGATGTGTCTGAAGCTGAGTTCGCCCAAAAAGCTCTTTAAAACTTCTTCTTGCCCTTCTTTACCATTGGTTTCTCCTCTATCTTCTCCTTGCTAGGAGTGGCTTTGTGTTTTGGACAATCAGTCTTTATATGACTTGGTTTCCTGCATTCATAACAAATGACTTCATTAGAAACCTTGTCATTTCTGTTATACTTACCTCTATTCCATTGCTGGCATCTCTTCTGCTTCCTCTTTAAAAAGCTTTTGAATTGTCTAGTCATCAATGCAATATCATCTTCATCCTCAGGTTGTGAGTGTTCACTTTCTGACTCTTCCAAATTTAGTGCAATATTCTTGTCCTTTCATGGTTCACCTGCATCAATCTTTCTTTGACTTACTCGTTGCTCATAAGTAATGAGTGAACCAAGAAGATTGCCAATGGAATAAATGTTCAGATCTTTTGCCAATGGAATAAATGTTCAGATCTTTAGACTCTGTAATTGTAGTAATTTTAGCATCATAAGAAGTAGGTAAACAACGAAGAATCTTATTGACCATTTCAGCATTAGTTAATTCCCTACCAAGTGCATGCAAAGAAGTGACAATTTGAGTGAATCTTGTGTACATGTCTGAAATAGATTTATTAGGTTTCATGCGAAATAATTCATAGTCATGTAATAAGATATTGAGTCTTGATTGCTTAACCTCATTTGTCCCTTCATAAGTTATACAAAGTCTATCCCATATGTCCTTTCTGCTTTTGCAAGTGGAAACTCGCATGTAGTCTTCAGATTTTAAAGCACAAAAGAAACTATTTAAACATTTGGCATTTAATTGTGCTAAGTCACGTTCTTCAATAGTCCAATCTGCATAAGGTGTTTCTACCCTAACTCCATCAACTAATCTAGTTGGTTTTGAGTAACCTTCCTGGACTAGCATCCACATGTGATAATCAAGTGACTGTAAGAAAGTAGACATGCGTGTTTTCCAAAAATCAAAAGGAATATTGTTAAACAGTGGAGGTCTAGTGATAAAGTAACCCTCAGGTGTTTTTCAGTTTCCAAATGTAGCCATCTACGTTAATCAAAAAGTAGTTCAAACTTATGATTTTGAAACGATGCTCTGATACCACTTATTGAACCTAGTAATTAGGTTGTTAAGCCTAAGTTAATGTCCCAAGGCTACTAAGAGGGGGGTGTAAAAGTTCAATGGGATGTTAAGCCCTATGAACTTAGTCCCAAAGCTAACAAAGTGAGGTGAATTGGATAATAAAAAGGATTCTTTAAACAAAGAAATAAAATCACAAACCAAATCACCACAAGGAAAACCAAGTGCGGAAATTAAAATGCGGAAGCAATAATAAGAAAAGAACACACCAGATTTATAGTGGTTCGGTCAAACCTTGACCTACGTCCACTCCTTGGAGGCACCCTCCAAGTATTGCACTAACACAAAGTGACTCTCCTTTAGCCCCCTCTAGCTAGGCGGAGAAGCCCTTACAAAATCACTTCCACCTCTCCCGGTGAGGCGGAGTTGCCGGGTCCTTTGACACCAAAGAGACTTCTTCTTTGGTGAACTTACCTCGAGACAAGCCTTGAATCCGATGGTACTAAGGTGCGAGTTCGCCGGAGCAACCGCGTGGAACCCCCTCCACACTCCCTTGAGTCCCCCCTCACAGGATTTTCTCCCTCTCTCAAACTCCACCCTTTCCTCTCTCCCTTTCAAGCTCTCTCTTCTAGTTTCCCCCACAAGAACGAAGCTACAATGGCTGCCAAAGACACTTACAAAGTGTCATGCCAAAGCTTAAATAGAAGCTCTCAAAACGAGCTCATTAATGCAAGTTGCCGACATTATCGTTCAGGACGATAGGCATATCGTCCAGGCCGATACGTACAAATTAAGCTCATTAGCCCGGGACGACTTGAGACGATCAGAAGAAAATTGGTTACATCATCCAGGCCGATCTCACGATCGTCCTGGCCGATTAGTTTAAAACCAATTTCAATCGTCCTGATCATAGCCCTGAATACAAGCTGTCCGATGAAGATCGTCCAGGACATCGTCCTGGCCTTATAATTCGATCGTCCCAGACGATGTGATCGTATCAATCAACCATTAATGCTTTCCAAAGATACCAGATCAATTTAGGCATGATTGAGTTAGATCGTCCTGGACGATAATAATATCGTCTGGGCCGATTTCCTAAAACAAAGAATTCCTAAACTGATTATGGCGGCTGATTCTTTCTGAATTGAGATTATCGTCCTGGCCGATACAGGTATCGTCCAGGCCGATCTGTTGACGGCTGCCTTAATGAGGATGCCCTAAATAGGGTTTCTGATTTTGGACAGATCGTCCAGGACGATATAAATATCGTCCCGACCGATATTACCAAAAATAGAAAACTTATAGGGAAGAACAGGAGATCTTCTAAATTACAATCCAACTGGTCCCACACCAAATACAACAGACTCAAGAAAGGAAAAAGATTACAAACTGACTCAGACCTAGTCTACCCAATCTTGAGCTGATTCCAAATTGCAGTTCGATCGTGGGAACCGAAAACGTTAGCACATAAGGCAATCGTAGAGAGATAAGGAATGTTTGCTATCATCAAAATCATAAACCATAGATCCGCAACAATCTTCCCCTTTTTGATGATGGCAAAACATTTTAAATTGAATTTTCAAAAAGAGCAATTTTCTCCTAATCTCCCCCTCACTAGAATAACACTTTTAAAAAATAGGGGAGATGAAAATATTTTTGTTGTTTTTAATTTTTTGAAAACAAGATACAAATATGATAACAGTACAAAAATTCAACAATACGTTCTCCCCCTTTGACATTATCAAAAAGAGATGAGGCACAAACAAAAACAAAATGACCAAAAGACCAAAAACATTTCCTGATCTAGTGAAAAACAAATATTCTTAAAATGAGAAAGTTACCTCTTGATTTTAATCAAAAAATTTAGTAGAATTGGATTGACAACGCATAATTAAAAAAAAGGTTAGAAAATCAAGAATTGATAATCCAAACTCAAGTTCTTTAAAAATGCTCAAAAACATTTTAATTCAATATCTAAATCAAGGAATAAATTAGAGAAAGAAACAGTAATTTTTCAAAGCTCCTTTCATAGAATATATCTAATAGAAGATTAATGCACGATTTGTTGAATCATGAGTCAAGATTTTCAAACTCAAGCATCGAAAAATCAAGGGTTTTCTTAAGCTTTAAGAAGTATAAGAATGGTAAGCATTAAAATTTAATGGGCTCATTTTATGCCTCTTGACAATTGGTTGGCGCACTGCGCATCTTTTGATACACTTTGTGTATTCTATATTTTTCAATTTTGGCGCTTTGCGCTTCTTTTATTTTTGGCATCATTGGCCAATTTTTTTTTTGATTATGCTACCTTTCTGAAATCTTAAATACCAAAAGTAAACCCATATTATTGATAAAGCGAATTTCTTGATTAAGAAAATTTTGAATTAGATTCAACAACTTGCAAAAGATTCCTATGCGATAAATAAAATATAGGGAGATAAAAAATTTAGTTTCAAAAACCAATTTAAAAGATGAAAAAGATTTTAAATCAAAAGTAGAAAAACCTCTTTTAGAAAATAGAGATTAAAAGTCAAAAACATGATTTTCCTTCCTTTGATTGTTTTTAGAGAAGTCAATCACAACTTACTAAAGATTTCAAGAAAAATTAGGAAGTAAATTTTTCATTTCTAGAAAAGTGAATGTGTGTGTAGATCAGAGAAAAAATTTTTACGAAAAAAATTTTCAAAGAATAAACAAAACAAAAACGCAAAATAAAAATGAAAAACATAAAAACAAAAACACAACAAAAAAGAAACACAAAAACACAACACAAAAAAAATACGAAAGGCTCTTAATCATTATCTCTCTCCTGGTCCGATGCTTCAGAGACCAGATCTGCCCATGAGATTTTTTGCTTTTTATTATTTCCCCAGTTTAAATTTAACTTTGCCTTACCCTTTTCTTTTGCAGGGAGAATTCTTAAATTAGGGCACTCATTTTTCATATGTCCAGGTTTCCTGCATTTAAAACAAATAACGTCAGAGGAAATAATAACATCCTTACCAATTTTACCTTTTTTCCACTTTTGCTTATGCATTGGTGAGCTTTATGATTTGCTTGACAATTTCTTTCTATCGTCACCAACTAAGCTTCCTCTTTCCGTATCTTCGGCTTTTAGAACGATCGTCTCACCTACATCCAAAAGTCTTTGACTCAACCCTTGCTCGTAGGCAATGAGTGAGCCAATCAAATTATCAATGGAATAATCATTCAAATCTTTTGATTCACAAATAGCAACAGCTTTAGCATCAAATTTTTCAAGTAAACAACGAAGAATTTTGTTAACTTTTTCAAAATTTGAAAAATCTTTTCCTAATGCATGCAATGATGTAGTAATTTGAATAAACCTTGAATACATGTCTAAAATTGTTTCAAAAGGTTTCATAGAAAACATTTCAAAATCATGAATTAAAATATTCAACTTGGATTGCTTGATTTCACTAGTGCCTTCGTATATGGTGTGCAATTTATCCCAAACATCCTTGCCGGTAGTGCACGTGGATATTAACATAAAATCATCAGAACTTAAAGCACAGAAAAAACAGTTCAAAGACTTTGCATTTAGTTGAGCATCCATTCGTTCATCCCTATTCCATTGATTAAAAGGAATATCACTTTTAATTCCATTAATAATATGTGATGGTGATGAATAACCAGTTAAAATCATATGCCACATACGAAAATCAATCGATTGCAAAAAAGTAGACATGCGAATTTCAAAAAATCAAATGTAATATTTTCAAACAATGGTGGTCTAGTGATTGAATATCCTTCCGCAAAAATACGATTAGAAATATTAGCCATGGATCGAAATTCAAAAGTTTTTAAAAACTTATTTTATGAAAACCGCTCTGATACCACATGAAAGTTCAATGGGATGTTAAGCCCTATGAACTTAGTCCCAAAGCTAACAAAGAGAGATGAATTGGATAATAAAAAGGATTCTTTAAACAAAGAAATAAAATCACAAACCAAATCACCACAAGGAAAACCAAGTGCGGAAATTAAAATGCGGAAGCAATAATAAGAAAAGAACACACCGGATTTATAGTGGTTCGGTCAAACCTTGACCTACATCCACTCCTTGGAAGCACCCTCCAAGTATTGCACTAACACAAAGTGACTCTCCTTTAGCCCCCCTCTAGCTAGGCGGAGAAGCCCTTACAAAATCACTTCCACCTCTCCCGGTGCGACGGAGTTGCCGGGTCCTTTGACACCAAAGAGACTTTTTCTTTGGTGAACTTACCTCGAGACAATCATTGAATCCGATGGTACTAAGGTGCGAGTTCACCGGAGCAACCGTGTGGAACCCCCTCCACACTCCCTTGAGTCCCCCCTCACAGGATCTTCTCCCTCTCTCAAACTCCACCCTTTCCTCTCTCCCTTTCAAGCTCTCTCTTCTAGTTTCCCCCACAAGAACGAAGCTACAATGGCTGCCAAAGACACTTACAAAGTGTCATGCCAAAGCTTAAAAAGAAGCTCTCAAAACGAGCTCATTAATGCAAGTTGCCGACATTATCGTCCAGAACGATAGGCATATCGTCCAGGCCGATCCGTACAAATTAAGCTCATTAGCCCGGGACGACTTGAGACGATCAGAAGAAAATTGGTTACATCGTCCAGGCCGATCTCACGATCGTCCTGACAAATTAGTTTAAAACCAATTTCAATCGTCCTGATCATAGCCCTGAATACAAGCTGTCCGATGAAGATCATCCAAGACATCATCCTGGCTGATAATTCGATCGTCCCGGACGATGTGATCGTATCAATCAACCATTAATGCTTTCCAAAGATACCAGATCAATTTAGGCATGATTGAGTTAGATCGTCCTGGACGATAATAATATCGTCCGGGCCGATTTCCTAAAATAAAGAATTCCTAAACTGGTTATGGCGGCTGATTCTTTTTGAATTGAGATTATCATCCTGGCCGATACAGGTATCGTCCAGGCCGATCTGTTGACGGCTGCCTTAATGAGGATGCCCTAAATAAGGTTTCTGATTTTGGACAGATCATCCAGGATGATATAAATATTATCCTGGCCGATATTACCAAAAATAGAAAACTTTTAGTGAAAACTGGAGATCTTCTAAATTACAATCCAACTGGTCCCACACCAAATACAACAGACTCAAGAAAGGAAAAAGATTACAAACTGACTCAGACCTAGTCTACCCAATCTTGAGCTGATTCCAAATTGCAGTCCGATCGTGGGAACCTGAAACGTTAGCACATAAGGCAATCGTAGAGAGATAAGGAATGTTTGCTATCATCAAAATCATAAACCATAGATCCGCAACAGGGTGAATTGGTAGTTTAAAAATTTTAAACCCTCTTTGAAGATTAAGTTGAACCGAAATGAAAATTTTTCTTTTAAAGTTTTTTTAGAAAATATTTTTTAACCACAGAGTTGTTTAAAAATTAAAATAAAATGCGGAAAAAAAATTGTAAATGACACCAGATTTATAGTGGTTCGGTCTATAACCAGACCTACATCCACTCCTCAGAGGCACCCTCTGAGTATTGCACTAAAACCAATAGTGACTCTCCTTTTACACCCACAGCAAGGCGGAGAAGCCTTTACAACACACTCTTTTCACCACTACCCGGTGCGGCAGAGAACCGTCGTCCTTTTACACAATCCCCAGTGCTGGCAGAGAACCGTCGTCCTTTTACACAATCCCAGTGTTGGCAGAGAACCGTCCGTCCTTTTACACAATCCCCAGTGTTGGCAGAGAACCGTCCGTCCTTTCACACTCTCCTAGTGTGGCCAGAGAACCCTACGGCTGTTCACACTCTCCAAGTGTGGGCAGAGAACCCTTCGGCTGTTCACACTCTGCAAGTGTCGGCAGAGAACTGGATCTCCTTGACTGAGCTTCTCACAAGAATCTAGAATGAAAAAGGAAAAGAGTGAAGTAATCCCAATTCACAAGTAGAGACTCTTACCTTTGAAATCCAAGTGAAGCCTTCTCGCTCCAGTGGTAGGAATCCTCCCTTGAATGCTCTCTTCCACACTCTCCTTAGCTATTCTCTCAAGAGGCACGAAGATCAGATGACAAAAAGATTGGGTTGCAGTCTAATTTGGACTATTTATATAAAAGACAAGAAAAACCGCCCAAAAACTGCAAGTTTTCAATTCTGTACGCAGTAGATCGTCATGTACGATCGTGGATCATCCTGGATGATTTTACTTAAACGATCTGAAACAACCCTATTTTAATATGTGTATGAAATGTCTTCGTACAGCTGATCGTTCTGTACGAATTTAGGTTCGTCCTGTACGAACAGTTATTACAAGGTCAGTTCTAGAAACTGCTGAAAACTGTTCTAAGTCGGTTAATCATTTGGACGAAAATATGTTCGTCTGGACAAAATTTTTACAAAGAACCGATCCTTCTGGACGATTCTTGACTTCGTCAGGACGAAAATTTTCCAGAGGACCAATCACCACGGATGATAATTTATTTTCGTCTGGACAAAAATTTTCTAGAGAACCGATCGTCCTGGATGATTTTTAATTTCGTCTAGACGAAAATTTTCCAGAGGACCAGTCGCCATGGACGATAATAAAATTTGTCTGGACGAAAATTTTAGAGTGAACCAATCATCCTGGACGATAATTAATTTCGTCCTGGACGATAATTAATTTCGACCTGGACGATAATTAATTTCGTCCTGGACGACAATTAATTTCGTCCTGGACGATAATTAATTTCGTCCTGGATGAATAGGACCTATAAAAATTTTTCCGAGCAAGTTCCTATTCGTTCCATGTGCTCTATTGGAGATAACTGTCTGATCGTCCCGTACGATCGGATATCATCCCGTACGATCAGTATAAAATTTTTATGATCTCCTTATGTGTGTGTGTGTATGTTTTTATTCACTCAATTACAATCACTCCCTTTCAAATTTAATTCAAAGAAAAAATGCAAGTTTCAAATTAACAAAGTATCTCATGTTGAATTTGATTTGAAGTTTTCGTAGTTTGGAGTCTGATTTTCCTGAAATGTTAGTACACACAAGAGCAAATACAAATCTTCTAAAATTGTTAGGAGATAACTACACATTTGAACAATAATATTTGGAATCATCAAAACTATATAAGTTGCAAAAATGTAAAGCATTCAAACAGCAACTATTCTAACACAGTACGATGTGTGTATATCATATAGTACGATTGTCAATAATAACGTACCAGCATGCTTAAATTCATCCCAATCCGTTCGCTGGTGTGGTGCGTACAGTACGAAGAGGAGATATCATACCGTACAATGACTAATAATTTATCGTACAATACGATGTGAGTCGTACAGTACGATCAACAAAGACAAAATTTAAAGGTTGGTGTGTTCTGTGTAGGTTATAGTATACTGTACAGTATGATAGGTATATCGTACAGTATGATAATATAGAGTCAAGGTTAGTGCTTTATGTGCAGTGAGTGTGTGATGATCAGGAGCAGCCCTATGTTTTTTTTTTTATGCGTTATTTCTATGACACCTTATCTAGTCCTCAAGGTGCTAAAGGTGTCGAATGCTAGAGGTTTTGTGAATATGTCAGCCAATTGATCTCCTATAGCGATGTGATGCAATTCTATATCTCCCTTAGCAACATGATCTCTAATGAAGTGATGTCTAATGTCTATGTGTTTTGTTCAAGAGTGCTGAATTGGGTTCTTAGAGATGCAAATTGCACTTGTGTTGTCACACAAAATTGAAATTGTTCCTATAGGTAGGTCAAGATCAAGAACTTGTTGTTTCAGCCATAGTACTTGTGCAACACTGCTTCCTACTGCAATATATTCGGCCTCGGCTGTGAAAAGTGCTACCGAATTTTGTTTCCTACTGGACCAAGAAACTAATGATTATTCTATGAATTGGTAGGTACCAGAGGTGCTTTTTTTATCTATCATACCTCCTGCAAAGTTTGAATCTGAGTACCCTAAGATTTCAAAGGAAGTGTTTTGCTTAGGATACCAAATTCTTAAGTTTGGGGTGCCTAGTAGACATCTAAGAATTCTCTTGACAACAATTAAGTGAGACTCTTCAGGATCAGCTTAAAAATGGGCACAGAGGCACACACTAAACATTATATCTGGTCTACTGGAAGTCACGTAAAGAAGGGACCCAATCTTTCCTCAATATTTTTTTGATCTACTGATTTTCCACTTGGATCTTTGTCTAATTGAATTGTTGAGCTCCTTGGAGTGTTCATTGGTTTAGCACTATCCATTTCATATTTTTTTAAGATATCCTTAATGTACTTTATTTGGCTAAAAAATGTTCCGTTATCCATTTGTTTTAAACTAAAACCAATAAAGAAATTAAGTTCTCCCATCATACTCATTTCAAACTCATTACACATTATTTTTGAAAATTCATCACATAAGGTTTTATCTGAAGATCCAAATAGAATGTCATCCACGTAAATCTCAATAATGAGAATTTCGTCTTTGACCTTTTGTAAAAATGTGTAGTATCTACACTACCCTTTTCAAATCCTCTATCCAATAAGAATGAGCTATGTCTTTCGTACCATGCTCTAGATGCTTGCTTTAATCCATAAAGTGCCTTCTTTAATTTGAATACATGGTTTAGAAATTGTGAACTTTCAAATCCGGGGGGTTGCTCAACATAGACATCGTCCTTAATTACCCCATTCAAAAATGCATTCTTTACATCCATTTGATATAACTTAAAGTTCTTGAAGCAAAAAAAAGCTAAGAGCACTCTTATGGATTCTAGTCTAGCAACAGGGGCAAAGGTTTCTTCAAAGTCTATTCCCTCAATTTGGTTTTACCCCTTAGCTACTAGTCTGGCTTTATTCCTTATTATTGTTCCTGAATCATTCACCTTATTCTTAAAGACCCTTTTTGTTCCAACAACACTTTGTTCTTTAGGTCTCTTTACTAACTCCCAAACATCATTCCTAGTGAATATCTCCTAAGGTTTGATCTATATTTGTAGGTTCTATCATAGAGATGAATGTTGAATGACTAACCTTCTTCCTAAGTCCATGCCTAGTTCTTACACCTTCTAAAGGGTCTCCTAAAATTAACTCTTTAGGATGAATAGAATAATATCTCTATTCTCTAGGCAAATCTTCCTAAGATTCTACCCTTTCTCCTAAGGTCATAATCTCTACTCCTTGAATTTCCTCTATTTCATCATCTTCAATTTTTGATTCAGAGGACTTATCTGATTCATCAAATACTACATGGGTGGACTCTTCTACCACAAGGGTTCTCTTATTAAAGAATCTATAGGCCTTACCTATAGATGAATAACCTAAGAAGACACCCTCATTAGACTTGGGATCGAATTTTCCTAAGGGATATTTAGCATTATTCAAGATGAAGCACTTGCACCCAAAGACATGTAAGTGTGAAAGGTTTGGTGTCCTACCCTTAAAGAGTTTGCATGGAGTTTTGTTCAGCTTAGATCTAATGTTCACCTTATTTAAAACATATCATGTTGTGTTGACTGCTTCTGCCCAAAAGTATCTAGGAAGGGTGTACTCCATTAATATTGCCCTAGCAGCTTCTACTAAGGTTCTATTCTTCCTTTCTGCTATACAATTTTATTGTGGTGTTCTAGGGGCTTGTGTTATATTCCTAGCTATTGACAGAACAATTCAAATCTATCATTTTAAAATTCTCCACCATGATCGCTATGAATTGTTGAGATTTCACAACCTAATTTTTGTTGAATCCATGTGGAGAAAATCTTAAATTCTTTAAAAGACTCATTTTTATGTGCTAAAAATCTTACCCAAGTGAATCTAGTGAAGTCATCTACAATAAAAAATCCATAATTTTTCCCATTTAGGCTGGCTGTACTAATAGGTCCAAATAAGTCCATGTGTAGGATTTCTAGTGGCCTAGTAGTGATCACATCTCTAGTTGAATGAAAAGATGATTTGACTTATTTTCCTAGTTGGCAAGCATCACATAAATGATCCTTTATGAAATGTAACTTAGGTACGCCTCTAACTAGGTTTTTCTGAGTGATGATTCTAAGAGTTTTCATACTAGCATGACATAGACTACTATGCCATAGCCACGAGTCATCAACTATTATTTTCTAACAAAATGAATTTGAACTATCAATGCAATCAAGGTCTAACATTTAAACATTGTTCATTCATTTTACTTCTAAAACTAGTTTATCATTTAAACTAATCAGGCATTTATCAGATAGAAATTTAATATCAAAACCTTTGTCACATAGTTGACTAATGCTAAATAAGTTATGCTTCAAACCATCAACTAGTAAGACATTTTCAGTTAAAAAATTTTTAGCATTACCAACAATACCTGAGCCTACACCTTCCTGGTTGTGTTGTCTCCAAAAGTTACTTTGCCTCCAGTTTTAGTCTCCAGTAAGATGAAACCCTTCATATCTCCAGTCATGTGTCGCGAGCAGCCACTATCCAGGTACCACATGTTCTCACTAGATCTTCTGTGAGAGCACCCCTACAATTTCATTCAAAGATTAGATTTGGGAACCAAAGTGAGTTTGGGTTCCTCCTTATGCTTGCATGAATGAGATGTATGCATGCTATACTGTGATGGATGCAGTTTAGGTCTCCATACTAAGTGTGTCCACGGTGAATTGTGCATTTACAGGCTATGTGATCTAACATGCCACAAGAGAAACACCTAACACCAGGAAATGGGTTTACTAATCTATGTGGGTGATATTGCATCTTCCTAAAGTTATGTGATGCATGCTGTGTTGGGGGTTTGCTAGGATGGCCTAATGTGAGTGATGCAATTTCATTTTCTAGTTCTTTAATTCTTTCATTTAAGTTTTTATTTTGAGCTGTCAATCCATCAACTTCTATTAATAGCAAGGGCTCACTATGATCTACTTCTAATGCAAGTTTTTTTAGTCTATTAAAAGCTTCTTCTAGTTCAACATGAGTGGTTTTCAAGATTTCATGCACTTTAGTTAGTTCAATATGCTTCTTATTTAATGCATCATACTCATCAAGAAGTAGCATATGATCTCTATCTAAATTAGAATTTTCTTTAAACAAGTTAGCATGCTCAGATTGTAAAGAACTAAATTCAACATTAATCTTAGCATGCATCTTTTTTAACTTCCTATACGAGTCATGGATATTTTTAGAAATAAGTAATAACACTTCATATGAAAATTGACATACATCATCTTGATCTAATTGCTCAAGGTTATCGTTAGCCATAAGACACAAATTTGTTACCTCCTCCTCTGCTTCTTCTTCTGATAATTCTGAGTCAGAGTCAACCCAAAAAGCTTTTCGTGTCTCCATCTTTCCTTTCTTGTGTTTGGCTTTGTCATCACTTTTCTCCTTAGCTGGTTGGCTCTTTAGATAGGGGCAATCGGCTTGAAGGTGACCTGGCTTCCTGCATTCAAAACATATTGTATCAAATGAAACCTTATTGGACCTTGAGCTCTTACCTTTATTCCAGCTGTTCTGATGACACTTCTGTTTTCACTTTAGGAACTTTTTGAACTGTCGGGTCATCAGTGCTATCTCATCCTCTTCTTCCCCTGTAGAGCTTTCACTTTCTGATTTATTATCTTTTAATGCCACCGTTCGCTCCTTCTTTTCACCTGCATCACTTTGTCTCTGACTCACTCCTTGCTCGTATATAATGAGTGACCCAGGGAGATTATCAATAGAGTAAATGTGAAGGTCTTTAGATTCAGTGATAGTAGTTATCTTTGCATCATAGGAACTAGGTAAGCATCTAAGAATTTTATTTACTTTCTTAGAATTTGAAATCTCTCTACCTAATGCATGCAAGGATGTCACGATTTGGATGAACCTAGTGTACATGTCAGATATTGTTTCGCTAGGTTTCATACGGAAGAGTTCATAATCATCAGTAAAATATTAAGCCTAGACTATTTTACTTCACTTGTTCCTTCATATGTAATGCACAGCCTATCCCAAATCTCCTTACCAGTGGCATAGGCAGACACTCTCAAATAGTCCTCTAACTTCAATGTATAGAATAAGCTATTTAAACATTTAACATTCAGTTGGGATAAATCCATATCCTCATTGCTCCATTCATTAAAAGGTACAAGAGTTTTCAATCCACTAATAGTTTTAAACGGTGCAACATATCCATCATTCACTAACATCCACATGCGGTAATCAATAGATTATAAAAAATTAAACATTCTATTTTTCCAGAAATCAAATGGAATATTATCAAAAAGAGGTGGACGGGTTATTGAATAACCCTTCGCAGTATTGCGATTACCAAAAATGTGACATGATCATTTTTTCAAGGTTTTCTAAAACATTATTTTTGAAAACAAGCTCTAATACCAATTGAAATTATTAGATGGATAAGAGGGGGGTGGGGTGAATTGTGAAATCTTTTTGACAATAGTTAAAACCTAAGCAGAAGTTCTAATATTTTTTTTTGATGTTTTAAAATTTTAACATGAAAATTTAAACAACCTTTTTTTCACAAATTTTCCCAAGCAAATATTGAGAAATAAAATGCACGCAGTAATAAAAGACAATAAGGAAAAAGCACACCAAGATTTTTATAGTGGTTCGATCAAACCATGACCTACGTCCACTCCCCGGAGTCCTCCAATCTGGGTATTTCACTACAAGCAATAGCTCTCCTTTTTTCCCCCTTGGCAAGGCGGAGAAGCCTTTACAATACTCCCTTTCACCAACTCGGCGCGGCGGAGTGCCAAACTCTGTTTTCACCCTCCTGGCAATGGGAGAGAACCTTCTCATTTTTCTCCCTCCTGGAAAAGGCAGAGTACCTTAAGGTCACGGATGTAAAAGAACCTTTTCCCTTGGAGATCCTCTCATATATTCTTCTAGGGCCATTAGAGGAACAAGATGCAGCAAGTTCAGAGCAACCGTGTGATCTCCCTCACACCTTCTTCTCCCTCACAACGCTCACCTTCTCCTCCTCTCTCAAACCCTAAAGAAATTCTCAAGAGCTCTCTCCCTCGGAATACCTCTCTAACCACGTTCTCCTCTATCTGATTCACACTCCCAAAATATGACAAGTTTTATACATAAAAACGGGCTCCAAAATCCCTAAAATTTCAAAAGTAGTCGTTACTATCATACAGTATGGTTTCTAATCATATAGTACGATATGTATAAATAGACTTCGTCCTGGTATAAAGTGGTACGAATAATTCAAAAACATATGTATAGTACAATATTAAATCATACGGTACGATCCTCAACAATTCTTTTCGTACAGGACGATGGCCAGGATAATCAAACATCGTCTCTGTTCATTGTATGGTACGATTGACATCGTACAGTACGATGAGTCAAAACTTAAGAGACATCCAGGATGATTATAATTCGTCTCTGTTCATCGTATTGTATGAATGTGTTCGTACAATACGATGTCCAAATTATAATTAAGCCTGGATTTTTTACACTAATCATGGGTTAAATTAAGTAAGTATTTAAAATAAATCGTACAATACGAAGGTGTTCGTACAGTACGAGTGGTGTAAAATAACTTACTTAAGTTAAAACGATGGTTAGGGTTTTGGATTTGAACATATCGTACAGTATGATTACGTTCGTACAGTACGATTTATCCACAAAATCATCCTACAAAACTCTGATTGTAGGACACAAAATAATATCGTACAGTACGATCTACAGAGAAAGAAAAACTCTAAATTTTTCATTTAAAAACACTCTCCCCTTGTGTGTGTGCATGGTTTCTAAGACTTTTATGCATTTTGTGGCCATACTCAAGAAAATAAAAATAAAATAAACAATAAAATATATTGCAGACTCATACTCATAATCTACCAATTCTTGAGTCTTCCTATCATCCTGAGTAGCTTTTGATCTTTCTGAAATATTAGTACTCATGGAAAATAACAAATAAAATAATATTCAATGAATAGATAATTCAAATGATAATTATTTGTTATCATTAAAATCTCAAACTCAGGGTCATGTGTTGCAACAATATTGATTTTATTATTTATGTGTACTAACATTTCAGGGAAATCATACTCCAGAGTATTGAAGACTTTAAGTAAGATTTGATTATGGTTTATTATTTTTGGAGTTTTTACTTTTTATACTTTTTCTTGAGTCTGAGAGAGCACGATTGTAATTGGGTAAGCATGCACAAGAATACTAGGGGAGTGTAAAAATTTGTAACTTTTCAAAACTAACTGTGATGTATAATTTTACATTGTATAGGATGTTTTTGCTTAGCATACTTCCTAAAAGATGTTATTCAAACAATTCCAGGGAAATTTTCTATGTCCAATTTATATTGTATGAATTTAGCTTTGTACCATTTTGTCCTTATGAACACCTAATTTTTTTTAATTGTTCATATTGTATGATCATAGGTATGTACAGAAGATGTCCAGAGTATGAAATAAATGCATATCTTTTAATCCAAATAAACAGGTAAGTTTTTTGAACTGTTTGTACTATATGATCATATAACATGTAGATGACTTCCAGAGTATGAAATGGTTTAAGCCATTTTCATACCAAATGAGACATGATTTAATTAAAATAGTTTGTAATGTATGATATGGATTTTATACAATATTTTATTTAGAGTACAAAATCATTACATTTTATACCGGATGATTCTATTCAATTTTGAACTGATCATACAGTATAAGGTGTGTTTGTACCCAGGTCATTCATAGTACAAAATCAATTCGTACTGAACTGTATGAGTAATTTTTGAATTATTTGTATGTATGATCATCGATTGTATTATATGATTGTGGACGACCAAATTAAAAAAAAATTATTTTTTGGATGGTTTTTTATGTCTTTCATATATAAGGTCCTATAAACTAATTGTGGATGAAATCATTCTTCATTTTTCTAGAGAGCAAGAAGTGAGAGTAATTTGGGAGAGTGTTTGAGAAAGAATTCTTGGATGTTAAGAGTGTGAAGGGGTCATTATGTTACTCAAAGGTGAAAATCTCATTGAATTTGTTGCAATTTTCTTCCTTCTTTAAAGATGCTTGAGGGAAGATTTTGGAAGAAAATTCGATTCTCTGACGACACTTGGAGGGTGTGAAAGGATGTTGGTTCTCTACCAACACTTGGAGAGTATGAAAAGATGATGGTTCTCTGCCAATACTTGGAAAGTGTGAAAAGATGCTGGTACTTGCCACCACTTAGAGGGTGTAAAAGGAATATGGTACTCTGTCGTACTAGTGATTGGTGGAAGAGAGGATCTTTGTAAAGGATTCTTTGTCTTGCTGTGGGAGCAAAAGGAGAGTAACTTTTGTAATAATGTAATACCTCAAGAGGGAGTCTTCAGATAGTGTACATAGGTGTAATTAGACCGAACTACTATAAATTTCTATTCTTTTATTTTTTGCAAATTTTAATTTTTGTTGTTGTTGAAAAGTATTTAGTTTATTAAAAATTTTGAATTGTGCAAAGTACTTATAAAATAATATTTTATTAAAGAGGTTATTAAAATTATTAATTTACCCCCTTTTGGTTAGAATTGCTACTAATCCATTAGGTCTAACAACCTATACAAACTTTTCAACTGGTATCAGAGCCTTCTTTTGAAAATTAAGATTTAGACAACTTTTTAAAAATGATAATGTCTACTTTAAAAACTATAACACACCTGAAGGGTATTCGATCACTAGACCCCCATTGTTTGATAATATCCTTTCTTTTTTGGAAAACATGTATGTCTACTTTTCTTCGATAACTTGACTATCGCATGTGGATCTTAGTTCAAGAAAGATACACTAGGACAACTAGGCCTGCAGATGGCATTAAAACTAAAAAAACATTTGCTGATTAGACTGTAGAAGAATGAGACTTAGCTCAGTTAAATGCTAAATGTTTGAACAATTTTTTTTGTTCACTTAAATATGAAGATTATATTCATGGTTTTACCTATAAAAATGAAAAAAAGGGCATATACTTTATATCACATATGAAGGGACTAATGAAATGAAATAATATAGATTAAATATTTTGTTGCATGATTATGAACTATCTTGTATAAAACCAAATGTATCTATCACTGATATTTATACATGTTCCATACAAATAATCACCTCCTTGCATGCTTTAGATAGGGAACTAATGCGTAATTAGAAAGTACATAAAATACTTTATTGTTGGCCAACTTCTTATGATATGAAAATAATTTCTATTATGGAGTCTAAAAATTTAATTGTTTATTTTATTGATAATTTTCATGGATCACTAATTGCTTACGAGAATGGAGTGACTCAAACACATATTGATGCAATTGAGAAAGGAGAATAACAAAACATTGAAAGTTGATGACTTAGAGAGTGATAATTATCAACTTGAGGATGAAAATGAGATTGCCCTGATGATAAGGCAATTTAAGAGTTTTCTAAAAAGGAAGCAAAGGAAATATCTGCAGTGGAATAAAAAGGTAAGTTCCACAAAAAATGTTAAAGCTTATAATGCTGTTATTTTCTATTAATACAAGATGTCTGGACATATCAAATTAGATTGTCCCAATCCTAGCATGGAGAAGGTTGAGGAGAAAGCAAATGTGTGGAAAGGAAAGCGGAAATTATAGAGAGCATTTTGGCAAACTCAGCTTTGGATTCATTACGAAAAGAAGTAGAGGATGAAGTTACCAACTTGTGTTTAATGACTGACAAGCATGATCATTTAGATCAAGAAGAGATATGTGACGTAACTTATGAAGATCTTTTTGAGGTTTCTGACAAAATACATACAACATATAGAAACTTAAAAAGATGCATGCTAGGTAAAACTTAGATTTTTTAGAATTAAAAAAAGATTACGAAATCCTTAGAAAATATCGGGTACTGATTGATAGCAACCACATGAAACTTTTAAACTATTTTAATGAATTAAAATAATATGTACTATTGAAATCATTCCACAATAAACTTAAAAATGATTTTAAAACATTTATGGATGAATCTAAAAATAGAGAGCAATATTTAAAAGTTGACAATGATGTGTTAGAAAGTGCAAACTTAATTTTTAAAGCTCAATTGAAAGCTCTTGAGAAAAACAGGATTACACCTACACCTGAACAATTTTTTAATCCTAATAAAAAGAAAATAATTTTAAAACCTAAGAAAATATAATTTAATACACGTAGATTAATAAATTTTTTTCCTTGAGTATGATGTTTTTCTTGCAGATTATTTGGGCATATCTCACACACTTGTACTATTTATAGTAAAACTCATTTATTGTGGAGATGTAAGATACATAAAATAAGTCATATTAAACTAGCATATATTTTAATTTTGCTAAGAAGGGAACCCAAATTTTTTTGGGTTTAGAAAACTAATGTTTGATTTTCTTATAGAAATGCTCTCATACAAGACCTCATGAGAGCATTTAGTATATGGACATCAGATGTTCGAAGCATATGCCTGGAGAACTACATAATTCATACTGGTGGAAGCCAGGAATAGAGGCAAGGTTATACTGGGAGATAAAACCACTAGGAAAATGGTAGGCACATGTATGATTAGAAACATGAACAATTTTTTAATTTAGAATGTTTTACTTATGGAAGGCTTTAAAGATAATTTATTGAGTATTAGTTAGTTATGTGATAAGGGTTATAGTGCAAAATTGTTTCCCACTAGCTATATATAAAGCTAAAATTAAATAGATGTAGTGCATGGAACTAGGATAAATAATATATACATGCTTGATTTGAATTGTATTAAATCTCTAACTACTTTTTGTCTAAAAATAATTTCTGATGAACCATGGTTATGGCATTGGAGACTTTGTCATGCTAGCATGAAGAACCTTAGGAAAATTATCAAAAAAGAACTTGTCAGAGGAATATCAAAACTAAACTTCACTAAAGATCACCTATGTGATGCATGTCAATTAGGAAATTATGTAAAGTCCTCCTTTCATTCCATAAAGGACCTTAGAACTAACAAATCATTAGAAATTATTCATGTGGATTTTTTTGGACCGGTTAGCACTGTAAATTTAGGAGGTCAAATATTTATATTTATGAATATTGATGATTATTCAAGAATCACTTAGGTTTAATTTCTATTTCATAAGAATGAATTATTTGATGAATATAGTAGTTTTTTTAACTTGGATTCAATGAAAACTACAATGCGAGATTTTATCAATTAAAAGTGATCATGGAGGAAAGTTTGAAAATGAAAATTTTGAAGATTTTTGTAAAGAGAAAGGAATTAATCATAATATTTTAGCACATAGGGCCCCTCAGCGGAATGGGATAGTCGAAATAAAGAATAGAATATTAATTGAAGCTTCTAGAGTCATGTTGGCAGAATATTCACTTTCAAAATAATTTTGAGCTAAAGTGGTTGATATAGCTTTTTATGTTCTAAAATGGGTGAATATTAGATCTAAACTTAATATGACACCCTGTAAACTTCTTTAGTGGAGAACACCAAATTTTTTATATTTGCATGTTTTTGGATATATGGTGTTCATTCATTAAATAAGAAAACTTGTTTAGGAAAACTTGTTCCAAAATATGATGAAAGAATTTTTCTTGGATATTCTAGTGTTTGAAAATCTTATAGAGTTTTTAACAAGAGAACTTTGGAAGTTTAGGAGAACACACTTGTGGCGTTTGATGAATCAGGCATTTTGGATTAACCACGGTTGGAAGAGGATCATATTGAAAATAACTCCTAAGGAATTGAAAAGATAAATTTGGTTGAAAATATGGAAAAAGAAAATCCTTTGCCTAGAGAAGGAAAATTTTCTAAGAATTATGATAAGGAATTTATTTTATGTGCTAGGCATGTACTTAGTAAAGTGATAAATCATTATACTTTTATTTCAATGGTTTAACCCATATATATAAATCAAGCATTTTCGAATGAATTTTAGATTTTTACCATGCAAGAATAATTGAATCAATTTATAAGAAATGGTGTTTGGAAATTAATTGGAAGGCTTATGGATCAAAGTGTATTAGAACTAAGTGGGTGTTCAAAAATAAATTGAATTATTTAGGTGTTATAATTAGAAAGAAGGCGAGATTGGTAGCTAAGGGATATAATCAAATAGAAGGGATTGATTTTGAATAAACTTTTGCCCCTTTAGTAAGACTTGAAGTAATTAGGGTGTTGTTTACCTTTGCCTTTTTAAAGGATTTAAATTATATTAAATAGATGTCAAGAGTTCCTTTTTGAATTGGGTGATATAAGAGGATTTTTATGTTAAGCAACCTCTAGATTTTAAAATTTTAAATTTCTTATTCACGTGTTTAAATTAAAAAAGGTATTATATATACTGAAATAGACACCTAGGGCTTGTTATTAGAGGTTAAGGACTTTCTAATTAGAGAAATCTTTTGTGAAAGAAAATGTGAACACCACTCTTTTTTAATGAAAATAGGAGAAGGCATACTCATTATTCAAATATATATTTTTGATATCATATTTGGATCTACAAATAAAGAACTTTATGATAATTTTTCATAAACAATGAGTAGTGAATTTGAAATGAATTTAATAGGATATTTGAGTTGTTTTCTTGGTTTTAGCATAAAGCAAAACGAGGAAGGAACCTTTTTTAGTCAGTAAAAGTATATTAAGGACATTCTTAAGAAATATGAAATGGATAATGCTAAACCAATGACTACACCTATGAGTTCCTTAGCTCAATTAAGTAAGGGTCCTAAGAGAAAATTGATTAATTAAAAGAAATTTAGAGTTATAATAAGATTATTGCTTTACTTGACTTATAGTAGACCAAATATAATGTTCAATATTTATTTTTATGCTAGATTTCAATCTTACCCAAATAAATTACATTTGATAATAGTAAAAAGAATTCTGAGATATCTTTAAGGAACTCAAAACATAGAGATTTGGTATCCTTAGCACAACTCTTTATTTGAAATTGTTGAATATTCTAATTCAGATTTTGCAGGTTGTAGGGTTGAACAAAAAAGTATATCTGGAACTTATCAATTCATAAGAAACTCTTTAGTTTCTTAGTTCAGTAGGAAACAAAATTCAAATCTCTATCTACTATAGAAGAATAGTACATTGCCTTAGGTAGTTGTGCGGTACAAGTTCTTTGGTTGAAACAATAATTGATTAATTTAGGATTTTCAATTGGAACATTTCCAATCTTTTGTGATAATACTAGTGTCATTTCTATTTCAAAGAATCTTATTCAACATTCTAAAACTAAGTATATATGCATAAGGCATCACTTCATTAGAGGTCATGTAGCCGAGAGAGAGATTAAATTGAATCATGTTTCTACAAAAAATCAACTTTCAGATATTTTCACAAAACTGCTGGCCTTTGACACTTTTAACACCTTAAGAACCAAGTTAGGTGTGATTGATCTTAATGCTTAAACTAAATTTTTTGCAAACTTTAGGTGTTGTATATATGTGTTTGTTTAGTTTTTCTTTGTTTGTTTGTCCTATTTGTTTTTGTGTGTTTAGTGGTATATTTCTTTATTTTTGCTTTTATTATGAAGCATGTCATTTGTAAAAAAATAAAAATAATAATAAAAATGATTGGTTTTGAGAAGGTTTTTAAATTTTTAAGCTTTTTTTTATGTGTTATGATGATACTGTACATAATATTTTCATTGCATACAAATTTTGTAGCATATGCATGGTAGGTTTTGGAGTTGAGCATATAAAACTTAGTTTTTAACAGGGTCCATATGATAATGTCATCATATTGTATGATTTGTACAGATTTTTCTGAACTTGTGGGGATAGTTTTACTAGTTGGAGTTAGTTATTTATAACTGATTGTACGTAAAAAATTATATTTCATATATACAATCCAGTTAAAAGTTTTTGTGGGATACGAACCTAACCGTCTTTAAAATAATCTTTAATATTATGATTATTCTAGATGAATACCTGTTCATTTTTATGATCGTGTGGTCAAAAATCTTGAAAAAGTGGATGCCTGGGAAATGACATTTTACAAAAAAACCATATCATTTTCCGTTGTTTATGTTCGTATGTATAAAAATAATTTTGTCTTATATGATTTTAAAATTGTATGTACATTTTGAATTTCATTCTATACGATAGGTCATTTTCCTTTAAATAAAATGGTCTTTGAAATCATTTTGCATTCCCTTTCTTTTACATTTCAAATCCTTCTAGATCGCTTGTCTTAGAAATGGCTAGTTTTAGCAAGTGACCCCATGTTTCTAAGGGTTCCATGTTTAGAAGTGGTGGTGATGAAAAAATACTTTCTAAGGCAAATGTGGAAGCATTTTTAGGTATTCAACTACCAAAATCACCCCCTCTAGACTTCTCATTCAGGGTGATCTACATTTTTTTTATGCCCCTCTTTTCATTGACTCAGTTCTCTTTAATTCTTTCTGTCATTTATGCCTACCATAAAGAAACCTTCCAATACTTCTTGGCCAATATGAGATTTAATGAGGATCACTCTACTGTTAGTTCTTATGTTCAAAAATTGAGAGTAGAAATTACAGAGAAAGACTTAGGCAACTTTCTTCGTTTCAGAACCAAAGAAATTCGAGCCCACACTTTGTCTTCTAGGGCTGATTTTGATTGGACTAAAATAAATAAAACTCTTAGAGATGTATCCGAAGTACATCGTTTGACTAGGGTTTACACTTTATATCAAAATGTCTGTATCATTCAGCTTGTTTTGAGAATTTATATTATCCCTAAAGCTTATGATCGAATAAATATGACTCCAATCTTGTCCACAGTGACCTATCTAATTATGACTAAAACCCACTTTGATGAAGCCCAAATCATTATGGAATACATTTATAATCTTTTTAAAATTTGGCTTCCACATCATAAGAGGAAAAAGAACGTGGATTTAGGATATTTAGTTGCCTAAATTTTATAGAAGAAGTACAACCTTATCCATCATGATCCTCTTATTTAACTTCCTATCTACTTAATTGATTCGTCATTTAGGGAACTTTTTGGGAGAGATCAGAGTATAGAGAGTAATGATTTTGAGGATGAAGAAGGAGCTCTTGCCTGACCAAAACTACTACCAGGAAATGGTCCAGTGATTCGATTGTTTGGAAAGTCATTTTGATTAATATTTTGCTCATATTGAGACTAACTTTAACCAGTAGGATGCTCACTACAATGAATATATGGGGTGGGTTCATGGACAGTTTGCCTTAGTGAACATGAATATAGCTACAATTAGTAGTTATTTTTCAATGTTCAATCCACTGCCTCCGCTAGACCAGGGCCCCTTAGATTTTAAATTATACATCTATCATATTTCTTCTTCTGAGTTTTTTTTTTATTTTCTATTTTGATGTTTTTACTTTAGTTGAGTATTTTAATGTGTTGAGATGATGTGGACTAGATGAGATGATGTGAGTTATCATGATGATATGTTTTTGAAGTATGTTTTTGTATTTGATCTTTACAATTAAAGGAATGTTGGATTGCTTCTTTCATGTGAATTGGCTTTTATTTCTTAAAATTCTTGTGTTTTTAATGAGAAAAACCTTTTGAATGTGATCATTGAAATGGAATATAAATTACTTTGTTCTATAAATTAATCTCCTTATAAAATTTAATCTTTCAAAAAATTTTAATTAAAATTATAATTAGATTTATATAATGAAATCAACTTTATGTTCATATAGACAAATATATCTAGGCTTTTTAATTGTTTCTTGATTGACGTCTTATTATTATTTATTTCTTTTTCAGTATGATTATTTTTTTTATTAGTGAAATTTGATTTTAGATTACTAATATTGGAAAGTCTCAAAAGTAAAAAAAAAAAATGCATAATGTGTGCAAAAATAGAAAAGATGCACAATGATTTGCAAAGTGAAAAGAGGCACAACATTGGCCCAAATAGAAAAGATGCATAAAGTGTGCTAAAAATATTTAAAAAGATGCGCAACGTCACCAATTGAATTTTTTTTATTGTGTTCTTTACACTATTATTCAATCTCTAATCCAAATCTATCTAATTAATAATTATATACATTATTTAATTCAAAGTTAATTAATCATCATTTAATCTTTTTTTCAATAAATATTTTTAGTGAATTTAACTTATAATGAATAATGAACCTGATTGACTTTTCTTATCTTAGTTGTTCTTTGATTTAAAATTTTGAAAACATTTTTTAAAGTAATACAAAATTAATATTGTATTTGTAATTGGTCTAAAATCCTTTTCTCCTTCAAATCTTTTGATTTATCCTTAGAAATCTTTCATTTCAAGATATGCATCCCTTTTTGTTATTTTCAAAATGAGTGAAAATATTATTTGATGATTTATGTGTGTGCGTGTATGTATAGAATATTATTTGATGATTTATGTGTATGGTTGACGTGTGTGCATGTATTGAGTGCATGTATGAATGTTTGTTTGAATGTTCATTCATTTTCATATTTTTTTTCGAGTTTGTGTTTTTGTTCGAGTTTATGTTTTTGTTCATGTTGTTTTTTATTTAGTTACATTTTTCTATTTAGGTTTGTTATTTTTTATCTTCATAGGAATCCCTTGTTATTTAATTGGTCATTCATTTAGGGTGAGCTAAGGAGAAAAAATATTTTGAATGTTAAATCAAACAATAATTATTTTGTCATCATAAAAAAGGGGGAGATTATTCCAACTTAGCTTTCATAACTCTGCTTTCATGTCATGTGTTTTTTTTTATGAATCCAAAATATTATTATTTTGACTGCTATTTCTCCTAACATATATTGGAAATATTACTTTTGTTATTTGTGTGTACTAATATTTCAGGGAAATTATGCTTGAGATTGTTGAAGAATTCAAGTCAAATTAGATTAGGGTTTATTATTTTTAGAGTTTGTACTTTTTATACTTTTCTTGAGACTAAGAGAGTTAGATTGTAATTGGGTAACCATATAGACACACACTAGGGGAGGGTAAAAAATTATAACTTTTTAAAATTAATTGAATCGTATGATTTTACATCATACGAGATGATTTGGCTTTAGCGAACCTTTAGAAAGCAGTTACTACAAGGAAAATTTTTTAAGTCCTATTCGTACTATGTAATGCTAGCTTCATAATACGCCTTCTAGAGTATGAAATAAATATGTACAAGTTTGTCAAAAGAAACACCTAATTTCTTCTGAATTTTTCATATTGTATGATCATAGTTTCATTTAAATAATGTCCAGAGTCTGAAATGGTTTATGCCATTTTCATACCAAATAAAACAAGGTTTGATTAAAATAGTTCATACTTATGATATGGATTATGTACATTACATTATTCAGAGAACAAAATTATTTCATACTGAATCATACGAAACAATTCTATTCAATTTTAAACTGATCATACTGTATGATGTCAATTTGTAACAAGGTCAATTTTGATTATGAAACCAGTTCTTACTATATCATATGAGCAATTTTTGAATTGTCCGTACGTATGACCATCGATCGTATTATATAATCGTTGACGGTCAAATAAAAAAATTTCAATTTTTTGGACGGTTTTTCATTTCTTTCATATAAAAGATCCTATAAACTTACTATGGATGAAATCTTCTTCAATTTTCTTGAGTGCAAAGTGTGAGAGTGATTTGGGAGTGTGTTTAGAGAGAGTTCTTTCAAGTTGAGTGTGTGAAGGGGTCAAAAGGTTACTCAAAGGTGAGAATTTCTTTATATTTATGTCAAATATATTCCTTAGTTTTCTGAAGACAGTAGAGTGAAGATCTTTGAAGAAGATTTGATTCTCAGTTGACACTTGGAGGGTGTGAAAGGATGTCGGTTCTATTGACAATTAGAGAGAATGAATGGATGATGATTCTCTGCTGACACTTTGAGAGTGTGAAAGGATGACGGTACTCTGTAAATACTTGGAGATTATTAAAGGATGATGGTAGTCTGCTGCACTAGGGATTGGTGAAAAAGAGGGTAATTGTAACGGCTACTTTGTGTTGTTGTAGGAGCAAAAGGAGAGTCTCTTTTGGTTATAGTGCAATACCTGAAGAGGGATTCCTCTTTGAGTGGACGTAGGTCTAGTTGGACCGAACCACTATAAATTTCTGTGTTTTTATTTTCTCGCATTTTTAATTTTCTTTATATTTTTTATTTTGTAGTGATTGAAAAGTGCTTAGTTTATTTAAACATTTAAATTGTATAAATTAAATATAAAATAGCTTTCTATTCAAGAGGTTTTTTAAATTACCAATTCACCCCCCTCTTGATTACCATTGGGACTATTACGTTAAGTCTAACAACCAATACAGACTTTTTAGCAACAAATCATTTGCCATGATTGCATGCCGACGTATAATCATTATGTCAGTGGTCACCATGTATTAGGTGTAGTTTGTTCCATGCGATTATAGCCATTAATCCAACACAGTTTGGGATCAATAGTTATGATCGTGGTCTTACGACACTCCACGTTACTCCCACTCAAAATGAGATGCATCAGATGATTCATCTGGCATGATTAAAATAGTTCATTCAAAATGGATGGTCTGGATTGAGCAGATTCATGCAAGGAGTGTTTACAAAGTCATGGAAGAAGCTATATAATTCTCAAAATGTCCAACTAAATGAGCTGAAAATTTAAGCACAACTTTCTTAGGATTAAATTAAAGTTGTGGAAGTATTTGGAGAGCTTGAAAAGTGCTTTACAAATATTTATTTTACTAGTATAGTCATAAGCTAGGGTTTCAATTTACCTCGATTGGATGGGTCTCAAGGCTTGCTTAAGGGCCAATTTTATTTCTTGAGAGCTTTAGATCAGCTCCATAAAAGAAATCACTGTTAGAGAAGCTCTAGATTATGAGAGGCTTGGACAGACTTAGAAGCAAAGTGGCTTGAATCTCCCCATTGACGACCTTGAAATGTGTGATTTGTACTTGGGAATTATAGTAAAGAGTTGTAGAGAGCAAAAAAAAAAAAGTTTTTATTTGGAGGCAACCTGGTTTTAGAGATAATTTTGAATTCATGTTTTTGGATAGTGTTGCTCAAGTCAAAACCCTAGGGTTCAATTGAATGGCTAGGATCCATCAAAGCCTTTCCTTAGATAATTTACACCTATCCCAAATGGTTAGGGAGCAGAGAGAGTGGTCGTGCAACCATGGAAAAAGCATTGGATGAGTTCACAGGGAAGGGGACTACCTTGCCAGGTGAAACAAACTGATGGCTGCAATGGGATGAGAGAGTGTTTAAATAATTTTTAGGGTTATTTTGACTGGATTAAGCAAGAATATTTAAAGGGAAATGTGATATTTGATACAATATGACCATATGAGAGTATTTTAGGTTTTATTGACTATTTTGACAAATCAACAGGTTAAATCTTGCTAGGATTCACTTTCGGAAATGTTTATATGTTTTTTAGATGAACCTTATTTGGTTTGGATCAATATAGTTGATGTTTACATGAAGAATCAAATGTACGTTTGGATTTTGACCATCCTTGATGAGTTGACCAAGTTAAACTCATCAAGATTTTATACATGAAAAGAGTAGGCCTATTTAAGCATATAATGGGATACATTTGAATGGTTGGAGGGCGAGGGGGGGGGGGGGGGGTGATTTGAATAAGGGAATAAGTTTGACCCAGATTGGCTTGAGTTTACTTTTTTTCTGATTCGGCTAACCTAATAAAAAATAGACTAGGTTGAAGTGATAGTTCATGTCCAAATAATTAGGAGATGAGTCAAGAGTAGTTTGGTAACATTCAAATGTAAATTGAGGTTTATTATATGTAAAGAATGTGCTTCAACAAATAGGCTATGTTTCTCTAGCTCAACAAGGTCAAATAGACTAATCACTTGCTCAAGGATCTTCAATTGAAGAGGAAGATCTAGCTCTCCCAAATTTCTAGCCACCAGCTAGAGCCCAAATATCGTAAGAGCAATCTAAACACATTCTCTTACCATAGGAAAATCACCTACTTAAAACAAGAAATAAATAGCAAATACTCAAACAAATTTCCCTCAATTCCCTCCCAAAGCTGCCCTATTTCATTAATTATTTTACTCTCAAATTTGTCCTCAAATTAGCCCCTAGATATGCCCTCTATAATGAGGAAACTTTTCCTAATTAGTCTTCTCTAAATCAGCCCCCAAATTTTCCCTCTTTATTCATGAAAATTTCACAAATTAATTTCATTAAAATTAGCCCTCACATCAGCCCCCAATTCTACCCTCTTCAATGAGAAAATATTTTCTTACTAATCCCCACCAAATTAGCTCCCAATGAAGCCCCCCTAATCAGCCCTCTTCAATTAGTAAATCTAATTAATTTTCTTTAAATCAACCCCTAAATATGCCATATTGAATTGTGAAAGATCTCCTAATTAATCCCCTCGAGTTAAGGCCTCAAAATTTTCTTTATCAATTAGAAAATATTTCCTAATTAATCCCCTTCAAATCAACTTCTAAATCAGCTACCATCTCTTGCATCTCCCAGTCCCCCCATATCAATACTCCTTCCCAAAATAATGTACCTTATCCTCAAGTATGAAGGATAAAAAATGACTGTGGAACTCCTTGTCTCTTGGGGTGACCACCTAGTCAGCCCTAAATCATGGACCTCCTCAAGGCTCTGCATATCCTCCAAGTAGTCTTGCCCCGCTCTTTTTAGCACTTTGACTATAGTTCTAAACGAAACCATAGTTTTGGACATGTTAAGATCCCCTCTAATAAATACTTTCCTCCCCTCAACCTTAAACTTCATCATTAGTGGTTTCCATTAAATCTTTGTCTTTCCAAACTTCTGTAACCATTTATTTCTCAAAACAATTTTAATTCTCCCTAACCCCAATGGGAGAATGTTCTCCCTCACATGGACTCCTTGTATGGTAAGAACTACCCCTATACACACTCCTCTACCTATCTCCACCTTTCTAGTGTCTATCAAAACCCCATAACACCTTGTGTCCACTTGTTACACCCCAAATTACTTTAAAATAAGGTTGGAGATGAACTTGTGGGTTGCCCCACCATCTATCAACACCACTACCATCCTAACTACTATTTCTCCTCTCACATTCATGGTGTGATTCAGAGTGATTGTGATCACTGAGTATAAAGAGACCTCTGCCATGTCTAAATGCAACTTTTCCCCCTCCACGGATGCTTCATTCCATTCTCCCTTCTTAGCTTCCTCATCATCAGAGATGATGAGAATTATAAGAGTTATGTTCTTACATATGTGGCCCAGTGTATACCTCTCACCATATATAAAACTTAACCCTTTTATTCACCTACCCTACACATCATTTTCTATAAGGCGTTTGAAGTTATCTCCAAGGTGAACTGTAGTCTCTCTTTCCTTTCATACTTCCTTCTAAAATGACACCATCTGGGTGCTTTTGTCAGGGTCATAGAAGTACTCTTATAAGCCCCTCCCACGATGTTTCTCCTGCTGGCCTTCTCCCACTAATATTGTTTCTCCACCCTCTGAGCAAGATCCATTTTCTCTTTCAACCATTTAGGTCTTGGCACCCTAAATTTTTCTTATAAGTTCTCCTTAAGCCCCTTCATTAAATTCTCTTCTAATGCTTCGTCAAAAATTCATCTCAAGATTCCCAACAGTAGTTAAAACACCTCGCGATACTCCATGGTTGTACCCACTTCAAACACTGGCATCTTCAACTTTCTTCTTCCCTCATCCATACCCTAATGGCTTCTCCCTCAGTTAAATTCTACTATGTAATGATGGTGTCAATCTTTCCCTTCCTCCCTTGGCTAATTTGGAACCCATGACTCCACCTAACAATGACCTCCACAATTCCACCACTCACCATGCACAAGTAGTCTCCTAAAGGGTTCGACCTCTCCCCTTCTTGATGAATTTCTTTTGAATACCTTGATCTACCCACCATGGAGCCCCCAATGGCAGTCCTTAATGGAAAACACTCTTCACTTCCTCATTGTCCTCCAGAAACACATTCTACTTTACTTCATCTCTCAGAATAGCATGTGAGTCTTCTAACGGCATTTTGATCAACTTCTTAATCATGTCTTCCATATTTTTGAAGAGGCTCTCTATGGATAATATCCTCACTTCCATGTCAAAATATCTTTCCTTCACTTTGGCCTTGAAATTTTTCATCACGACATCAAACAGTTTATCTTCTTTGCTTTCACTCACAGATTTAGGTTTCAAACTTTGAAAAACGGCAAAAATTGGTGAATGTGGTCTTCAAATGAATAAAATCAGCAAGGTGGGACGAAAGGTGCAACAAAAATCTGCAATGGGGACTTAACTTTCAGCCCACGACACTGCATTGATACAACTTTACTAGAAAATTCTTCTTAAAATAGAAGAAAACCTTGGCTTAATTAAATTTTAGCAATCCCAAAATAGCAAGCCAGAAAGATCTAGATGGAATCAAACAAGATAAATTTTATAATTAATGATAAGAAGAAGAAACAAATAAGATATAATGGGTTTTGAATTGAAGAGAAAGATCCGCCTCTCCAAAATTTCTAGCCATTGGCTAGAGCTCAAACAGTCTTAATATAAATCTAAATTCAACAAACAGCACATACCCCTAACCATAGAAAAATCACCTACATAAAGAAAATGATAAATTGCAAATACCCAAATGACCCTCAAATAATTCCTTCCTATATTTTTCCTATTTCCTTAATTATTTCTATCTCAAATTAGCCCTCAAATCAGCCCACAAGTTTCCCTCTTCAATTAGGAAAAATTTCGTAATTAATCCCATCCAAATCATCCCAAAATTCTGCCATCTTCATTTGTAAAATATTTTCTAATTGATCCTCTCAAAATTAGCCCCAAAATTTTCCCTCTTTTATTAGAAAAGACTCCTAATTAATCCTCTACAAATAAGCCTCCAAATATGCCCTCTTTGAGTAAGAAATATTTCTTAATTAGTCCACTTTAGATGATCCCCCAAATCAGGCCCCCTCTCCTGCAGCTCCCATTCCCACCATATCAGTACCACTTTCTCTTACTGAACCTCTTACATAAGCATACCTACAAAGAAATCATAAGTTAGGTTTGGGAACCCAAGTGGGTTCGGGTCCTGCCTTATACTTGAATGTATGAATGTTATGCTGTGATGCAAATGTTTTGGGCTTCCAAATTAATTTTGTTTAATAGTGGCGTGCAAGTGTGTGCAATATTTTTTACTACGCCACAAGTAAATTATTTAATCCCTGGAAATGGGTTTACTAATCTAAATTGAGGATAATTTCTCTTCCTAGTGATGTATGATGCATATTATCTTAGGTTGTGCCTTTAGTAAATGTGCAAGCCTAGGTGTATTTATTTGTAGTGCATTTATTTTTTTGATCAAATGTTTACTTGTACTCTTTTTAGTGCCTAGTTGAAATGATGCTTTATGCTCTTTGCTATATATTTTTAATGCAAGTTGTTTTAAAATCCTTGAAATGATTCTTCTAACTCAAGATACTAATTTTTCAAGATTTCATGTGTCTTTAATAATTCAAAATACTATTTCTTTAGTGAATCAAATTTATCTATTAGAGATTTTTACTCTTTAACTAATGTGATGTGCTCAATTTTTAAAATTGAATAATCATTAGTTAAAGTAACATGCTTATCTTTTAAGTTTGAAAATTATCTTTTCTAAAGTGTATCATGTTTTTATAACTTTTTATAAGAGTCGTGCATTTATTCCAAAATTAAAAATAATTCATTATATGATAGTTCACATACCTCATCATTGTTGAAGTTTCCAACACTATCCTTAGCAATTAAACAAAAGTTAGTTACCTCCTCTTCTGGATTTGGTTATTAAGAGTCTTGTGTTAAAATAGTTGCTATTTGCATGCTTTACATTTTTGCAACTTGTGAAATTAATTATCGTTAGAAAACGATCTGCTCTCTGTAAAAATTTTGTCCAGACGAACCAATTTTTGTCTAGACGATTAACCGACTTAGAACAGTTTTCAGCAGTTTTCTAGACCGACCTTGTAATAACCGTTCGTACCGGACAAACTTAGTTTGTACGGGACGATCAGCTGTATGAAGACATTTCGTACACATATACAAATAGGGTCATTTCAAAGCATTTATGTAAAATCATCCAGGACGATCCACGATCGTACGGGATGATCCTCTGTGTACAGAATTGAAAACTTGCAGTTTTTGGGCGGTTTTTCTTGTCTTTTGTATATATAGTCCAAATTAGACTGCCACCACATCTTTTTGTCATTTGATCTTTGTGCCTCTTGAGAGAATAGCTAAGGAGAGAGTGGAAGAATGCATTCAAAGGAGGATTCCTATCATTGGAGCGTGAAGGCTTCACTTGGAGTTCAAAGGTAAGAATCTCTACTTGTGAATTGGGATTACTTCACTCTTTTCTTTCTTCCTTCTAGATTTCTTCTGAGAAGATAAGTCAAGGAGATCCGGTTCGCTGCCGACATTTAGAGAGTGTGAATAGCCGAAAGGATCGATTCCTACACTTGGAGAGTGTGAACAGCCGGAAGGGTTATCTGCCCACACTAGGAGAGTGTGAAAGGATGAAAGGGTTCTCTACCCACACTAGGAGAGTGTGAAAGGAAGGACAGTTCTCTACCAACATTGGGATTGTGTAAAAGGACGATGGTTCTCTGCCAACACTGGGATTGTGTAAAAGGACGACGGTTCTCTGCCGCACCGGGTAGTGGTGAAAAGAGTGTGTTGTAAAGGCTTCTCCTCCTTGCTGTGGGTGCAAAAGGAGAGTCACTATTGGTTTTAGTGCAATACTCAGAGGGTGCCTCTAAGGAGTGGATGTAGGTCTGGTTATAGACCGAACCACTATAAATCTAGTGTCATTTACAATTTTTATGTTCCCGCATTTTATTTTATTTTTTTAACAACTCTGTAGTTGAAAAATATTTTCTAGAAAAACTTTAAAAGAAAAATTTTCATTTCGGTTCAACTTAAGTTTCAAAGAGGGATTAAATTTTTAAACTACCAATTCACCCCCCCCTCTTGGTAGCCTTGGGACATTAACTTGGACTTAACAACCTAATAACTAGATTCAACAAGTGGTATCAGAGCATCGTTTCAAAATCATAAGTTTGAACTACTTTTTGATTAACGTAGATGGCTACATTTGGAAACTGAAACACACCTGAGGGTTACTCTATCACTAGACCTCCACTGTTTAACAATATTCCTTTTGATTTTTGGAAAACACGCATGTCTACTTTCTTACAGTCACTTGATTATCGCATGTGGATGCTAGTCCAGGAAGGTTACACAAAACCAACTAGATTAGTTGATGGAGTTAGGGTAGAAACACCTTATGCAGATTGGACTATAGAAGAACGTGACTTAGCACAATTAAATGCCAAATGTTTTAATAGTTTCTTTTGTGCTTTAAAATCTGAAGACTACATGCAAGTTTCCACTTGCAAAAGAGGAAAGGACATATGGGATAGACTTTGTTTAACTTATGAAGGGACAAATGAGGTTAAGCAATCAAGACTCAATATCTTGTTACATGACTATGAATTATTTCGCATGAAACCTAATGAATCTATTTCAGACATGTACACAAGATTCACTCAAATTGTCACTTCTTTGCATGCACTTGGTAGAGAATTAACTAATGCTGAAATGATCAATAAGATTCTTCATTATTTACCTACTGCTTATGATGCTAAAATTACTGCAATTATAGAGTCTAAAGATCTGAACATTTATTCTATTTACAATCTTCTTGGTTCATTCATTGCTTATGGGCAAGTGTTGCGGATCTATGATTTTGATGATAGCAAACATTCCTTATTTCTCTACGATTGCCTTATGTGCTAACGTTTCAGGTCCACACGATCAGATTGCAATCTGGAACCAGCTCAAGATTGGGTAGACTAGGTCTGTGTCAGTTTGTAATCTTTTTTCTTTCTTGAGTCTGTTGTATTTGGTGTGGTATCTGATGATTTGTAACTTGGAAGATTTTTTGTTGTGCCCTAAAAGATTTCTATTTTTGGTAACATCGTCCGGGATGATATTTATATCGTCCTGGACGATCGGACAAAAGTAGAAATCCTAATTAGGGCATTCTCATTAAAGCAGCCGTCTTTTTACAAAACACATCGTCCTGAACGATTTTGTATCGGCCAGGACGATCGGCTCAATTCAGCAAGAATCTGCCGCCATATCTACTTAGGAAAATCTTATTTTTGGATATCGTCCTGGTTATCGGCCTGGACTATAAAATATCGGCCTGGCCGATCCAGGTTAATTTTTCCAAAATTTCTCAGGCAGTTTTGGAAAGCAATTAATGGGGATTTCGTCCAGGCCGATCGCAAGATCGTCCGGGATGATTAGACATCGTCCAGCTTCATTTCAGGGCGATTTTCAGGATGATTTTCCTCATATTTGTGCTAATCGGCCAGGACGATTTGGCTATCGTCCTGGACGATAATGGCGGTAACTTGCATTAATGAGCTCATTTTGAGAGCCTCTATTTAAGCTATGGCAAGGCACTTTTGTAAGTGTCTTTGGCAGCCATTGTAGCTTCGTTCTTGTGGGGGAAACTTGAAGAGAGAGCTTGAAAGGGAGAGAGGAAAGGGTGGAGTTTGAGAGAGGGAGAAGATCCTGTGAGGGGGGACTCAAGGGAGTGTGGAGGGGGTTCCACACGGTTGCTCCGGCGAACTCGCACCTTAGTACCATCGGATTCAAGGCTTGTCTCGAGGTAAGTTCACCAAAGAAGAAGTCTCTTTGGTGTCAAAGGACCCGGCAACTCCGCCGCACCGGGAGAGGTGGAAGTGATTTTGTAAGGGCTTCTCCGCCTAGCTGTGGGGGCTAAAGGAGAGTCACTTTGTGTTAGTGCAATACTTGGAGGGTGCCTCCAAGGAGTGGACGTAGGTCAAGGTTTGACCGAACCACTATAAATCCGGTGTGTTCTTTTCTTATTATTGCTTCCGCACTTTTCATTTCCGCACTTGGTTTTCCTTGTGGTGATTTGGTTTGAGATTTTATTTCTTTGTTTAAAGAATCCTTTTTATTATCCAATTCACCTCTCTTTGTTAGCTTTGGGACTAAATTCATAGGGCTTAACATCCCCATCGAACTTTCAAGTGGTATCAGAGCGGTTTTCATAAAATAAGTTTTTAAAAGCTTTTGAATTTCGATCCATGGCTAATATTTCTAATCGTATTTTTGCGGAAGGATATTCAATCACTAGACCACCATTGTTTGAAAATATTACATTTGATTTTTGGAAAATTCGCATGTCTACTTTTTTGCAATCGATTGATTTTCGTATGTGGCATATGATTTTAACTGGTTATTCATCACCATCACGTATTGTTAATGGAATTAAAACTGATATTCCTTTTAATCAATGGAATAGGGATGAACGAATGGATGCTCAATTAAATGCAAAGTCTTTGAACTGTTTTTTCTGTGCTTTAAGTTCTGATGATTTTATGTTAATATCCACGTGCACTACCGGTAAGGAAGTTTGGGATAAATTGCACACCATATACGAAGGCACTAGTGAAATCAAGCAATCCAAGTTGAATTTTTTAATGCATGATTTTGAAATGTTTTCTATGAAACCTTTTGAAATAATTTTAGACATGTATACAAGGTTCATTCAAATTACTACATCATTGCATGCCTTAGGAAAAGATTTTTCAAATTTTGAAAAAGTTAACAAAATTCTTCGATGTCTACTGGATAAATTTGATTCTAAAGTTGTTACTATTTGTGAGTCTAAAGATTTGAATGATTATTCTATTGATAATTTGATTGGCTCACTCATTGCCTACGAGCAAGGGTTGAGTCAAAGACTTTTGGATGCAGGTGAGACGATCGTTCTAAAAGCCGAAGATACGGAAAGAGGAAACTTAGTTGGTGACGATAGCAATGAATTGTCAAGCAAATCACAAAGCTCACCAATGCATAAGCAAAAGTGGAAGAAAGGTAAAAGTGGTAAGGATGTCCATATTTCCTCTGACATTATTTGTTTTAGATGCAGTAAACCTGGACATATGAAAAATGAGTGCCCTAATTTAAGAATTCTCCCTGCAAAGGAAAAGGGTAAGGCGAAGTTAAATTTAAACTGGGGAAATAATGAAAGGCAAAAAATCTCATGGGCAGATCTGGTCTCTGAAGCATCAGACCAGGAGAGAGATAATGGTTAAGAGCCTTTCGTATTTTTTTTTTGTGTTGTGTTTTTGTGTTTCTTTTTTGTTGTGTTTTTGTTTTTATGTTTTTTTATTTTTATTTTACGTTTTTGTTTTGTTTATTCTTTGAAATTTTTTTTCGCAAAATTTTTTCTCTGATCTACACACACATTCACTTTTCTAGAAATGAAAAATTTACTTCCTAATTTTTCTTGAAATCTTTAGTAAGTTGTGATTGACTTCTCTAAAAACAATCAAAGGAAGGAAACTCATGTTTTTGACTTTCAATCTCTATTTCCTAAAAGAGGTTTTTCTACTTTTGATTTAAAATCTTTTTCATCTTTTAAATTTGTTTTTGAAACTAAATTTTTTATCTCCCTATATTTTATTGATCGCATAGGAATCTTTTGCAAGTTGTTGAATCTAATTCAAAATTTTCTTAATCAAGAAATTCGCTTTATCAATAGTATGGGTTTACTTTTGGTATTTAAGATTTCAGAAAGGTAGCATAATAAAAAAAAATTGGCCAATGATGCCAAAAATAAAAGAAGCGCAAAGCGCCAAAATTGAAAAATATAGAATACACAAAGTGTATCAAAAGATGCGCAGTGCACCAACCAATTGTCAAGAGGCATAAAATGAGCCCACTAAATTTTAATGCTTACCATTCTTATACTTCTTAAAGCTTAAGAAAACACTTGATTTTTCGATGCTTGAGTTTGAAAATCTTGATTCATGATTCAAATCGTGCATTAATCTTCTATTAGATATATTTTATGAAAGGAGTTTTGAAAAATTACTATTTCTTTATCTAATTTATTCCTTGATTTAGATATTGAATTAAAAAGTTTTTGAGCCTTTTTAAAGAACTTGAGTTTGGATTATCAATTCTTGATTTTCTAACCTTTACTGGGCTATGTGTTGTCAATCCAATTCTACTAAGTTTTTTGATTAAAAACCAGAGGTAACTTTCTCATTTTAAGAACATTTTTTTTTTCACTTGATCAGGGACTGTTTTTTGTTCATTTTGTTTTTTGTTTGTGCCTCCTCTCTTTTTGATAATGTCAAAGGGGGAGAACGTTGTATCTTTTTTCTTTTCAAAAATTTTAAAACAACAAAAATATTTTCATCTCCCCTATTTTTTTAAAAAGGATTTATTCTAGTGAGGGGGAGATTAGGAGGATTTACTTTTATGAAAATTTAAATTGAAATGTTTTGCCATCATCAAAAAGGGGGAGATTGTTGCGGATCTATGATTTTGATGATAGCAAACATTCCTTATTTCTCTACGATTGCCTTATGTGCTAACGTTTCAGGTCCACACGATCAGATTGCAATCTGGAACCAGCTCAAGATTGGGTAGACAAGGTCTGTGTCAGTTTGTAATCTTTTTTCTTTCTTGAGTCTGTTGTATTTGGTGTGGTATCTGATGATTTATAACTTGGAAGATTTTCTGTTGTGCCCTAAAAGATTTCTATTTTTGATAACATCGTCCGGGACGATATTTATATCGTCCTGGACGATCGGACAAAAGTAGAAATCCTAATTAGGGCATTCTCATTAAAGCAGCCGTCTTTTTACAAAACACATCGTCCTGGACGATTTTGTATCGGCCAGGACGATCGGCTCAATTCAGCAAGAATCTGCCGCCATATCTACTTAGGAAAATCTTATTTTTGGATATCGTCCTGGTTATCGGCCTGGACTATAAAATATCGGCCTGGCCGATCCAGGTTAATTTTTCCAAAATTTCTCAGGCAGTTTTGGAAAGCAATTAATGGGGATTTCGTCCAGGCCGATCGCAAGATCGTCCGGGACGATTAGACATCGTCCAGCTTCATTTCAGGGCGATTTTCAGAACGATTTTCCTCATATTTGTGCTAATCGGCCAGGACGATTTGGCTATCGTCCTGGACGATAATTGCGGCAACTTGCATTAATGAGCTCGTTTTGAGAGCCTCTATTTAAACTATGGCAATGCACTTTTGTAAGTGTCTTTGGCAGCCATTGTAGCTTCGTTCTTGTGGGGGAAACTTGAAGAGAGAGCTTGAAAGGGAGAGAGGAAAGGGTGGAGTTTGAGAGAGGGAGAAGATCCTGTGAGGGGGGACTCAAGGGAGTGTGGAGGGGGTTCCACACGGTTGCTCTGGCGAACTCGCACCTTAGTACCATCGGATTCAAGGCTTGTCTCGAGGTAAGTTCACCAAAGAAGAAGTCTCTTTGGTGTCAAAGGACCCGGCAACTCCGCCGCACCGGGAGAGGTGGAAGTGATTTTGTAAGGGCTTCTCCGCCTAGCTGTGGGGGCTAAAGGAGAGTCACTTTGTGTTAGTGCAATACTTGGAGGGTGCCTCCAAGGAGTGGACGTAGGTCAATGTTTGACCGAACCACTATAAATCCGGTGTGTTCTTTTCTTATTATTTCTTCCGCACTTTTAATTTCCGCACTTGGTTTTTCTTGTGGTGATTTGGTTTGAGATTTTATTTCTTTGTTTAAAGAATCCTTTTTATTATCCAATTCACCTCTCTTTGTTAGCTTTGGGACTAAGTTCATAGGGCTTAACATCCCCATCGAACTTTCAGCAAGGAGTAAGTCAAAGAAAGATTGATGCAGGTGAACCATGAAAGGACAAGAATATTGAACTAAATGTGGAAGAGTTAGAGAGTGAACACTCACAACCTGAGGATGAAGACGATATTGCATTGATGACTAGACAATTCAGAAGCTTTTTAAAGAGGAAGCAGAAGAGACGCCAGCAATGGAATAGAGGTAAGTATAACAGAAATGACAAGGTTTCTAATGAAGTAATTTATTATGAATGTAGGAAACCAGGTCATATAAAGATTTATTGTCCAAAACTCAAAGCCACTTCTGACAAGGAGAAGGTCGAGGAGAAACCAATGGTAAAGAAGGGCAAGAAGAAGTTTCAAAGAGCTTTTTGGGCGGACTCAGCTTCAGACTCATCTGAGACTGAAAAAAAGAAGAAGTCACCAACCTTTGCTTGATGGCAGATAATGTTGAACAATCAGATTAAGAAGAGGTATGTGATTTAACCTATGATGAATTGTTTGAAGTTTCTGAACACATGCATGATGCATATAGGAAAATGAAAAAGATGCATGCTAGTTTAGGTTTAGAATTGGAAGAGCTTAATAAGGAACACGAAATCCTTAGTAAAGATCATGCTTTAAAAGATAACAATCACATGAAACTAGTTGATGAATATGATGACTTGAATAAAAATTTTGAGAATTTAAAATCATCCTATGCTGAACTTGAAAAAGAATTTAAGAATTTTAAGGATGAATCTGAGAGTAAGACATATAGAATCAATTATACCAATCAATCTTGGAAGATATGAAATCATTTTACAAACTCACAATAAGAGCTCTCGAGGATAATAGGAACCCCCCTAAACTTGAAGATTTTATAAATCCTAAATATTATCTTAAATTCATGAATTCCCTTAGAAGACAATCATATGAAAGAAAATATAGGAATATTTTTCCTAATGTTAAATGTAATAATTGTGGATTTTTGGGACATATATCTCACACCTGCACTTTAAAGATGAAAACTAATTTGGTGTGGAGAACTAAGATGCATAAACCTAGACATATCATACATGCATCTTATTATAAATTTCATAAAGGTGAACCCAAACTTATTTGGGTTCCCAGGTATAACATTTGAGAATTTTGAAGGTGTGCTCTCACACAAGACCTCGTGAGAGCATTTGGTACCTGGACAGCGGATGTTCAAAGCATATGACTGGAGATACTGTTCAATTCATAAAACTGGAAGCCAGGAATGGAGGCAAGGTTACATTTGGAGATAATACCACAAAGAAAGTGGTTAGATCAGGTATGATTGGAAATTTGAAAAACTTTTTCACAGACAATGTGTTATTAGTTGAAGGCTTAAAACATAATTTACTGAGCATAAGTCAGCTACGTGATAAGGGATATAATGTAAAAATTTTACCTACTAGCTGCATAATAAGCCTAAATGGGAAAAGAGTAAACAATGTCTACATGCTAGATTTAAATTGTAATCAATCTCCTACTGCTTTTTGTTTGAAAACTGTTTCTGATGAATCATGGCTTTGGCATAGGAGACTTTGTCATTCTAGTATGAAAAACCTTAGGAGAATTACCCAAAAGAACTTAGTGAGAGGTATACCAAAACTAGACTTTACTAATGACCACCATTGTGATGCATGTCAATTAGGAAAATAAGTGAAGTCCTCTTTTAAGTCCAATAAAGATCTTAGGACCAGAAAACATTTAGAAATTCTACACATGGATCTTTTTGGACCTGTAGGCACTATAAGTCTAGGAGGGAAGGTATACGGATTTGTTATAGTGGATGATTTCTCAAGATTCACTTGGGTTAGATTTCTTTTTCATAAGAGTGAATCGTTTGAGGAATTCAGAAAATTTTTTACTTGGATTCAAATGAAACTAGGAAGTGAAATAATTTCTATACAAAGTCATCATGGAGGAGAATTTGAAAATGAAAGATTTAAAAATTTCTGTAAAGAAAAAGGGATTGATCACAATTTTTCTGCACCTAGAACCCCTCAACAAAATGGGGTAGTTGAAAGGAAACACAGAACATTAATAGAAGCCGCCAGAACAATGTTGGCAGAATACTCGTTTCCTAGATATTTTTGGGCTGAGGCGGTTAGCACTGCATGCTATGTTCTGAATAGGGTGAATGTGAGATCAAATTTGAATAAAACACCCTATGAGTTGCTAAAAGATAGAACACCTAATTTGTCTCATTTGCATGTATTTGGTTGCAAGGTGTTCATACATAATAATGTAAAATCTGCCTTAGGAAAATTTGATTTAAAATCAGATGAAGGGATTTTTGTTGGATATTCAAGTGTTGGAAAATCTTATAGGGTATTCAACAAAAGAACTTTAGTCATTGAAGAAACCACACATGTTGTATTTGATGAAAGTGGAAATTTGGAAGAGCCAAATGTTGTTGAAGAAGAAATTGAAGAAAACTCCCAAAAGATTGATAGATTAAATTTGAAACAAAATGTGGAAGAAAATTTGGAAAGAGAAAACCCTTTGCCTAGAGATTTGAGATTTTCTAAAAACCACCCAAATGAATTGATTATAGGTGAACCAAGTGAGGGTGTTAGAACTAGGTATGGATTAAACAAGGAAGTCAATCATTCAGCCTTTATTTCAACTATTGAACCCACTAACATTGATCAAGCACTTTCTGATAAATTTTGGATATTGGTCATGCAAGAAGAGTTAAATCAATTTGTAAGAAATAAAGTTTGGGAATTAACTACAAGGCCAAAAGATCAAAGTGTTGTTGGAACCAAGTGGGTGTTCAAAAATAAAATGAACGACTCAGGAGTAGTCATTATAAATAAGGCTCGATTAGTTGCTAAGGGGTATAATCAAATTGAAGGAATTGATTTTGAGGAAACTTTTTCCCCTGTAGCTAGTCTTGAAGCAATTAGGGTTTTACTAGCCTTTGCCTATTTTAAAGGTTTTAAATTATTTCAAATGATGTCAAGAGTGCCTTTTTAATTGGGGTAATTGAGGAAGATGTTTTTGTAGAACAACCTCCAGGTTTTGAAAATTCTAAATTTCCAAATCATGTTTTCAAGTTAAAAAGGCATTATATGGATTGAAACATGCACTTAGGGCATGGTATGAGAGGTTGAGCACCTTCCTACTTGAAAGATCTTTTGAAAAAGGAAGTGTAGATACAACTCTTTTTTTAAGGAAAATTGGAAAGGATATACTTATTGTTCAAATTTATGTGGATGACATCATCTTTGGATCTTCAAATAAAAATCTTTGTAATGATTTTTCTAAAACAATGAGTAGTGAATTTGAAATGAGTCTAATGGGAGATTTAAATTACTTTCTAGGATTTGGCATTAAGCAACTTGAGGAAGGTACATTTCTTAGTCAAACTAAATATATTAAGGACATCCTCAAAAAATATGAAATGGATAATGCTAAACCTGTTAGTACACCAATGAGTTCCTCAGTTCAGTTGGATAAGGACCTTAAGGGAAAATCTGTTGATCAAAAGAAATTTAGAGGGATAATTGGATCTTTACTTTACTTGACTGCTAGCTGACCAGATATTATGTTCGGTGTTTGCTTATGTGCTAGATTTCAATCAGATCCAAAAGAATCACATTTGACAGCAGTAAAAAGGATTTTAAGATATTTACTAGGAACTCAAAACTTAGGGATTTGGTATCCTAAGTTTAGCTCTTCTTTTGATATTATTGGTTACTCAGATTTTGACTTTGCAGGTTATAGAGTGGATAGGAAAAGCACTCTAGAATATGTCAATTCATTAAAAATTCATTAGTTTCATGGTCTAGTAGAAAACAAAATTCAGTGGCACTATCTACTGCAGAAGTAGAATACATTGCATTAGAAAGTTGTGTGGCACAAGTACTTTGGTTAAAATAACAGTTGATTGATTTAGGATTAACTATAGGCACTATTCCAATTTATTGTGACAATACAAGTGCTATTTGCTTTTTCAAAAATCCGATTCAACATTCTATAACCAAACACATTGACATAAAGCATCATTTCATAAGGGATCATATATCCAAGGGAGAAATTGAACTCACACATGTTTCAACTGAAAATCAACTTGCAGACATTTTTACAAAACTTTTAGCCTTTGATACCTTCAGTACATTAAGAACTGAAGGATATAGAGCCCACACCCTAATGAGTGAAAACAAATTCAAATGGTATCAAGTCAATAGGGTGATTAGAGAAATTGGCCTAACATATCATGTTGCTAGAGTTTCTGGAATGACCAGGAATGCTCGAATCATCCAGCATATTCTTCGATCTTCAATCATTCCCAAAGCTGATGATAGAATCAATATTACCCCTCTTCTTTCTGTTCTGACCTTTTTGATTATGGATTGTAAGCCTATCGACGAAGCCCGACTTATCAAGATCATCGCTATGGGCTTTTAAAAATAGGACATGCAGAGCATAAGAGAAAAATGAATATCTCATTAGGACACATAGTTACATATATTTTGGAAAAGAAATACAACTTAGTGCATCCTGATGATGAATACGAAGAGCCAGTCTACTACAATGATGCTTCTTTCAGAGCAATTTTCAATGAAGAAAAAGGGAAATCACATGCCAGTGCTTCTGAAGAAGAAGAAGAAGAAGAAGGAGAGCAAACTTCTGCACCTCAATCAGATTATCAGAATTTGATTGAGAAATTTGACAGACTTGAGACTCATGTTGATCAAAGATTTGATCAAATTGATGCTCAACTCCTGCAGCAGCAACAAGACATTGGTATTATAAGAAATGAAGTTCATGAAATCAATACCAATGTTATGATGATGGCCTCCTACTTCAATCTTTTTAGTGGCATTCCTCCTCCTTCAGAAGAAGAATAGAAAATGAGAGAATAATTTCTTTGTGTTTGTTGTACTAGTGTTTTGTTTTAAATATTTTGTTCTGTTAGTGTTTATTTTTTTTTGTGATTGTTTTAGTTTGTCTTTATTAAAAAGTTAAGTGTATTTTCTTTGTTGTTTTTAATATTATGAAATGAATATGTAATCATTTTTATTAATATCAGTGCATGTTGTATTTGATTCAAATTTGGTTTATTTTTGGAATGTAGTTAATTTTTATGAATTTCATTAGTCTTATTTAATCTTAATTGTGCTTAAATTAGATTGTGATTTGATATTAATTACATTAGAAAAGCTAGTCTTTCTAAATTTAAAAGTTATTTATAACTTGTTATAATTAGAACTTTTAAATTCATGTCTATTCATTTAGACTACATAAAAGTTAATATTATTATTACAAAATAGATGTTTTCTTATTTTGTATTTCTATGCTCAAGTGATATTTATGCACTTAGAAATATTTGAAATTTTAGATTATTGATTTTGGAAAGATTTGGTCTCAATTACTCTTGAAAATTGTACAAAGAGTACAAAAATCAAAAAGAATGCGCAAAGGATCACAAATATGAAAAAGAGGCACAAAATTAGCCCAATGTCAAAAGATGCACAAAAATGTGCCCAAAAATTTGAAAAATATGTGTAAAGCGCCACATGTGGTAATTCTCTTCTTTCCAAATTCTTTCAATCTCTTAATTCAAATTGATCTTATTTTCATTTATATTCTATTGAACTTTGAAATATAGAATTTTTATACAACTCTCTTGTAATGATTTTCTATATTCGAATGTCTAAATTGAATCATGTCTTTGATAAATTCTTCTTACTTACAATGTTATATCACTTCTTAAATTTTATGAATTTCTATGATTGACCTAATGTTATTAGTTTTAGATTGCATACCTTATGACAATCACCATTTAGATTAAATTTTCAAATGAATTTCATATAATTATTTACATTTCTTGTCTATTTCTTCTTTACTTTTTGTTGTTGTCAAAAAGGGGGAGAAATTATTGTGTTTGTATGTTTTATTTTGTTTTAATTGTTTTGTTTGCATTTTGGTTTTGTGTTTAACTTTGTAATTTTGTTAAAAAAAATTTTTGAAAAATAAAAATTTTATTATTTGGTTCAAAATGCCTCCTTATTTTCATGTATTCATCAATTCAGGGGGATTTTAGGAGATTTGTTTAAATTAAAATCATATAAACAATAATTAAATACTTCTCATATGACTTCTAACATTTTTGTAGTTCGTTTATTCTTCTCTTTTTACTGTTGCCAAAAATGGGAAGAAAATTTATTTGATTGTTTTTATTCGTGTGTCTTGTTTGTTATGTTTTGTTTGTGTCTTGAGTATTTTTTGTTTTTGTTCATGTTTAGGGTTTTGTTTCTAGTTTTAGTGACATTTTTATGTGGTCGTCTTTGTGTGTGAAAAACTTTAAAATTAAAAAATAATTTTGTTCATTATAAATGCCCCTTATATTCACATGCTTATTCATTCAGGGGGAGTTAAGGAGAAATTTAGGATTTTCAAATTTACACAAATAATAATTATTTTTCATCATCAAAAAGGGGGAGATTGTTGAGAGAGTTGCTACTTAGCTTTGCTTTAATATTCTTGCAACTTGAATGTTTTTTATGATTCCAAATGTTATTGTTTTGATTATTATTTTCTCCTAACACATTTTAGAAGAATTTTTTTTGATCTTGTGTGTACTAACATTTCAGGGAAATCATACTCCGATTTGTTGAAGACTTCAAATCAAGATCAGTTTTGAGTTATTATAATTTAAACTCTATATTTTTTAGTTTATTGAATCTCAGAAAGTGTAATTGTAATTAAGTAATTAAACACACTCACACACCTAGGGAAGAGTTTTAAAATTCATAATTTTTAAACTGATCGTATAGTACAAATCATGTTCATACGTGATGATCTGGTTAGTTATATTCCCAAATAAGAAATAGAATGTACAGAGAGGGCTAAAAGTTTTTCTAAGTATAGATCATACGGATGATAGTTTGCATTTGTCCAGGGACGATCTTCTCTATTTTTTCCCAAATGTGAAGATCATACAGATGATATTTTCCATTCATCATAGGACAATCTTCTCTATTTTGCCAAATATGAAGATCGTACAGACGATAATTTCCAATCATCCTCGGATAATCTTCTCTATTTTTGCAAAATATGAAGATCGTACAAACGATAATTTCCAATCATCTTAGGATGATCTTCTCTTGATTCACCAAATGTGAAGTTTGTACGAATGATAATTCCCAATCATCCCAAGAAAATCTCATTTGGTTTTGGCAAATACACAATTTGTATGGACGATAGTTTTCAATCGTACCCAGATGAAGGGCTCTATTCAGTTTACTTGTAGTTCATCTTGATTTTTCATACCAATGAACTTTTAAAAATAATAGTTTATACCGGACGAACCCAGTTTGTATGGGACGATGATCAGGAATGAAGGCAGCTTATACCAATTCATATTGAGTTCATACCTAATAGTGGATGATCAAATTTTAAAAATGAAGTTTTCTAGACAGTTTTTCAATTCTTTTCTATAAAAGATCCACTTTAGACTTTCATTTAATCATTTTGTCACTTGGTCTTTATGAATGGTAAAGAGAGATTGAAGGAGAGAGTGAGAGAGAGTGTTTGAAAGAGATTTCTTCATATTAAAACATGAAGGATTCACATGGTTACTCAAGGGTAAGGATCTCTATGTGTGTTTTTGTATTTTCTTCAGTCTTTTCTCTTATCCTTCTAGATTTCTAGTGTCAAGATCTTTCATGAAGATGTCGTTCTCTACCGACACTCGAGGAGTATAACAGTGGAAGGTTCTCTACCTAAACTTGGTGAGTCTGAACAGTCGAAGGTTCTTTGCCTACATTTGGAGAGTGCGAGTAGCAGACGGTTCTCTGTTGACATTCGGAGGGTTTAAAAGGACAACGGTTCTCTACCGGATCGGGTAGTGGTGGAAGAGAGTTTTTGTGAAGGCTTCTCTGCCTTACTATGGGGGAAAATGGATAGACACAAGTGGGAATAGTGCAATATCTGAAGAGGGAGACTTCAAGGAGTGGATTTAGGTCGTGTTTGACATGAACCACTATAAATCTTTATGTCTTTTTATTTTCACTGCTTTAATTTCTATCATTTTATTTTTTCTATAGTTGAAAATTATTTTTGAAAATTATAAAAATAACCTGCTCGATTTGTTAATGTTGTTTAAAACTTTTAAATTCCAATAAGAGGCAAAATTTTAAAAGTACTAATTCACTCCCCCCCCCCCCTCCTTCTTGGTTAGCCTTTGGGACATAAACTTAGGTTTAACAACCTAACTCATATTCAATAAGTTTCAACAACCACCATATCATTTCTCCAACGATTGATCAAATAAAATCAAGATAGACATTTTTCTTGGTTTTTGAAGGTGTTTAAGAAGTTGATCGTTTATATCTCTTTTATAAAGGCCTTACTAGATAGATGTGTACATATTAAAAGTTTATGAAGAATAATCCTAGTGAATTTGAGACAATAATCCTAGTTGAGGAGTGTAGTGCCATTTTACTGAAGAATCTCTTTAAAAAGCTAAGGGACCGTAGTAGCTTTACCATTTCTATAGCTATAGGGGACAAATTCTATGGAAGGGGATTGTGTGACTTGAGTTAGTATAAAAACTTGACGCCTTGGTTCATTTTTTAGAGACTAGAGATATAAGAGGTCCAATCCACTACTATTACCCTGCAGTTACCTAATCTATATTTCATATATTCTATGGGGGTTGTAAAGGATGTGTGGTTAATATTGATAAATTCAACTTCGTTGTAGATTTTATTATTTTGGATATGGTGGAGGATAAATATGTAATCATCATTTTAGGAAGACTGATTCTTGCATGTTGTAGGGCCATGATCTAAATCAATAAGGGAGAACTGAATATGAGAGTCTAGGACCAAAAGATGACCATTCATGATTGCCTTATAGTATATTTTGTTGTGGCTTATGTAGAGGAGTGTGTGGAGGATCTTTTGATTGATAGTGCATTAAAGTTTTAAGGGAGTGATAATATGATTAGTGAGGGAGGGAGAGTTTGTTTATATGATTGGGGATATGCCTAGATTTTTTAGGGAGAAGTCTTCGGTGTTAGATACTTCGTCTGTAAGAAATCATTAAAACCAATTTTCGATAAGGCACCCAATCTAGATATGAAAGTCCTGGCTACCTATCTTAAGTTTGTCTTCTAAGGTGATAAATTAACTTATCATATGATCATTTATGTAGAGTTAGTAGAAGTACATGAAGGCATGTTGATTATGATTCTTAATAAGTATAAGAATGTCTTTGGTTGGACTATTTTAGATATTAAGGGAATCAAGCCATCCATATGCATGCTCAAAACTTTGATGGAAGTGAATTCCCTTCCAAAAGTCAATTCCGAAAGGAGATTTAACTTCGCCATAAAAATAGTGAAGAAAGAGATCCTTAAGTCGCTTGATGCAATAATTATGTACTCAATCTATGATATTTCCTGGGTGAGTCCTATTCATCATGTCCTTAACAAAGGAGGCATAACTATTGTGTATAATGAGTTGATCTCTACTAAGATAGTTACTAGGTGGACGATTTTCATTGTCTATCAGAAAATGAATAAAGCCACTAGATAATATATTTTTTCAAGCCTTTTTCTGATTAGATGTTAGAAAAATTAGTAGGACGTTCCTCTTATTATTTCCAAGATTGGTATTCAGGGTATTAGCATATTCCCATAGAACATAAGGACCATGGTAAAACCACATTTACTAGCCCTTTTGGGATATTTATTTTAGGAGATGCCTTACGGGCTTTGTAATTCCCTTGCAATTGTTCAATACTCCATGATGTCTATTTTTCATATTTTATTAAGCAAGGTATTAATGTTATTATGGATGATACTTTTGTGTTTGGCAACACATTTATTTCTTACTTAGATCACTTGACAATTGTGTTGAAACAATGTAGAAAATATGTTGGTGTTGAATTATGACAATTGTAAATTTATGGTAGTTGAGGGAATTCTTCTAGGACATAAGATTTCTAAGAATGGATTAGAGGTTGGTAGAGCTAAGGTGCATATTATTGAAAAACACTCATCAACTTTTTTTTTTATGAACGACATTAGGAGTTTTCCTGGATGTTTGATTTTATTAGAGATTTAGTAGAGACTTTTTTAAAGATCACTAAACAATTGCATAATTTGTTTGAAAAAGGATAACCTATTTAAATTTGATGATGTATTTCAAAATGCATTTAACATTTTGAAATAATATTTCATCATTTTGTAATAACCCATATTTTGAGACAACCAAATAAATGTTTTCAAGTCATTTTAAGTCTAAATCACAAACCATCTTCTGTATAACATAAATATTACAGTGATTTAATTCTACTAATTATTTTATAATTTTTGGGTAGTGGTGCAAATTCTTGATAAATTAACACCTATCAGTATAAATGAGAATTTTGGGACGGTCAAGTTTCCATTTTATAAACAGATTTCATCATAATATTTTAAATAAGAACTATTTAATGAATACTTTTCTATAATTTTTGTAGCCCAAAAAGAATTTAATTGATTTTTATATTAAAAATGAAGAAATTGCATATTTATATTTATATTATATTATTATCTTATAAATATCATAATCCACTTACATTGATTTACTTAGTCATTTCCTTCTCCTCCATTCAGTTAAATAGAGAAAAGTAAAGGAAATTTTAGGGGAAAAGAGAAGGGAAGGAGGGAAACCTAGGATTTTAAGCCCATAGTGTAAATTTTGCCACTTGATCTTGTAGAAAACTTTATTCATCCCATTGTAAGGAAATATTATTCTATTTCTGATTTAAATTATTTAGTATTTTCAATCTTTTTCTGGTCAAATTTGTACTTTTGTTACAAAAAATATGGATAATTTTGTAATTGTAAAATGTTCATCACATAACTTTTTATATGTTATAGAGATTGAGATCATGAATGTTTTAAATTTTTATTTGACATTTTTACCTCCTGGTTTTGAAAAAGCATAAATTTTTACCAACTCAAAAGTTTGTTTTAACATCTTAAAATAGTTCTTTACTTCTATGAAAGCTACAACAGTTTGTTATATACGTGTTTGATTATTTGGTTAATTTTAAAGAGAGTGAATTTTTTGCTGAGTTAAATTTTCTATTACCTATTGTTAGAATATTTTGGCACTTTCTAAATTAAGCCTAATTATACTTTTTTGACTAGAGTGTACTAGAAATAAATGTGGACATGTGATTGAGTAATAGTTGATCGCTATTATTGTTTTAATATTATGATAATAATGTGTGTAAAGATAAGTAAAGACTTATAGACCCATTCTTTGGAGATCTATTAACCTGCATGGGATAATGGGTTGACAGGCTTTCCTATATATTACGGTTGGGCGTTATCCTCTACTGATATAATGGTACAATGATTAGGAGTTATGAATTATTACTTCGCCAATACAGGAAGCATAATGACTATGTTTATTGAGCCAACGGTTACTGACTATCTATTATGGATTATTGGAAAAACGCTGAGATAACAAGGCCTTTTTACTTGTTTAAGTGACTACTGAAATGCATATTATTGAGGCATTATTCCTATTACTATATGTATTTATTATTACTATATTATTTTATTGTTCCTACTATTAATTTTTCCATTACTAATTGAAACATCGATACTATTTGATGCTACTACTGATATACATAGCGAATGATTAAGATAGTGGTATAATATTTTATCTTATTGATATGAGTTTTATAATTCTTTACTAATGCTTTGGTTTCATTATATATGATTGATTTACTGATTGATAAAATTAATATGATGACTACTTTATTGATTTGACACCTAAATTAGTTACTAATATTTGTATTGTACTATTTTACTGGCTTCCATGACATACTGTTTTACTATTTACAGATTCTACTACAATAATATGTAAGCTTTATTATTTTTGTACTGATTAATGGTCATATGATCAATACTTTTATTATTTGACTGATGACCTGCATGTTACTTTTTACCTTGCATTGAGCTCAATTGTAGGATTTGGTTGCATGCTGGGCTCTTGAGCTCATTATATTTGGTTAAATAAATTCAAGTATGAGCAAAAGAGTATGAGTGTGAGGTTGATCATGATTTCTTAGGTTATGTTTCTTTTTGTTTTAATTATTATTTTATACTCAGGGCAACTGATAGATATATTATGTTTGTATAGATCTTGAGTAGTATACATGATTTTTGGATAAAGAATGCATATATATATATATATATACCGTGTCCTTGAAAAAAAAAAAATCAAAAAAATACTCATCATATTTACATCAATGGCTGCGAGGGAGGTTCTCTCATTTGCGAGATTTATTTGAGTCTCTTGATGATTTGAGAATTTTAGAAATTGCTAATATTTCACTCGTTGAGACTAAATTAGAAGCTGTGATATTTATTGAAAAGGATATAGAAGTTCAAATACAAACCGCTAAAGAAGCTAATCATATCATTTATTCTATTGAATACTTCAAACTTCATGTGCAAGACAATTTATGTTTATGCTTTTGTTGTTGTACTAGACATTTAATGCATACTTTTATTTTGATAGTATAACCTACAAGGCTACAAATGATGTTAATTTCATTTTTTTTTATAATTTCAAATATTATGCTTTGATTGCTTTCTTAATTTTTATGTATGATTTATAAATTATAATATCCTATCCACTCCATACCCATATCCTATATTTTTAAGAATTGACATGCCCCGTATTTATATCGAGTCATATCTGTGTCGCCATATCAATAATGTTGCAGCATAGCCTATTATTATTTGCTTTGATTGGACATTATATTTTTAGTTGATATGTGATGCGAGTGATTATATTGAGTCAAAGAAAAGGCAAGAAAGTTTATGCTAGCAGAACTTTGAATGATGTTGAATATAATTAGAATGCAACTAAAAAGAATGCTAGCAATTGTTTTTGCCTTTGATAAATTCAAATTCTATTTATTTAGCATTATGGTTTATGCTTACACAAACCAATATGCTATCAAATGTCTTATGACAAAAAAGATGCCAAGGAAATATTGATGTGGTGGATTCTCTTATTACAAGTGTTTGATGTAGAAATCCTTGATAGGAAAGGCATTGAGATTGATGTTGTTGATCATCTTTTTTGGCTATAGTTGGAAGAATCTATATCTCATGAGTGTCACATAAATGAATTCTTTCCATATGAAAATATTTTTGCATCTCATTTTAGTGGTTTGTCTTAGTATGCTGATATAGTGAAATATATTATGAGTGAAGTGATCCCATTTGATTTATCGCATGCTCAAAGGCAAAAATTTTTGCATGATGCTATGTTCTTCTTGTGGGATGAGCCATATATCTTTAGGAAATGCTATCATAAAATAATTAGGAGGTGTGTCCTTGAAGAGTAAGTAGAACCCATCATTAGGGATTTTCTTGATTCGAATTATGGATGGCATTTTAGAAGGTTTAGAAATGCTTCTAAGATCCTTCAAGTTGGATTATATTAGTGTACCCTATTTAAAAATGTCAATGCTTATGTCAAGAAATATGATCAATCTCATCAGGTAGGAAACATCACTAATAGAATTGAAATGCCTTCAAATTTTATGTTGGAAGTAGAAATCATTAAAATTTGAGGACTTGATTTTATTGGCGCATTTGTTCAATTTTATGGGTGTCAATATATTTTGGTTGTTGTTGTTTGTCTCCAAATAAACTAAGAGACTTGCCACCCTCATAACTGATATTTAGGTAATGCTAAATTTTTTGAAAAAAAAATATTTTCTCTATATTTGAAATGATAAAGTTCTGATTAGTAATGGAAGAAGTCACTTCTGTTATAAAAGAGTGGAGGCCTGAATCTCAAAATTTGGTATTCAACATAGGGTTACTACTGCTTATCACAACAAAATTAGTGGCCAAGGTTAGATTAATAATAGATAGATAAGGAGAATTCTTCAAAAGACTGTAAGCACAAATATGATAGATTGGGCCTTGAAATTGGATGATGCGTTATGGGCTTACATGAATGCATTCATGACACCAATTGGAATGTCTTCCTATCATTTGATATTTTGGAAAAGTTTGTCACCTTCCTTTGAGTTAGAATATAGATTATTTTGGGCAATAAAAAATTTAAACAACAATCCTAATGATGCTGAGAAAAAGATATTAGTAAAGTTGATTGAGTTAAAGAAGTTAAGAATTCAAGCTTTTGAAAATGCTCAGTTGTATAAATAACAAAAGAAAAAATAATATGTTTGTAAGTTTTTTTTTTTTTTGAAATTACCCCAAAATAAGAAGTACTTTTGTTTAATTCAAGATAGAAATTATTTCTATGAATATTAAAGTCTAAGTGGTTTGGATTGCTCAATGTTGTTAGTGTATCCTTATGGAGCTATAGGAATTAGAAATAGCAAGACTTCCCAAATCTTCAAAGTTAATGGCCAAAGGTTGAAACACTACTTTTTTTTAAAACTACAAATTGCATTAATAAAATAACTAAAGCAATTACAAACTATTAAAAGAAAAATAACTATCACATACCTTCTTTATTAAATTGCGCAAAGGTGAAGGAATATTAGCATAAGAAAATAAATCAAGACAAAAACTATTTTCTAAAGCCAAAGTAGCACAAATATCGCAACCTTATTACATTCTCTAAAGTATGGTGGAAATTAACTTTGTTGAAATCATTAAGAAAGGATAACTTCTCTAAAATTAAAATGTAAGCTTGCCACGTTGATTTCTTCATAAAATTTTGAAGGAACTTAATCACATTAATATTATCTCCCTCAATTATTGCACCTTGCTTTCAAATATCCACTTTTGTAAAAATTCTCTTAATGAAAAAATAGCCTCCATCTCCAATTTATTTATGTTCCAATATATTTTCTTTTTACCAAAGGCAAGAAGAAATCTACCTTTATGATCTCTAATAATGCCCCTAATGCTTGCATGATTTGAATTCAACAAAGATGCATCAACATTTATCTTTATCCAATCTAGAGGTGGAGACTGCCAAAGAACCTTAAACTCCATATGGAAAGAAGCACCCAGTCAGCTAGAATTGGATACTTGGACATTGATAAGGACAGCACATTTGCAGCAACCACTGATGTTAGAGATGTAGAATTTTCGTGCTTAATATCATTTCAGCATTTCCAAGCAAAAATGATAGCTGTACGATAAACCTTCACAATATTCACATGATTTTTGGAGAGCACTTAATCTCTAATAGACAATTTTTCAAAGAATGAAAAATAGAATATAAAATCCCCATTGTCTTGATTTGCAAATAATTTCAATCAGGAATTTGCATTGAGCAACAATATGAGAAAAACTTGTTGTGACTCGAGGTCACGAGTTTTATGTTTTTGATGATAACAAACATCCTTATATCGCATAGTATTTTTTATTCTATATTTATTTGTATGTATACTAATATTTTAGGAATACCATGAAACATAAAATAAAGAATCAGTGCTCAAGATTTGGTTGAATAATGTTATGTTGTAAAGGGTCTATAATATTTATTTATGTAATTTTTTATTTTTTTTAGTCAAGTCTTATAAGGGAGTATGCTTGCTTGGTGACCATGCACACACACACTCAAGGTAGTGAGATCTACTTAAATCTAGAAGAAGAAGTTTCGAACTAATCATACTGGATGATCTTGGTTAGCCTTGGGCTAGTTAAGAAGGGCCTAAATCCCCTAACGGACTTTCAAGTAACATCATATCACTTTCAAGTGGAATCAGAGTGGGATCCAAAAATTAAGTTTTAGAAAATTTTTGAAAAAAAGATTAATGGCTAATTTTTATAATCATAATATTTTGGAAGGTTATTCAGTCACAAGACCACCTTTATTTGAAAATATTATATTTGATTTTTGGAAAATTTGCTTATCTACTTTCTTTCAATTAATTGATTATCGAGTATGGCATATGATTTTTACTAGTTATTATGTACCATCATGTGTTATAGATGGAATTAAAACTAATATTTCTTTTAATCAATGTAATAGGGAAGAAAAAATCAATGCTCAATTGAATGCAAAATCTTTAAACTATTTTTTCTATGCTTTAAATTCTAAAGATTGTATATTAGTATCCACATGCACTATTGGAAAGGAAATTTGGGATAAATTACACACCATATATGAAGGCACTAGTGGAATCAAGCAATCCAAGTTGAATATTTTAATGTATGATTATGAAATATTTTGCATTAAACCTTATGAGAAGATCTTAGACATATATAATAGGTTTATTCAAATTGTAACATCATTGCATACTTTAGGTAAAGAATTTTCAAACTTTAAAAATGTCAATAAAATTATACGTTATCTACTTAATAAGTTTGATGCCAAAGTTGTTGTTATTTATGAATCAAAAAATTTTAATGAATATTCTAATGATAATTTGATTAGCTCACTCATTGTCTACAAGCAATGTTTGGGTCAAAGAATTTTGATGCAGGTGAAATGATAGTGCTAAAAACTGAAACATGGAAAAAAAGTGCATTAGTAGATGACAAAAGTGATGAGTTAACAAGCAAATTGGAAAGCTAACTAAAGCACAAGCATAAGCATCAACAAAAGTGGAATAAAGGTAAAAATATTAAGAATGTTAAGTTTTTTTTTGATGTTATATACTTTGGATGTAGGAAACCTGGACATATGAAAAATCACTGCCCTAATTTGAAAACTATTCCTGCAAAGGAAAAGAGTAAAGAAAAGCAAATTATAAAATGGACAAATAATAAAAATAAAAAAAAATTCTAGCAAGGCCTAGCTTCTAATTCATCAGATGAGGAGTAAGATGATCTTTAAACCCTTGTTTGTGTAGTTATTTATTTCTGTGTTTATTTGTTTGTATATGCATATTTTTGCTCTGTTGGTGGAATTTTGAAAACAAGTTTTGAAAAATATTAGTTTTCTTTGGGAATTTTAAAATTGAGATTTAATTCTAATTCTAGAAGTCGAATCAACTCGTTCGGAAAAGTATATCACCCTGGAGGATAAAAATAAAATTCCATAACGGTGTTCAAACTTAGAATCATGAAATTCATCTTGAATATCATGACTAGATTCTAAAGAGAACTCCACACAGCCCTGAGGGGATAAGGTAGAGTTCAACTAAATAATCCAGTTATGCTATTTAAGGAGTATGATTGTCAAATTCATATCCAAAGCCTTATCAAAGAAGGATGTATCTCCCCAAAGGGAGATAACACCTTTCAATGATAAATCTTCTAATATGATAATGACAATCATTCTTTAACATTTCAAAAAAAAAAATCTAAGAAGATTTTAAAAAGATTAATTTTGAAATCAGGTGTGTGTGGTTCCAAATCTCCTACGAGCGCAAGCCCCCGTAGTTAATTACATCGTAGGGAGACAGAGTCCCCTATGAAAACTCTTGATTAAAATAAGAATGAAATTTTACTAGATTTTCTAGGAGTGATATCAAAAAATCAAATAGAATCTTTTAGAAAATCAAAAGGGAATGGATCAAGATTGAACATTTATTAACAGAATCGAAGGAAGAGAAGTAGGAGACACCTTGAGATTCCAGAACCATCCGAAAGTGTCCCAACTTAATCTAAGTGTTGGGCTTTACATTTTAGGATTGAAAGGAGATTTTAATTGAAATTGAATATCTATTAGAAATTTGGGACTATATTTCCAAAATTTGGGGTCTTATAATCAAAGATCTGCCCCATATCCTAAATCTATTTTAGACACTGGACCACAGTCGTCCAATCCTAACCAATGCAGTGCAAAACCTAAACTTACCCCGGCCTGGATTGGGAAGCCAGCTAATTACCTAATCTATTTAAAAGATATGAGTCTGGTATTTTATGAAAGAGTGGTAGGGACGTTGTACTTAAGGTTTTGGAGAATTGGGGCCGACATCTAGAAATTTTCCTAATTGGCCCCTTCGACTTATGTTGGGTGCTAAAATGCTAAAACTGATGCAATTAAAATTTTGACTCTTTTAATTTGTATCTAATGCAATGCATGCTTGTCGACAACTTCCAAATCAAATATGTTTGAAATTTTAAAAACAGGCTTATAAAATAATTTTTTAGAAGACTGGACTTCCCCAGGTCCGGCACCTCGTCCTCATAGGTCAGACTATCCGGACTCTCCCCGCAGGTGGGGAAGGGTCTAAAATAAGGAAAGAGTAATGCAGTAATATGCATGCGGCCCCGGGGTCGATCCCCAGCTAATTCCTGAGATTCGTTATCTTTCTATGTTATTTAGACTCACTAAAATTTTAGACTTTTAAAGTTATGAGTAGAAAACTTTCACACCCTCACGAGTCTCGCGTATCCATGCGAAAACAAAAGCGGCACACAATCGCCAAAAAAAACTAAGAAAAGCAGGCAATCCTAAAGGCAATCAATTCATCACATCAAATATTAACTAATTAATAAATTTCCATAGCCAAAGTAGTCTTGCTTATTACAAACCAGAATTTTGCAAAAAGTAAAGTGGTCGGGCACCACTGACAACAACCCGGATTCTAAACCTAGTAATGACGCAAGTAAGTTTTAGTGGGATACTCTCGATCTTTAAGTCTTCAATCTTGTTCTTCTTTGGGCTCCTTTTCTTTAAACTCCTTGGATTCTTCATGGTAAAGTACCTAAATGGATAAGAGGGCACTTCCCTTTTAAGGGAAAGGCCACTCTTTCCTCTTTGGGTATGCAAAAGGTATGATCCAAATTTGGATTTTCAAATGGAAAAGGAATACTTCGCAAAAGGGCATCCTTTCCTCTTTGGAATCAAAGCTTTGGACCTATGTATCCCAACTCAAAATCAACTTTCACAATGCTTGATAATCATACAAATTATATTTATTTGAAAATAAAATCTAGACTCTCCTGCAAGGTTATCCTAAGCAGTTAATAAATCAAAGAATATATATTCCCAAGCTTTTATATATGTGAAGAAAAGAAAGTAAAACACACTGGCCACGCTCTTCTTATTCAGGTGCTTTAGCAGCTGAAGCACCTGTGCAAGCATTTATAATAATTAATATATTTTTATTGATTTAGCCCCCTTTTTACTGCCCTGCATGAGCGTGGCCACCTGTAAAAAACTATGTGAACATCTAGATCGTACCTAACCTAAGGGTAAACTAGTCGCCAAACACATCAATCCATCCACAGAGTGCAGAAAAGTAAGCAGACACAACAAAGGAATTTCATTCACAACATGTAGTGAAAACTACGAAAAATCTCGCACACAGCAGTAAAGTAAACACCAGCCTAACCTAAATCTAGAGTTGGTTGTCCTAGCATATCATCTAAAGTGTGTGTAAAAGGTCGTGTGGCTGGGGTAAATCCTAAGTTGGGTGATTAGTCAAAGTTATCTAGAGTTCTGGGTTTGTTAAGGCTTAAAAGGGGGATTTAAGTCAAGCTTTAAATATTAATAAATTAGGAATTTTAATTAAATTTATTTAAAAATTTAATTGATTACTACCTTTGTTTCACACTGACGCCGTGAAGTTAATTTCACCTTCCTTGGGGCTAAGCTAATAGCCTCGTAGGCTGGGGTTACCTAGTAGCAATCAGGGTTAATTAAGTTATTTTAAATTGGTTGAAATTAAAGGAGTGAGTTGATATTAAGGGGAGTTGATTACTGATTTTAATGGGTTGGTTGAGAACTTTAATAACCTATTAGGAAAATTTTAGGATTTAGAGAAGTTAACAGATTTTAAAGGATTACCCGGATACATTAACTAAGGGGTCAAAATTTGACTTTCAAAATTATAGTGAATCTTAAGGGTTTCAGATTTTTAATAACTACTAGGCCTAATTATGAGTTGTTAGACAGGTGGGACACTTAATTTGGAGTTTTCTATGAAAAGTTATGATTTTTAGAAGTTCTTGCCTGCTTTGACCTAAGGTCACCTAAGATGTTGAGTCCTTGACTTTGACCAAATTATGGAGGTTTAATATTTTTAGGGAATGATAGATTCTAATTGAAATCACTAGCAATTGAGTTTGATTAGTCAAAATTTCTCTATAATTAATAGTGAATTTTAGAAATTATACATATTCGTAGGAATTACCAAATTATTGCAACTAAGGGGGATGCTTAAGAATTTGAATCCAAATGAGTCCTAAACTCCTTGGGATCAATTACTAAGGTCATAAATGACCTAAGGACAGATCAACAAGTGTTTAAAGCCATTTTGGGATTTTTAAGATTTTTAGGATTAATAAAGCTAGTTAACCTTTGATTTTATCTAAGGATTAAACTAAGACAAATCTAGAAATCAATTTAAAAGGGTTTAAATTCCTATTAATTAGGGGATTAATTAGGAACAATCATAAACATTTTAATGGACTTTATAAATTAAGAATAGTTCATTATCAATTGATTAGGGTTAATATGCCATTTCTAAGAAGGATTTTTTAGGCTCCTACTTGGGGAACGAAATGAACTACAAATTTGATGAAATTTGGACCATATGATCACCTGGCCCTAAGGACTAAACCCACAAAATTTGAGATCAAATGGAATACTCTAAGGTGGTTAACAAAACCACCCAAGGTGAGCTCTAAGTCACCTTCAAATCACTATAGGGTTCTATCCAATGCTTGGATTGGGGCAAAATCAGTGGCTCTACACTCCTTATCCTACTCATCATCAGCACACCAGAAATCACACCCTAAATACCATTTGATAGGTCTATACCCCATTTTGAATTTAAGGGTCAAACCATGACCCTTAAACTTAAAAAAATTAGAGAAAATGCCCTTGAACAACTTAAAATGGGAAGATAAGATTTGGACATGTCAAAGACATGTTCAATTTCAATATCCCAAAATTCTAAACCAGGTGAACTTGTATTTAAAAAGTAATTAAACAAAATTCATAAAATGCTCAAATTATAATTAAGCCTAACACTGACCTAACCAGGGTCTGGAACCATAGGGCTTTTGTAGATCTCCCTGAGACCTTTAATGAGCTTAAGAACACCTAATTTGGGTAAGTGTGGAGGAAGTTATGAATTTTTGAAGTTCCTTGAATTTCTGGATTTATTAATTCAGCAATTACACATTCAGCGGCTCTTTACACACACCGCGCGCTGATTTGCCAAGCAATCATTGGCGCTAACCGTTAACGGCCGGATTAACCACAGCCGTCAGATGGCGGATCGAATGGCTGGGATCAAACGCGCTCTGATACCGCGGGATCTAATCCGAGCCGTTGATCAAATTCAACGGCTGAGATTTCATCTTCAACCTCCCACGCGTATCCGAGACCAGAGAGCTTCTCCGGCTTGATCTGGGCGATCCCACTGGCGAACTCCGATGAAATTTTGTAGTGAGGATCAGGACAGTGGAAACCTTTAATCCAACGGTGGAGATCTGTTCGGGTGAAGGTTTCCTTCACACTTGATTGGACTACCTAGCTAGGGAGCTCGGGATGGAGGGATTACCGTATAGAAGGTCTCAATGAATGAGCTTCTCTATCAGGAAGCTTCAGGGACGATGGAGAACTGATATCCTTCAGACGTCGGAACCAGAGGACGGCCAGAGGTACAACTTCGAGCGGGACGCCAATAGATTCAGGGGCGCTTGCTCGAACAGGTGAAGGGATCGATCTGGGAGCTCGAAGGGAGCGTCTGGGAGTTCAAAAAAGCTCTGGGAAACGGTTTCAAATGAATGTGGATGCTTCTGGCAGTCTGGGGAGCTCGAGGCTATTCGGTTACCTTTCGCGAGCTTGGACGGCCGAGATTGAGCTGGAGAGGGCTCGGATCGCTGCCAGGTGGACGATGGCGACGTTCTAGGGAGATCGTGGGGATCAAACCAATAGACAGCAGCCTTGTTCCAGGAGTTGTCTGAGGGGGACCACCGGAACTCGTTTTCTATTGGTTCTGACTGCCGCCGGCCATGGTCTGGGTCGGGTTGACTGGGGGAGACCGATGGGGACATGCTGAAGCAAAGGATGGAGTCAATTTGGTCTGGGAATGTCTGGATTGAACTGATGGATGGGTTGGACCCAAACCTGCTCTGCTCGCATCGAATTGACCTTGATCCAGGTCAGGTCAGACCCTGGGTTTTTTATGGGAGATAGGTCTTGGTCTGGTGTACCCAATGCAAGTGGAAATTGGATCCAATTTGGTCTGGGTTAAAAGATGGCTCGGGTTGATCCAAATCTGCTCGGTTCGGGTCAATTTGGGCTCAACCCAGGTCAGGCCAGACCCTAGGCTTGAGGTGGGAAGTGGGTCTGGGTCTGGTGGACCCAATGCAAATTGCAATTGGGTCCAATTTGGTCTGAGTTGGAAGATGGCTCGGGTCCAAGTGTTTTTAGCTACTTTGGGTTAGCCTAAAACCTGACCCAGGTTAACTCAAGGCTTGGGCTGGCTGGAGGAGATGTGTTGGACCTAGGGCCACCTATGGGAGGTGTTGATCAAGTTCAATTGGGCTTAGATTAAGAGTTGGCTCAATCCCAAGTGATCTTGGGCACTTTGAGTTAGCCTAACTCTTGACCCAAGTGAGCCCAAGGGTTGGGCTAGTCAAAGAAAGTGTATTGGGTCAATGGGAACCCAATGATACCTTGATTTGGATTCAATTTGATTAAGGTTAAGAGATGGCTCAAGGGAGGCCTCTCTTTGGTCACTTGGGTCAAGCCATATGGCTAACCCAAGTGAGCCCAAGGCTTGGGTCTCCAAGAGAGGTCTCTTGGGTACCCAAGGGGTCATCCCTTGCATTCAAAGAACTTGGAATGGACTTGATTCAAAGATTTGAAAGAGAAGGGGTGTATGGGTTAATGGGTCAAACTTGGTTGACTGGGTCAACCAGGTTGACCCAAGGTATGGGTTTGAGCTCAACAAGTTGGGTTCAATGTTTGAAACTTGTTGAAAGTGGTTTCAAAGAATTTGGAATTGATTTGAGTTGAAATGGGCATTTGAAATCCCATAGGGGTATTTTGGTCAATTTTGACCCATTGGTCAACTACAACCAAAAATGGGTCTGAAAAATGCAATTTGCTGCTCAATGGATTACAATCAAGAGTCTGGCAGTGATTGGAGGCTTTGATAAGAACTCCAAGATCAAGATCTTCAAGGTGTTAGGTCCAATGGCATAGGCTGAAAATATTTGAAGGTTTTACAGCCTTTGGATTTTAATTCAGATTCTGGGGTTAGAGACCTCAGAATGGGCTCAAAATTGTAGGGTAACCTCTAGGGACATGTCTTATCACTTTGTAGTTGATAGACCCTGAATCAAAGGCTATTTGACTGGGTTTTGAAATGTTTGAAAAATCTTTGAAAAAGGTCTCTAGGACAGGGCCTTAAGACTTTGGATTTGAGTCTGGATTTCTGGATTTTAAGTTTGAAAGATTAATGTTGGAGTATCCAAATCATTTACAATCATGTGGTGATTGTTAATGAATGGATAGGGTCAAAGCTTGATTAAAGGTGGGATCAAAGTCAAAGTTGAAGTTTGGATTGTCAAATTGATTAGATCAAAGTTTGAGTATGTTTGAAGCTTGAATTAATTTGGATTTGAACTGAATGAAGTTTAATATTTGAATCAATCAAGGGTAGGGATTGATTTTAAGTTGGAGTTGATCAAAGGTAGGGATTTATTTGAGTCTAGATTGGTCCTAAGATCTAGAGGGGTTCTAAGATCTAGGATCTAGAGGGGCTCTAGAATTTGAGATATAAGAGAATCCTAAGCTCTAGAGTAGGCCCTAAGGTCTAGCTCTAGGAAAGGATCTTAAGGTCTAGAGTTGATCCTAAGGTCTGGCTCTAGGAAAGGATCTTAAGGTCTAGAGTGGATCCTAGGATCTAGAATTAATCGGGAGTTTGGAAGGGCCTTAGTGACCTCATATCAAAAATGAGGTCAACATGCTCGTTGTTATTTTTTATTTATTTTATGTGTTTTTTTTTTGTTTTTTTTTTCTTTCCTTTTTATTATGTTAAAATTTTAAATTTGTCTTTACTTTTTTTGTGAAGTTTTCTCAGATCTACACACACATTTCACTTTTTTATTTCTAATATACTTTAGAAAATCAAATCTTTTTTAAAGCTCATTTTTTCTTAAAACAAAAATTTTACCTCATAATTTTTATGAAATTTTACATAAGTTATGGTTGATTTCTCTAAAAATGGTCAAAGGAAAGAAACTCATGATTTTATCTCTGTTTCTCTTTTCTTAAAGAGGTTATCTTACTTTTGATTTAAATCTCCATCATATTAAAAATTAAATTCTAAAATTGAATTTTTTTCATCTCCCTACATTTTACCTATTTCATAGAGATTTCTTACAAGTTGTTGAATTCACCTCATAATTTTCCTAATCAAGTAGTTCATTTTGTCAATAGAATGGGTTTGCTTTAGTTTTTAAAATTTCAAAAAGGTGTCATATTTTGATTGAAAAAAACGTTGTTAATGATGCAAAATCAAAAAATTAGCAATAATGCCAAATTGAGAAAGATAGAAAAAGTCTATCAAAAATTAAAAGATGCGCAAAGTGCACCAAACAACTGACAAGAGGCACAAAATGAGCCCATAAAAAATAATCTTACCTTTCTTGTACTTCTTAAAGCTTAGGAAAGTCCTCGATATTCTTGATATTGAGCTTAAAAATCATTATTTTTTATTCCTCAATTTTTGCATTAATCTTCTATTAGATATGTTTCATGAAAAAGTTTTGAAAAGATTACTATTTCTTTTTCTAAACTGTTCATTGATTTAGATATTGGATTAAAATTTTTTTGATCCTTTAAAAGAACATGAGCTTGTATTAATAATTTTTGAATTTCTAACTTTTCTAGGTTATGCATTGTTAATACATACTTTACTGAGTTTTCGGAGAAAAAATCAAGAGGTAACTTTCTCATTTCAAGAATATTTGATTTATTTTCTTCACCAAATTATGGATTTTTTGTTCATTTTTTTTATTATTCTGATTGTTTGTGCCCCTCCTCTTTTTGATAATGTCAAAGGGGACAACATACTGTTGCATTTGCTTTTATTTTTTTTAAATAAAAAAATTGTTATTTTGTTTTCCCCTAATTTTAATTTTTTATTTTAGTGAGGGGTAGTTTTTGAGAAAATGCTTTTAGTTTGCAACTTCACCAGTAATGTTTTCCATCATAAAAAAGGGGGAGATTATTGCGACTTGAGCTTTAAAAATTGTACGGGACAATCCTATGATCGTCTAGGATGATCCACAATATCATCATGGATGGTCTTTAAAAACTTGTATTCCAGTACTATCCTAATATCATCTAGAACTATTAAGTCAAATTTTGCACATTGTACGGGACAATCCTATGATCGTCTAGGATGATATTTTGCATCAGAATTAAATTTTTAAGGTTTTTTGAAGCCCTCCTTTTAAACGCATCGTACAATACGATCATACGATAGTCCTGGAAAATATTTTGCATTGAAATTGAGTTTTTAGGGTTTTTAAAAGCCTTCTTTTTAGGCACTACGTACAGGATAATCATGCGATCGTCCTGGATAATTTTTTTTACCAAGACTAATTTTTAGGATTTTTTAAAGCCTTTTATTTAAACTTTGACAAGGCACTTGATATGTGTCTATGGTAGCCATTGATGCTTTGTTTCTTATGAAGAAAACTTAAAGAGAGAGCTTGAAAGAGATAGAGGAAAGGATGAAATTTGAGAGAGAGAGAAGATCCTTGGAAGGGGTTTCACACAGTTGCTCCGATAAGCTCGCACCTTAGTACCATCATATTCAAGGCTCATCTTGAGAGAAGTTTTAGGAAGAAGAACATCTCTTTGGTATCAAACGATCTAGCTACAATGCTGCATCGGGGAAGGTGGAAGTGATTTTGTAAGAGCTTCTACGCCTAGATGTAGGTGATAAAAAATAGACATTGAGTTTAGTGCAATACTCGAAGGGTACCTTTGAGGAGTGGACATAGGTTAAGTTTTTACTGAACCACTATAAATTTGGTGTGTTCTTTCCTTTATTATTTCCGCATTTAATTTCCAAACTTTGATTTTCTTTATGGTGAATTTTGGTTTGGATTGAGTTTGTATTTTGATTGAAATTTTTTTAAAAAAATATCAATTCACCCCGCCTCTTGGTTAGCCTTGTGCTAGTTCCTAAGGGCTTAACATCCCTAACAAACTTTCAAGTAAAATCAAATCATTTTCAAAACTTTCCACATCTCGACAACCTCTAGCACCAAGATCATTATGCTATTGCCTTCTATAATTTAAAAAGTCATTCTTGGGTAAAGCATGCCTCCTCATTCTATACCAAAACATTCCAACTCTCATTTAACTTTAACTTCCTTAACCAAGCATAAAATCCAAAATCATCATCTTCAATATTATACTTGATTAATTCATTAAAATCTAATGCATATAATGATTTTCCATAGTGCTAAAATAGGACTTTTGCATGATCTTCATCTCCACCATGGATAATATATTCTTGCAGGATTAATTGACCAAATCTATGTGAAAAAACTTATTCAGTTCACTAACATTCCATTCACCATCCTAGAGTAAGAAATGCTAAAGCATAACACCATTTATTCAAGCACAATCAGCTAACATTGGCCATTTATTGAAGTATTTATCTAGTAATCAAATGTCATTCATAATATTAATATTCTCTACATTCACCACTTGGCATATAATAAGTGGTTTGAGTTGAATAGCCCCATCCAAAAGAATATGCCAAGCAGCCAAATGACCTCTTTTGAATTCCCTATTCCAAATATTAGAACCATATTTAGCAAAAATATTTTGATGCAGTAAAGATGAAGGATTTTGAACAAATCTCCAAGCCAATCTTGCTCTTAAAGGACCAACCTTATGAACTGCTGAATGTAAACCCATACCAACCATACTCCTTAGTTTACACAAATCTTTCTAAGCCACATAATGAAGACCACTTCTACCATTATATTTGTGCCAAATAAAGTCTCTACATAACTTATCCCATTCATACAAAACTACTTAGGAATCATTGAGTGAGTATATATGAAAATCGGTAAAATAGAAAAGAGGGTCTTATGAGCACAATCCTTCCAGCCAAAGATAAGAATCTAGTTCCCCACGAGTTAAGTCTTTCCAATGCATAGTCAATCAATGATTGGAAGTCATTCTTCACCATTCTACTTAATATAATCTTTATCTCTAAGTATTGTAGTTCATTAACCACCTTGATCCCAAAATTCTCTTCAAATTTTCCATTTCAATGAACATCAAACAACTTTCCCAATATTAATTTTAGATTTCTATTTGTTAATATTTTGCACAGTCAGACTACAATACTCAGTAATTATGCCCTTTATAACATGAATAATATGAGGAGATGCTGTCCCAAATATTAGCATATTATCAGCATACAATAAATTAGTTATTTTTTGTGCTCTTGGAGACATATGTATTTCCAATTCTTATCCTCTTTTATTAATTGCATATGATAAAAGCTATGAACACATAATAAATAGATATGATGACATAGAATATCCTTGTTGAAAACCACTTTTGGCTTCAATCCATCTAGTGCCCTTCTCATTCAATAAGATAGAAATTCATACATTTACTACACATTCCATAATAAGATTTGAAATATTATTTTTAAAGCTGAACCACTTTAGGACAAACTTCAAAGTCTCCCAGCCCATGCTATCGTAAGCCTGTTCCATATCCAGCTTAATCGCCATCAAACCTTTCTTACTCTTACAAATTCTAAATTTATTGAAGATCTCATGAACTAAGAAACAATGCTCAGACATAGATCATCCCAAGATGAAAGCTATTTGTTCGTTAGAAATAATCTTTAAAATACAACACTTCAATCTATTTACAATCAATGTAATAGCAACCTTGCAAATAGTTTGACAAAGGCTAATAGGATAAAAATTGTAGGGACTAAATAGATTATTCAATTTTGGAATAAGAACAATCATTGTGTCCTTCCATGCTTTATTCATGAAACCACTTTGAAAAACTCATCGATTGCATTCCAAGTTGCATAATTCACAATTTTACAATAGAATTTGAAAAAAGAAGCAATACTCCCATCCAAACATGGAGATTTGTTTCCATTTTTGCAGATAAATTTCTGTAGACATCTCCTCTTCCATAAATTATACATTTAGCAAATAAATATCATCCGAATTAATTCTCTTTATATTTGTGCCAAACAAAATTCTCTACATAACTTACCCCATCCATACACAACTACTTAGGAACCATTGAGTGAGTATATATGAAAATCGGCAAAGATAGAAAAGAGGATCTTATGAGCACCATCCTTCCAACCCAAGATAAGAATTTTGTTCCCCATGAGTTAAGTCTTTCCAATGCATAATCAATCAATGATTGGAAGCCATTCTTAACCATTCTACTTAATACATTCTTGATCCCTAAGTATTGTAGTTCATTTACCACCTTGAACCCAAATCTTCTTCCAATTTTCAATTTTAATGAAGATCAAACAGCTTTACAAAATTAATTTGTGATTTCTCTTTGTTAATATTTTGCCCAGTCACACCATAATACTCAGACATTATTCCCTTCATAATATGAATTAATTGAAGAGATGTTGTCCCAAACAATATCATACTATCAGCATACAATAAATGAGTGATTTTTTGTGCTCTTGGAGAAAAATGTATTCCCAATTCTTGTCCTCTTTTATTAATTGCATTTGATAAAAGCTGTGAACACATAATAAATAGATATGGTGACATAGGACATCCTTGTTAAAAACCACTTTTGGTTTCAATCCATCTAGTGCTCCTCCCATTCAATAAGATAGAAAATCATACATTTACTACACATTCCATAATAAAATTAGAAATATTATTTGGAAAGCTGAACCACTTTAAGTCATATTTTAAAGTCTCCCATCCCATGCTATCATAAGCATTTTCTATATCCAACTTAAGCCATCAAACCTTTCTTACTCTTAGAAATTCTGAATTTATTGAAGATCTGATGAGCTAAGAAACAATGCTCATACATAGATCATCCCAAGATGAATGCTATTTGTTCTTTAAAAAAAATCTTTAAAATACAACACTTCAATCTATTTACAATCAAAGTAGTAGCAACCTTGTAAATAGTTTAACAACGGCTAATAGGATAAAAATTGTAGGGACTAAACAGATTCTTCATATTTGGAATAAAAACAATCATTGTGTCCTTCCATGCTTCTTTCATTAAACTAGTTTTTTAAAACTTCTCAATTGCATTCCAAGTTGCACATTTCAATATTTTGCAATACAATTTGAAAAAAGTAGTACTCCCATCTAAACATGGATATTTGTTTCCATTTTGTTGATAAATTGTTGTAAGCATCTCGTCTTCCATAAATTCTACATTTAGCAAATAAATATCATCCGAATCAATTCTATGGTTTGCATTAACCGAAGGCCAATTCGTCAAAACACAATCTCTTGTGCACCATTTATTCTAAAAAAAAATTAGAAAAAATGATTCAATCCAGTCCATATCTTCTTCCACATTATTTTGTTCATCCTTGATTTGTTTAATAAGCTTCCCGTTTCTTCTAGCTGAGGAAAAATCATTAAAGAATTTAGAATTCGTATCCCCATCTTCATGCCAACTCACCTTTTCCCTTTGTTTCCATCATGCAGATAGTCTACACAAGGTCACATTAAGTTCATGAACATTATATAGATGTACTTTCAACATTTCAGATCTTAGTCCTCCTTCCAAATCTTCCTCCAATTGTAGCTTAAGAATAGCATCTTTCAATTCATCCTTAAGCAAACAAAAGTTCTTGCATTGCTTCTTATTATAATAATATAAGGCCTTCATATTTCAATGAATTTTCCTGCAAAAGATATCCTATGCATCTCCAAAGTCATTCTTCTCCCAAGTTTTAGTGACAATGCTCCATGTTGCTGGAAAAGACTTCTAAGTATCTTCAAATCCAAAATAGTTTAGATTGGAACTAAGTTACTTCATCAAATTTAAAAATAATGGGACAATGATGAGATGCCACCCTTGCAAGATCTCTGGTCATTTTTAATGGAACCATCTATAAAGCCATCAAATTTAGCAAACATCTATCAACTCTCTCCTAGAACCTAGCATCTCCTTGTTTATTATTGCACCAAGTAAACCTTGGTCCAACAATCCATACATCATGAAAATCATTTTTAGCCATGAAAAACTTCATCTCCTTCGGCCCTTGTGACATATTAAATCTCTTACCCTCCTCCTTGGACAAAAGACAATTGAATTCCCCACATATTATACTAGGCACACTATAAACCACAATTTTCTCAAGACTATCCCAAAGCCTCCCTCCTAACATAAAACTCCTTGTTCCCAAAAATAGTAGCAACATTCCAACAAGCTTTGCTAAAAGTTTCAAGAACTCCAAACAACAATTGTGAATAATGCTCCACCACATTTAAAGACACAAAATTTCAATCCGAAAGAACATGAATACCCCTGAAGGTACCCTCTATCGGATGGTGAAAGAAATCCAAATCACTCCTAATAATTCTATGAACATGTCCTCTATCAAAACTAGCCAGCTTTGTTTCAGATAACCCAACATAGAAAACAAAATTAACTTTAACAATCTTCTTAAGATAAAGAGAGGCTTCCTTCTTTTTTGCCCCCCTACAATTCCAAAACATAAAAGAAGACATTAATTGCACAAAGGGGAAGAGTCCCCACCTATCTTATTTACATTTCCTTCACCTCTTATTTTTCTAGGGACCTTCTTAAAAGGCCCATAAAAAATTCAACTGAATTTTGGATTTCTGTTTAGCAGAATTCTGATTCAGCGCCCCAATATCCACATTATCTGATTTATCTTCAGAAATAAAATTCCCATCTTTATTAACCTTCAATACCTGAAAAAGAGTAATACCATAATCCATACTTTTTGAAGAATCATCTTTATCCTCAGGTTCAATAACTATAGGAAGTCCATTCTCCTTGTTAATTCTTTAACTGTTTTTGGGACATCCGGTGTAATAGTGTTTGCTTCTTCATTTTCTTTAGCTAAAAAATCAAATCTGCTAGCCACATAAACTTCATCTTTTAATCTATTTCCAACCTCCTTAATTTGTTGATAGAAAACTACTGCATGAATATTACTATGTTCTACATTATTAACTCGATTAATACTAGCAGATTTTGTGTTAACAACATTTGTTTCATTCAAGTTCTTTAAAATTTTCAAATCCTCTTCCGTTCTCCAATTGTCATTTACCATTCTCAAATTCATACTTCTTTTATTTTTGAATTTGACATGCATCTAAGGCCTATATTCTTCATCGTGATGATTGATTATTATATCATCATGAACTCCGAAATAACATCCCGTTGAAATAATATTAGTATCTTTAACCTTATCAACTTCAGCTAGAAGAATAGGGCATTCAGATTTTAAATGTCCAATCTTTGGAAAATGGTAACAAAAAGAGGTAATCTTTTTATACTCAACCTTTTGGAAGAATTTTCTATCCAAACCATCAACCCAAACACCCAAAAATAACTTGGATTCCAAATTGATTCAGACACACACATGAGCAACTTCCCTTTTTCCCCAATTAAATGAGTTATCATCTAAATGCATAGGAATCCAAACCCTTGAAGAAATTTTTATGATGTTAACTTCATCCCAACAATATAGTGGTAAAAGAGGTAATCGAATCCAAACACGTGTAGTTAAACCTTTTAATGATAAAAGTGAAAAGTATTGAGACCATTTATCTTAACCTAAAATGTGACCACCAACATAATAAGGACCATCGCTAAGAATTTCCTCCATCACAACTGCTACCTTAGAGGAACAAAAGATCCAATCCAATCCATACCTTACCCTCAGCTATTAGAGTGGTTCTATGGATGTGGTAGTGGATCTTTCACTTCCCACAGGGTCCCAATAGTTTTGGGTGGGTGTTACAAATGCTATCCTTTGATGTTTTTTGGCCCTGATCATAATTATTACCCTCAGTTGCAAGGGTGTTCCCTTGCTATCTCGAGTTATTTCCCTAATGGTGATGGAGTACCATTATCCTTTCACACCCTCTAATTGTCGGCAGAGTACCAGATCTTCTTCAAAGATCTTCCCTCAAGCTACTAGATAGAAGAAAGAAAGAGAAATCACAGAAACACATAAGAGATTCTTACCTTTGAGTAACCTTATGAACCCTTCACACTCTACTTGCAAGAACTCTTCTCTGAAATACTCTCCCAAAACACTCTTTCACTCAGTCCCAAAGAAAGCACAAAGGACTATTTATATAAAAGACATAAAAAACCATTCATAAAACTGAAAATTTACATTTTGAGTGTATGTGATCATACATTATGATTATTAATCGTATGTGTGAATAATTCAAAAATGGCATCATAAAAACCTGTATGAAATATTTTTGTACAAGATGATTGTCTAGTGTGAACCATGTTAGGACTGTATGAATGGTTAAGAAAAATTTTCTACTTCATTGCGGTAAAAAGATATCCCATAATATAGTACTCTGGACGTCCTCTGTATGAACTGTGTATCATACAGTATGATTAGTTAAAAAAATTTTGATGTTTATCTGGGTGAAAAGAAACCCTTTTTTTTTTGTACTCTAGTCATCTTCTGTATGAAGGTCACTTTATACAGTATAAATAGATAAAAAATTTTCAAAAATCATCAGGATGATTAGAAACATATCTTTTTCATACTTTAGACATCATCTGTACAGAGAAGACTTCATAGACAATGATGAGTACTTACAAAAAATTTCTCTATGTACTTTCTTTAACAACTCATAGGAGGAAATAATTGAACAAATTATCCCATACGAAATAGAATCGTACAGTATGATTAGTTTAAAAAATTATAAATTTTAAACACTGCTCTAGTGCATTTTTGCATAGTCACTAAATTGCAATCACATTCTCTTAGACTTAATAAAAGTGAAAAATACACAATCCATTTAAAATGAATTCTAAACTAATCTTATTTGAATTCTTCAATATTCTGGAGTTAATTTTTCTTAAAATGTTAGAAAACACAAATAACAAAAGTAATATATCCAAAATATGTTAGGAGAAACTATAATTAAAATAATAATATTTAGAATCATAAAAAAACACACATGTTGCAATAATCTCAATAATAAAAAAACTAAGTTACAACAATCTCAACAATCTCCCCCTTTTTTATGATGACAAAATAATTATTTTTTCTTTATGCATTTTTTTTACTTAGGGGCTAATTTTATACCTCTTTTCACCTTGCAAACCATTGCGCAAACTTTTGATTTTTTCACACATTGTGCATTTATTTTTGTTTTACTTTTTGAGAATTTCCAAAATCATTAATCTAAAAACAAACTTCTCAAATAAAAAAATAATCATTTTAAAAAAGAAATAAAAAAAAAGTAAGACATTAATATTGCAATAATTATATTCTAATTATGTTTGTCAAAAGAACATGAAATTGATCTCCTTAACTTAATTCAGTTATAATTTATTTTAAATTTTTTAATAATATTAGTTTTTGTAAAAAAAAAATTAATTTTGTAATGCAAATTAATTTATAACATATTTATAGATCAATTATAAAAGGCTTTTCATATAGACAAACTCACATTTCTAAATAAGAAACAAAAAGATATTCACAAAACAACATATATTTTATTGATCTAAAAAAATATCAGATACATTTAGACCATTGATACCAATATCAAAATAATATAACGTCCAAACATAAGCATCTAAATGAAAAAAAGTACTACAAAAGAAAAATAAAAAGACATCATCACATCACATCACACCACATCATAGGTAAAGGACTGGCAGAAGCAACGACAAAGAAGTACATCTAAAAGTCAGAGGGGCCCTGGTCTGCAGGAGGTGGCTAGTTAAACACTAAAAAATAGCTATTCATTATAGCTATATTTGTATTAACTGTGTCACACTGACCATAAATCCACCCTAGGTCCTCTTGGTACCTTGCATCCTACTGACTTAAATTTGTCTAAATTCGATCAAAATGTTGATCAAAGTGATTTTTTATACGATCAAAATGCTGGACCAACTCAAGAAAATATTGCTGATCAGGTTCAGGTGCATTTGCATTAGCTTCCCCTTCTTCCTTAGAATCTCCACTAGAACTCTGTTCTCTTCCAAACAATGTTTGAAAGGAAGTATCAATAAAATATATTGGTATTTTAGTTGGAGGATCAAGATGAAGAATATGGTACTTCTTCTCTAAAATATATGTCGCTAAGTGTACTAGTGTAATATTCTTCTTCCTATTATAAAGAGGAAGCCTGATTTTAGAAAGACTATAAGTGTTGTCCATGATGACTTAGGCTTAATCAAAAGGTTATCCTGTCATGATCAAATATGTGATGGTGGACAGGAGACGAGTCCTTTTTATAGGATCACCAGCCTTATGAACGATTGAAGTTCTTAAGATATGTTGAATGTTTCGAGCATTTTGGTTCAATGTGTAGACTCTCGCTAAATGACATAGTTGAGTTACACCTCTAAGATTTTTATTAATCTCAGACCAGTCATAATCAGATTTTGAGGTCAAGGTGTGAGCTCTAGTGCCACGGGTCCTTAAACGAGAAAAGTTTCTAAATCTTCCTTTGTGACTTTGACTCACTATTTTTGAACAAAAGAGGTTATCCTTGTTTGATCCTAATTAAACCTCATGTTTGCTAAGAAATAATGAAAGGTCTCTTTATGGTTGGCATAGATCAAGGCTAGAATAAAAGAGAATTGAGTTTATGCAAAGAGTGGGAAGACAGTGTAGTGGATTTCATCTTGAATGAGGAGTCTAGATAGTGTGATTTTGGTGACTACATTCCAAAATAATGCATAATCATTATATTTAGATAGAAAAGTTTTCATACCCACCCCTAGATGATGATCCCTTAGAAACCCATGAGCAATTGTTGGAGCTTTCCATTTTTTAGGCCAGAGGTTCTAGAGGTTTTTGAGAAGGGTTTGAAAGTGAATGAAAATGATTTCAACAACTCTTTTATATAAATAAAAATGAACTATCATACCATACAAAATTGGATTCATACGTACAATCTTTAGATCGTATAAGATGAAATTATTTTACATGTACGAATGAAAATGAGCAAAATAAATCAACTTTTTGTAAAAACACCATTTATGAGGCATCCTTTCATACATACTTTTTTACTATACTTTCGTACAATCGAATAGGTGTTCATCCGGGATGATAAAAAATTTAAGATCATTTTAAAGACTATTAGGTTCATCCCTTATAGAAACTAACACCTGGATCATACGGACAAAATTCAATTTTACAAGTACGATTAGTTAAAATAATTGATTCTAACTAGATAACCGTCCAGATTGGTACAGACAAATCTGCACCAATCATATGTATGATGACTTCATCATACATTGCGAATCTATGAAAAACATTTTAATTTTATGAGTTCAACTCCAAGACCAATCATAGAGATGCTGCATAATTTGTATAGTACAAAAATGTTTTATATAATATGAACAAAATACATAGTAAATAAAGTATGAAATCTAGAAACTTTCTCAAAATCCATCATCCTTTGACAACTAACAAATGTCAAAACTAAAAGCTCCCAAAAAATACTCACAAATAAAAATAAAAACAAATAGAAATAGAAAAAATAAATAAAACACACATAAAGAACATATCAAGTTTACAAAAAATTTTATCTAAGCATTAATATCAATCACACCTAACCTTATTCTTAAGGTGATAAATGTATCAAAGGCTAGTATTTTGTAAAAATATATGCAAATTGTTTTTTAGTAAAAATATGATTCAATTTAATTTCTCCTTTGGCTATATGATCCCTAATTAAATGATGCCATATATATATATATATATATATATATATTTGGTTTTAGAATGTCAAATAGGCTTCTTTGAAAAGTAAATGGTACTAGTTTTATCATAATAAATTTGAATTTTGCCTATTATAAATCATAAATCAATTAATTGTTATTTCAACCAAAGTACTTGAGCCCCAGAACTTATTGAGGTAATATATTCAGCTTCTAGAGTAGATAGAGCTAAATAATTCTATTTCTTACTGGACCAAGAAACTAAGGAATTTTCTATGAATTGGCATGTTCCAAATATACTCTTTTGATCAACCCTATAACCTTCAAAGTTTGAATCAGAATATCTGACAATTTTAAATAAAGTTTTGTAGTTAGGATATCAAATTCCGAAGTTTTGAGTTCCTAAAAGATATCTTAAAAAATATTTTCACTACTATCAAATGTGATTCTTTTGGATCAGATTAAAATCTAGTACACAAACAAACACAAAATATTATGCCTGATCTGCTAGTAGACAAATAAAGTAATGATCTAATTATACCTGTAAATTTATTTTTAACAATAGATTTTCCCTTTGGGTCCTTATCCAACTGGACCGAGGAACTCATTGGTGTAGTTATTGGTTTAGCATTATCTATTTCATACTTCTTGAGGATATTCTTAATGTATTTTGACTGACTAAGAAATATTCCCTCCTCATTTTGCTTAATTCTAAAACCAAGAAGATAACTTAGATCTCCCATTAAACTCATCTCAAATTTACTACTTACTATTTTAGAAAAATCATCACAAAGATTTATATTTGTAGATCCAAAAGTGATATTTTAAACATATATCTAAACAATGAGTATATAATCTTTTAACTTTTTCAGAAAGAGAGTTGTGTTCACATTTTATTTTATAAAAGATCTCTTTAATAATAAAGTGTTTAACCTCTCATACCAAGCCTTAGGTGTCTGTTTCAATCCATAGAATGCTTTTTTTAATTTATACACAAGATTAGGTAATTTAGAATTTTCAAAACCTGGAGGTTTCTTAACATAAAATCCTCTTATATCACCTCATTTAAAAAGGCACTTTTAACATCCATTTGAAATAATTTAAATCCTGTAAAATAAGCAAATTTTAATAAAACCTGATTTGCTTCGAGTCTTGCTATAGGGGTACAAGTCTCCTAAAAAATCAATACCTTCAATTTGATTATACCCTTTAGCCAACAATATAGCCTTATTTCCAATCACAACTAATGAAGCATTCAATTTTTTTTTAACACCCACTTAGTTTGAACTATATTTTTATCTTTTGGCCTCTCAATCAATTCCCAAATATTATTCCTCACAAATTGATTCAACTCTTCTTGCATGGCCAAAATCAAAAATTTATCCAAAAGTGCTTGATTAATTTTTATAGGTTTTATCACTGGAATAAAGGCAGAATGGCTAACCTCTTTGCTAAGTCGACATCTAGATCTAACACCCTCACTAGGTTCACCTAAAATAAATTACTTAGGGTGATTTTTAAAATATTCAATTCTCTATAAAAAGGGTTTTCTTTTTCTATATTTTCTTTCAAATTTATCTTTTCAATCCCTTATATGTAAATTTTTATATGATCATCTTCAAAATTTGGCTCTTTCAAAATCCCAGATTCATCAAATACAATATGTGTGGTCTCCTCAATTACCAAAGTTCTTTTATTAAACACTCTATATGATTTTCCAACACTACAGTATCCCAGAAAAATTTATTCATCTGATTTTAGATGAAAGTTTCCTAAAGAAAATTTTTCATTATTATGTATAAACATATTACATCTAAAATATAAAAATGTAACAAATTAGATGTTTTCCCTTTAAGAAGCTCATAGAATATTTTGTTCAATTTTGATTAAATGTTCATCATATCCAGAACATAACAAGCTGTACTAGCCTCTTCAATCCAAAAATATTTTTGGAGTGAATATTCCTCCAACATAGCTCTAGAAGCTTTAATTAATGTTCTATTCATTCTTTTGACTACCCCATTTTGCTGAGGGATCCTAGTATAGAAAAATTATGATCAATTCCTTTTTTCTTGTAAATTTCCTCAAAATTTTCATTTTTAAATTCACCTCCGTGATCACTTTGAATTATTAAAATTTTACATCATAGTTTTCTCTAAATCCAAGTCAAAAAGTTTTAAATTCCTCAAATGATTCACTCTTAAGAAAAAAAATAATCCATGTGAGTCTTAAGAAATCATCTACAATCATAAATTTGTATACCTTCCCTCCTAGACTTACAGTGCTAACTGGTCATAAAAGATCCATATGAATAATATCCAATGGTTTGCTAGTTCTAAGATCCTTAGTAGAATTAAATAAGGACTTCACCTATTTTCTTAGTTGGCATGCATAACAAAGATGATCCAAAGTCTAGTTTTGGTATATCTATAATAAACTCTTTTTTGGTAATTTTTATAAGATTTTTCTGCATGCATGAAAAAGCCTCCTATGTCATAACCATGATTCATCAAAAATTATTTTTAAATAAAAAGTATAAGGAGATGCAGTATAATTTAAAAGAATATACACATTGTTTACTCTATTTCCATTTAGCACATCAATTCTATTTTGACTTAATATATAGCTAGTGGAAAAAAATTAACACTATATACTTTATAACATAGCTGACTAATACTGAAGAGATTATTCTTTAAGCCTTATACAAGTAATACTTTTTCAATGAAAAAATTATTTAAGTTGTTGATCATACCTTTGCGTACCACTTTCCTAGTGGTATTATCTCCAAGTATAACCTTGCCTCCATTCCTAGCTTCCAGTGATATGAATTATGTGGTATATGCAATCATATGTTTTGAGAAACTATTTTCCAAGTACCAAATTCTATTTTCCTCAAGAGCTTTTTCTACACTCTAAGAAATTAGTTTACATCTTCTAACATAATATTATCATATTTAAAATAATACTCTTTATTTTTAAATTCTTCCTTAAAAGATTTAAATTCTTTTTCTAATTTAGTGTAGGATAATTTTAATAATTTATTTTGTTTATTAAAATCGTCAAATTCATCTAATAAACTCATGTGGTTATTATCAATCTGTGCATGATATTTTCTAAGGATTTCATGCTCATTATGTAACTCTATAAAATCTAAATTCAACTTAGCATGCATTTTCTTGAGTTTTTTATATGCCGTATAAATTCTTTCAAAACATCTAATAAATCTTTATAACTTAAGTCACATACTTCCTCTTGATTTAACTGGTCAAGATTATCAGCCATTAAGCATAAATTGGTGACTTCTTCTTCCTTTTTAATTTCTGATGAATCCAAAGCAGAATCCACCCAAGAAGATTGCAAAAACAAATTTCTTGTCCTTCCTCACTTTTATTTTCTCCTGCACTTTCTTCTTGTTATGAGTAGATTTAAGATTGCAAATATCTAATTTGAAATATCTAGGTTTCCTGCATTTATAACAAATAACATTGTTAGAAACCTTAACCTTTTTATGGAACTTAACTTTATTCCATGATTGGCATCTCATTTTCTTCCTCTTTAGAAAACTCCTAATTGCCTAATCATCAAGGCAATATCATCATTATCCTCAAGTTGTGATTGCTCACTCTTGGAGTCATCCATTTTTTAAAGCTATGTTTACTCCTTTTGCTTTTCTCCTACATCAATTTATCTTTGAGTTACTCCTTGCTTGTAAGCAATTAGTGATCCAAGAAGATTGTTAATGGAATAAATAGTTAAATATTTTGACTCTATAATTAGAATAATTTTAGCATCATAAGAAGTAGGTAAAAAACAAAGTATTTTATTAACCATTTCAAAATTCGTTAGTTCCCTACATAATGCATGTAAAGAAGTGACTATTTATGTAAATCGTGTGTACATATCATATATGAATTCATTTGGTTTCATGAGAAATAGTTCATAATAATATAACACGATATTTAATCTAGATTGTTTCACTTCTTTAGTCCCTTTGTATATAATACAAAGCCTATCCCAAATATCTTTTCCACTTTTACAAGTAGAAACTAACATGTAATCATTAGACTTAATTGCATAAAATAACTATTTTAAAAATTTGCATTTAATTATGCTATGTCTCGTTCTTCTATATTCTAGTCAGCAAAGGGTGTTTCAACTCTAATGACATATATAAGTCTATTTGGCATAGTATATCCATGGTGAACTAAAATCCTCATGTGTATTCACGTAATTAATGAAAAGTAGACATATGTGTTTTACAAAAATTGAATGGGATATTATCAAATAACGGAGGTTTAATGATCAAATACCCTTCAAGTGTGTTACAGTTTCCAAAAGTAGCCATTATCTTTTTTAAAACTTATTCTAAACTTTACATTTTGAAATAAAGATTTCATACCACTTGTAAAGTCCGTATAAGCTGTTAAAGCAATTCAGATGTCCCAAGGTTAACCAAGAGGGGGGGGGGGGTGAATTGGTTTTTTTAAAATTTTCTTTGATATTAAAGAAAATTGATTTATATATTTTTAAAAATAATCTTTCAGCCACAAAACATAAAATGTTGAAAATTAAATGTGTTGAAATAAAATTGAACAAAAAAATTTATAGTGGTTCGATCCATCAAGACCTACGTTCACTCCCTAAAGTCTCCCTCTTAATGTATTGCACTATTACCAAAGTGACTCTTCTTTTTCCCCCACAGTAAGGCGGAGAAGACTTTGCAATTTTTCTCTCTTCTACCAATCCCCAGTGCGACAGAGTACCGTTATCCTTTCACACCCTCTAATTGTCAGCAAGGTAATATCATCCTTTCACAACATCTAAGTGTTGGAAGTGTACCGCCATCCTTTTGTAACTTTTAAGTGTTAGCAGAGTACTATCATTCTTTCACACCCTCTAAGTGTTGGCAGAGTATCATCATCATTTCACACCCTCTAAGTCTCAGCTGAGTACCATCATCCTTCCACACCCTTCAAGTCTCGGCAGAGTACAATCATTATTGAACACCCTACAAGTATCGATAGAGAACCATCATCATTACACACCCTCTAAGTGTCGGCATAGTACTGGATCTTATTCAAAGATCTTCTAGATGTTGTCTACATAAAGGTTACTTCATATATTATGAGCAATTCAGAAAAGTTCAGAAATTATCGGGACAAATAGGGACATATATATTTCATACTCTAGACATCATCTATACGAAGAAGGCTTCATACAGTATGATCAGTAATTATAAAAATTTTCTCTACGTAGTTGATTAAACTGTTTATAGGAGGAAATAACTGAATAAATCATCCCGTACGAAATGAAATCGTACAGTATGATTAGTTTAAAAAATTAAATACTTTAAACACTCCCCTAATGTGTTTGTGCATGATTACTCAATTACAATCACACTCTCTCAGGCTTCATAAAAGTGAAAAATATAGACTCCATTTATAATGAACCCTAATCTAATATTATTTGAAGTATTCAATAATCTGGAGTATGATTTCACTAAAATGCTAGTACACACAAATAATAAAAGCAATAAATCCAGTATATGTTAGGAGAAATTGTAATTAAAAGAATAATATTTAGAATCATTAAAAAACACACATGTTTCAATAATATTAACAATCGAAAGACTAAGTTGTAATAATCTGAACAGTGTGGCCAGCACTCTCCTCTTAAAAAAGTTCGGAGATGACATACTCATTATTAAAATATATGTTGATGTTATCATGTTTGAATCCACAAATAAAAATATTTGTGATGATTTTTTAAAAATAACGAGTAATTAATTTGAAATGACTTTGATGGAGACTTAAGAAATTTTCTTAGTTGTAGCATAATTAGAATGAGGATGGAACATTTTTTAGCTTGTAAAAATTTATTAAGGTCATTCTTAAGAAATATAAAATGGATAATGCTGAACTAGTGAGAAGACCAATGAGTTCCTTTGTGCAGTTAGATAAGGACTATAAGGTAAAATCTATTGATCAATATAAATTTAGAGGAATAAGTAGATCATTACTTTACTTAACTGCTAGTAGATAATATATCATATTTAGTGCTTATTTGTATGCTAGATTTCAAGCAGATCCAAAGGAATCAAATCTCACTATAGTTAAAAAAATTCTAAGATATCTTTGGTGGACTCAAAACATAGGGATTTGGTATACTAAAAATAATTCTTTATTTGAAATCATTGGATATTCGGATTCAAATTTTGCTGGAAATAGGGTTGATCAAAAAGTACATCTAGAACTTATCATTTAATAGAAAACTCTTTAGTTTCTAGGTCTAACAGATAACATAATTCAGCACCCTTTCTATTACTGAAGCATAATATATTTCCTTAGGTTGTATTTGCCAAAGGTTCTTTGATTAAAATAACAACTAATTGATAAAAGATTTTTGACACTATTTCAATTTTCAATGATAATGCATGCGCCATATGTATTTCAAAGAATCCTATTCAATATTCTAGAACCAAGAATTTAGATATAAGGAATAACTTGATAAGAGATCATGTGGCTAAAAAAGAATTTGAATTACACCATGTTGCTACTAAGAATAATCTTGCAAATATTTTCACAAAACCATTAGCTTTTGAAATACTTAGCACCTTAAGAACCATATAAGGTGTGATTGATATTAATACTTAAAATTATAATTTTGAAAATTAGATTTATAATGTATTTCATGTATGTTGATGTGTTTATTTTATTTCTTTTTTTATTTATTAGTGGTTATTTGATATTGCTTTACTCATATCGACACTATGACACTACCGAACACTTGTAATATTTACTTTATTTTGTATAATTCCTATGCAAACAAAACTAAAATAACACATTTATACTTATTTTAACAAAACTAAAATAATGCACAAATTACACACACACACACACACACACACACACACATATATATATAGTTAAGACCCACCAACGATCCTACGCATTAATAAAAAAAATGGTGCAAGCTCCTTAAGGGGACTTCTTGCTCTCTCAGCTAAAAAAATCTTACAAAAAGTTATATTAAAAAAAAAAAAAAAAAAAAAAAAAAAAAAAAAAAAAAACTAGGAGTTGCAGTTACCCACTAGGCACATGTACAAGAAATCCAAGTAGCATTCCAGGTTGGTTAGATGCCAACACCCAAAATGAAATAGATAAATTATAGCCATTTAGCTTGGTGTTGTAACCTAAAAAAGTACCCTGCAAAAATGAATGAGAATTCTCCACAACTCTTTCCAGCTTAATCATGAAGCCAAAAAACTCAGCTAGCCTGACAAATGAGAATTCACAAATAACCTGCAATAAGAAACTTATAGAGCCACTGAAACTAAGAGTTATAATAAATGTAATAACAGTCCAAAGCAAACTTAAACGATATGGTAGATAATAAATAACTAGATAAGTAAGTATTGCTAATATTCCAATAATTAATATCCACCAAAAAATTTAAAACCACTATATACATCAATAAGTTTGCATGGAATTGCTACTCAAATCCGCACAACTAATGAAAGCACCAACATAAGTATAACAAATGACCAGATCAATAATATAGCAAGAATAATTATTCCAACATGATATACCAAGAAAAACTCGTCCAACAAAAGGGCAATCAATATTAATGAGAAACAACGGTTCATACTTGAGCTAAATCTAATATTTAATCCAGGAATGTAAACAGAAAAGGCAACAATAATATGAATATGATCAATAAATCAAGTATAAACACCATAACTGAAAAGGCAAAAATCAAGAAATAATAATAATAATAATAAGAATAATAATAATAACTACTCACTCCAAAGAAGAAGTTAAAATGTTCAGCATCGCAACAAAAAACCATAAATCAAGATAACACACCCAGAAATGTAAGGCAATCTGAGCTAAGTAAGGTAAAATCAAAGAACACATCCTGAAGGAAACCCCAATGCTAGTTAATTCTAACCCCACACAAACTCCAGCAAAAATAGTATAAAAAGTAAAACATGAGGAACATCATTAGAGTTACATGTATCATGGAAGTATAACCTGAATGACACAACTACTGCACAATCAGACCCTCCAAACATATGCAACAAAAATTTCATCAGGCTAATAATTCTAGTCAAAGGAAGAACATAACATGTTTATAAAGGCCAAAATTTGATATAACTCGCTCTTGAACTAGCCACTCGTGGTGATAAAAAAAATTATAGCAGACATTATGATGATAATTCCAAAGCCATTCAATTGTATGCCCAAACGTGAGGGTAAAAGATGAAAGACAAAGTAATCAAGCAACACAACCATAATGAGACCACCATAACACATCCATCCCCACCAACCAAACAACCTAAAAGGCTTATAAAACCACTACCTAATAAAGAACAAAACCAGCCCAAAGACCCTACCATAAAAAAAATTTTAAAGCACTCTCCACCGAAAATAACCACCATTGAGTAAGAAGAACAACAAATGGGGTTATAATCAGATTCCCAATGACTCCAATCATAGCTCATGCACATCACAATAAAACTCCAAGCAGCAATAAAAATAAGACTAGGTTGAGAAATAGAGATATATAACAAATTATAGAAATGCTCCATAAAAAATAGCAAACCAACATAATCAATAACGCCATGGAAGCACTATGCTGGAAAGAACAAAGAGTTTGACAAACTGAAAGAGCCAACGAACCCACAAAATTTAAATTCTGAAATATGGTAAACACTTTTTGTTCTATCTAATTTTTCGTTTCAATAACTTCAATAAATTTCTATCAGTAAAATTAGTTAGATATTCCAAATTGCAATCTATCTTGGCTAACAAGCCAACACAAGAACTTCCTTCCCGATGGATATAAGAAATAGTATAATAAAATAAAGATATGAAGCTTATTAATTTCTCTAATAAGATAGAAAAGATCAAGATTACAGACACTGTCCTTAGGCTTCACAAGGTAATGAATACTAAAAGTGGCATCTATCTCATTCCAAATATTAATTATACCAAGAGATATACATAATTTCAAACAATTTAAAATTGCAAAAAGCTCCGTAATAACTACTGAGCACTTGTCCAAGGAGCCGATAAAAGCCATGATAATGTCCCCTGACCACCACTTATAAAACCACCACAACAAAAAATTAAATTATTCATAGAAACATCATCATTAAGTTTTATTGTAGTAAGGGGAGGTTTGACCCAATAAAAAAATTTAGGATCATCCAAAGAGTAGCTAAATTATAGCAAAATACAAAACTTCTTAGCCACAAAATAATAATTCCTAAAATTTTTGGAGGACAAGAGATTTGCTAAAAAAAGTTTAAACATTTTGTCTTTAATATTTTGAATATTATGATGATAATCCATGCAAGTATTATTAAACAAAGAATTATTTCTAGCAATCCAAAGATATGACATACTCAATGAGGGAATAACTTTCTAATATGCCCGTTCGAATTAATGAACCAAGACTCAAGCAAAGTATTGATAGACATGTTAGTACTAAACTGATGCAATCTAAAAATATCATCATAGTAAATCCTAGTTTTAATAGAAATTGGACTAAAAATGAACACATGATGCATATTCTCCATATGATAGCAGCATTGACCTTTTTTCCTATTAAAATAAATCCTATTTTCCTCAAATTCTCATAATTAGAAATATAATTATGCATGCCTCTCCAAATAAAGATAAAAATAGTCATAGAAATACCATTATCCCATATCATAGAAAACAAATTTTTAGCACAGTTTCTATTCTTCCCTCATGTCGAGCTTCCTTTAAACTAAACAGACCATTATGAGACAAGACACATAATAAAAAATCTTTATAGTGAACATTAATAGGTAGATTTAATATTCTAGAAATAATAGAATCAGGAGGAATTTTAGTAAGTTTATTGTAATCCCAAGTGTAGTTACTAATAAAAAAATCTATTTTACTAGCGACACTAGAATTTCAACTAATATAAGAATGAATGGACTAACCTGCCATCCAGTTATCTTGCCAGAAGAAAAAGGAAGCACTATTAAGGCCCCATTTAACATGAAGTTTAGCTCTCCACTTGAAATTGTGTAGCCTTTTCCAACCCCTACAATAACCATTATTATAGCAGCACATATTAGGATGCTTGCCAACGTAGTAATTAATATTCATAAACTTAGCCCTAAGACTAATTTTAGAGAAAAAATTGAACCATAGTTTAATAGAAAATTCATATGATAAGACATGCGAATTTTTACAAGCCCTCAAGGACCCCACAACATTTAGACAAAAATCCTCTTTTTAACATACAAGCTCAAGAGGAAGCTTATTAGAAACAAAAAGTAGCTTATAAGCAATCTTATTGAAGGGGAAAATGACACTAACTATTTTCAGTCTTTGGTTAAGAGAAAAAGATCTAGAAAATGGATTCATAAAATTGCTCGTACTAATGGTTCATTTACTTAAGATTCTAAAGAGATTACTTAGAATGGGGTGGAGAAATTTAAAAGTTTATTTAATTAAAATTTCTCTCATGTCCATATTAATAATCCAAATATTATTCCTTGCTTCATTAATCATGATGAAAAAATGGATCTTAATATATATCTGACTTTAGAGGAAATTAAGAAGACTGTGCTTGAGATGAATGTTGAATCTATTATTAGCTCGGATGGGTACACATCTAAATTTTTTTAAAAAGCTTGGGACATTCTTTGCCTGACTCTTTTCGATGCAGTTTTAGATTTTTTTTTGTTGGTAAAAGCATGCCTATGTTTTTCTCTTCTACCTCCATCATGCTAATTCCCAAAAAAAAAATGTGTTATTAATTGGAATAATTTTAGGCCGATTAGTCTTTCTACCTTTTTTTAGTAAATTAATTTCTAAAATACTCATGAACCACCTCTCACCCTTACTTCCTAGAAACATTGCTCCTAATCAAATGGGTTTTGTTAAAGGAAGATCTATTTTGGAAAACATTTTTCTTTCTTAAGAAATCATTCATGATTTGAATGCTGGTGCTTGGGGGGACATTATCTTTAAATAAGATATAGCCTATTGTTATGATAATATTAATTAGGATTTTCTCTACCACATCTTACATCTATTTGGTTTTAATCCATATAATGCCTTTTTCAATTTGAAAACATGATTTTGGGGTTTAGATATTTCAAAACCTAGAGGTTGTTCTACAAAAATATTCTCTTGAATTACCCCATTTAAAAAGGCACTTTTTACATCCATTTGGTATAATTTAAATCCTCTAAAACAGGCAAAGGCTAACATAACCCTAATTACTTTAAGTCTTGCTACAAGGGCAAATATCTCCTCAAAATCAATCCCTTCAATTTGATTATACCCTTTAGAAACTAATCTAGTTTTATTTCTAATGATAACTCATGAGTCATTCATTTTAATTTTGAATATCCACTTAGTTTCAACTACACTTTGATCATTTAGCCTTGCAGTTAATTCCCAAACTTTATCTCTTACAAATTGATTTAACTCTTCTTGCATAGCCAAAATCCAAAATTCATCAAAAAGTGCTTGATAAATATTTATTGGTTCTATAGTTGAAATAAAGGCTGAATGATTGACTTCATTATTTACTCCACGCCTAGTCCTTACATCCTCACTAGGTTCACCAATAATTAATTCCTTTGGGTGGTTTTTAGAAAATCTTAAATCTTTAGGCAAAGGGTTTTCTATCTCCTTTCTTCTAAATTTTCTTCAATATTTATTTTATCAATATTTTCGGAGTTGATCTCAATCTCATCTTCTATAATACTTGGCTCTTCTAAAATTTTAGATTCATCAAATTTAACATGTGTGGTCTCCTCAATTATCAAAGTTCTTTTATTGAATGCTCTATAAGATTTTTCAATACTTGAGTATCCTATAAAAATTCTTTCATCTGATTTTGGATCAAATTTTCTAAGGCAGATTTTCCATTGTAATGAATAAACACCTTACATCCAAAAATTTGCAAATGTGACAAATTAGGTGTTCTTCCTTTTAGTAACTCATAGGGTATTTTATTATATTTTGATCTCACATTCACCCTATTCAGAACATAACATGCAGTGCTAACATCCTCAGCCCAAAAATATTTAGGAAGTGAATATTCTACCAACATGGCTCGAGCGGCTTCTATTAATGTTTTATTTTTTCTTTTGAGTACCCCATTTTGCTGAGAGGTTTTAGTTGCAAAAAAATTGTGATCAATTAATTTTTCCTTACAAAAATCCTCAAATTTTTCATTCTCAAATTCTCCTCCATGATCACTTTGAGTAGTCATAATTTCACGTCCTAGCTTTCTTTAAATCCAAGCCAAAAAGTTTCTAAATTCCTCAAATCATTCACTCTTATGAAATAGAAATCTAATCCATATGAATCTAGAGTAAGCATCTACAATCACAAATCCATATAGCTTCCCTCCTAGACTTACAGTTCCAATTGGTCCAAAAAGATCCCTATGTAAAATCTCTAATGGTTTACCGGTTCTAAGATCCTTATTGGACTGAAAAGAGGACTTCACCTATTTTCTTAATTGACATGCATCATAAAGCTGGTCCTTATTAAAGTCTTGTTTTGGTATACCTCTCACTAGGTTCTTTTGGGTAATCCTCCTAAGGTTTTTCATGCTAAAGTGACAAATTCTCCTATGCCAAAGATATGACTCATAAGAAATAGTTTTTTTAACAAAAAGTAGTAGAAGTTTTAATGCAATTCAAGTCCAGCATATACACGTTATTTATCCTTATTCCATTCAAAACATCATTTCCATTTAGGCTTAATATGCAGCTAGTAGGAAAAATTTTACATAGTATCCCATATCACATAGCTGGCTTATACTTGCAAATTATGCTTTAAGCCTTCTATTAATAACACATTTTCAAAAAAAAAAAAATTCTTAAGATTTCCAATCATATCTGACCCAACCACCTTCCTTGTCGTGTTATCTCCAAGTATAACCTTGCCTCCACTCATGGCTTCCAGCGATATGAATTGTGCAGTATCTCTAATCATATGCTTTGAGGTACCATATGCTCTCACGAGGTCTTGTGTGAGAGAAACCCTCTTCTTGATCTAACTGATCAAGGTTATCACCCATTAAGCACAAATTAGTGACTTCCTCTTCCTTTTCCATCATTAATGAGTCTGAATCCGAGTCCGCCCAGAAAGCTCTTTGGAATTTCCTCTTACCCTTTTTCATAATTGATTTTTTCTCTACCTTCTCCTTGCTAGGAGTGGCTTTGAGTTTTGGGTAGTCTATCTTAATATGTCAAGGTTTCCTACACTCTTAGCAAATAACATCATTTGAAACCTTGACATTTCTATTAAATTTACCTCGATTCTATTGTTGGCATCTCTTTTGCTTCCTCTTCAGAAAGCTTCTGAATTGTCTAGTCATTAGTGCGATATCATCTTCATCCTCAAGTTATGAGTATTCACTTTCTGACTCCTTCACTTTTAGTGCTATATTCTTTCTCTTCGTGGTTCACCCATATCAATCTTTCTTTGGCTAACTCCTTGCTCTTAAGCAATTAGCGATCTGAGAAGATAGTCAATAGAGTAAATGTTTAGATCTTTAGACTCTATAATTATAGTAATTTTAGCATCATATGCAGTAGGCAAATAATGAAGAACCTTATTAACCATTTTAGCATTCGTTACTTCCCTACCCAATGCATGTAAAGAGGTGACTATTTGTTTGAATCTTGTGTATATATCATAAATGGATTCATTTGGTTTCATGAAAAATAATTCTTAATCATGCAACATTATATTAAATCTATATTACTTAACCTCATTATACAAAGTTTATCCCATATGTCCTTTCCACTCTTGCAAGTATAAACCCGCATGTAATCTTCTGATTTAAGAGCACAAAAAAATTATTCAATCATTTGATGTTTAATTATGCTAAGTCACGTTCTTCTATTGTCCAGTCGATAAAAGGTGTTTCAACCCTAACTCCATCAACCAGTCCAGTTGGTTTTGTATACCCTTCCTGAACTAAGATCCACATACGATAATCAAGTGACTCTAAAAATGTAGACATGCGTGTTTTCCAAAATGAAAAGGAATATTATCGAACAATCGAGGTCTAATTATAGAGTAACCCTTAGGTGTATTTCGGTTTCCAAATGTAATCATCTATGTTAATCAAAAAGTAGTCTAAACTTATGATTTTGAAATAAAGCTCTGATACCACTTGTTGAAACTTGTTCAATATGAATTAGGTTGTTAGACCTAAGCTTATGTCCCAGCAGCTAACAAAGCGGGGGGGGGGGGGGGGGGGGAATTGGCAATTAAAACATTTTCCCTCTTTTTGAATTTTAAACCGGGAATAACTTTAGTGAATTTTGTAGAAAAGGTTTTTCAACCACAAATTAAAAAGTTAAAAATAAAAGCAGCAGAAAATAAAAAGACCCAAGATTTGTAGTGGTTTGGTCAAACACGACCTACATCCATTCCCCAGAGGCACTCTCCGAGTATAGCACTAATTCCACTAGTGACTCTCCTTTTGCACCCATAGTAAGGCGGAGAAGCCTTTACAAAACTCTCTTCCACCACTACCCGATGTGGCAGAGAACTGTCGTCCTTTTATACTCTCCAAGTATTGGAAGAGAACCGTCCATTCTTTCACACTCTCCTAGTATAAGCAAAGAATCCTTAATCCTTTCACACTCTTCTAGTGTAAGCAAAGAACCCTTCCGCTGTTTACACTTCCCAAGTATAAGCAGAGAACCCTTTGGGTATTCACACTCTCCAAGTGTCGGCAGAGAACTGGATCTCCTTGATAGATCTTCTAACAAGAAATCTAGAAGGATGAGAGAAATAAGTGAAGTAATCATAAATCACAAGTGGAGATTCTTACCATTGAGTACCAAGTGAATCCTTCATGCTCCAGTAGTAAGAATCCTCCTTCAAACACTCTTTCACACTCTCTCCTACACTCTCCCATCAGTTGACATGAAGATCAGTAAGCAAAATGATTACTGGACAATTTTAAGTGGACTTTATATAGGAAAGACACAAAAAACCATCCAAAAAATGATAACTTTCAAGTATGTACATAGTCGATCATCCTCGGATGATCTTCAGATCGTCATGTATGAATAATGTTAAAATAGTTGCATACAAACCCATTATATATTGGTACAAACTGACTTCATACACAATCATCATCCTGTATGAAATATATTCGTCCTGGGATGAATAGTTATATCAAGGGTTGTTGACCTCATTTTTGTATGAGGTCACTTGGACTACTCCTGATCCTAAATCAATTTAATTTCAAAATTAATTTAAATTCTAGGATCCTCTTAGAATCCTGACCTTAGGATCTATGCTAGGATTCTTCTAGAGTTTAGACCCTAGGAGCTACTCTAGATCCTAAACTTCTTCTAGACTCCAAGTTCTAGGAATTTCTTAGGCTCTAGGATCCTTCTAGATTCCTAACTTTAAGATCTATTCAGACCTTAGGATCTACCTAGATCTTAAGTCAATCAAGCCAAATCCAAGGTCCAAAGGTTTTATCCTAAAGGCCTTTTCCATTGAAATTTTAAACACTTTAAAACCTAGTTAAATGACCTCCGATTCAGAGTCTGTTAGTTGCATACTAATGGGACATGTCTCTGGAGGCAACACTACAAATTTGAGTCCATTCTGAGGTTTCTAACCCCAGAAACTTAATCAAAATCCATAGGCTGCAAAACCTTCAAATATTTACATCTCATGCCACTGGACCTGTCACTTTGAAGATTCTGACCTTAGAGCCTTCACCAAAGCCTCTAGTCACTTCCAAACCTTTAATATTGATATGTTGAGCATTAAACTGTATTTTTCTAGACCCACTTTGACCCCCAGTTGACCAGTGGTCAAAATGACCAAAATACCCCTATGGGGCTCAAACGGTGATTTTAAACCAAATGAACTCCGAATTGAATGCAATCACTTGTAGCAAGTTTTAAATGTCATTTCAAACCTGTTGGACCCATTCCCAGTCCCTGGGTCAACCTAGTTGACCAAGTCAACCTAGTTGACCCAAATGACCCTTTAAGGGTCCGAAGAGGCATTTTGAACCAAATGACCTCCCTAGACCTTGGGACCACCTCCAATGGTCTCCAAATATCAATTCAAATTGATCGAACCTATTTTCAGACTCTGGACCCACCTGTTTGACCAAGTCAACCAGGATTGACTCAAAATTCCCTTAAGGCCTTAATGGGTTATTTTAACCCATTTAATCCATTGAATTCATTTTTAAGCTTCAAATCAACTCCTAACATGACCTAACCATGCTTTAGGATGTTGGCCAATCAAATCCAATTAGGGTTGACCAAGTCAACTCTAAGGTTGGGTCAAATTCTTTCCAAGCCCCATATCAAACTCTAACCTCAAGCCCTTTACTTGGCCTTGGCTTTGGTTCATTCTAACCAACAATTAAGCTCTCCCCTTGACTGCCACCTCACCCATGTTTGACTGTTTGACCAGTCAAATAGTAAACATGAGGTTTTAAATGAGACAAGGGTGATTAAGCAAACTCCTTAAGCTAATCCAACCCATTTAATCCCTCTCCAGCTGTTTGAAGACTCTCTAGAACCTTCCTACAGCTGTTCTTAACCCTTAGATTAAGATCCAATGGCTTGAATAAAACCCATGTGCTCAAGTAAGAACAAAAGAGGCTTTCCACCTCATTGTCCTTGCCATGTCCTTGCTCCCAGCTTTCCAACCACCCCTAGGACAGATGGCTGCTATCTAGGAGCTCCCAAATTCAATCCCTGCCGTCCATTGATCCTATGTACATTTGAATAGGGCAAATGAAGCATGAGAGCCCTCATTCTTGATCTAGCTCTCTATCTCTCCATTCAAGCCCTCCCAGACCTCATACTCTTCTCGTTTGAGCGTTCCAGACCTCATTCCACATATTCCCAGCTCAATCCAGCCAGTCAAAACTCGCCGGAGGCCGGATTCCAGCGAGCTTGAGCCAATACCAGTCCAAGCTGATTTGCGGCTGATCCAGGGACTTTCAAGTTGTGGTGTCTTCAGCAAATTTAATCGTGGACAGACTACAATTTCAGAGAACTAAAGATCTTCTGAATCCACTGGTTGGATTGAGGTAAAAGCTCAACCCTAGCTTAAGACACATAGAGTTAATTAACATTTTATTAAGATCTTATTTATTATTTTAAATATATCCCCATTAATTATGTTCATTCCTAGTACCTCTGTTTAAAATTTCATGAACTTTCATTGTTTGAGTTGAGGAAACGAGCGAAAATTTGATTCTAGGGCGTCACTCGTAATCCTCTGCGAGTGTACATTTTCTGGACCGTTGATCGCTCGATCAACGATCCAGATCGAGCCATTCCGCGGTCTGTTCCGACCGTGTATCCATTTCGGAGCCTGGTTCTTCGTCCGACGAAATCTAGGCCTTTGATCCAGACCGCGGGATCAAGCTACCGCCGTCCGATCTCCCTCCGCGAGATCAGAAGCGCAGGATTTAATCTGGACCGCTCGTTCCTTCACGCGGGAATCTGACGGCGCAGACGGCCTGCTGACGTGGTTTAGTAAACCGCGTGAAGCGGCCAGTGTGCGACGCGTGTCAAACCGCCGCCAATCATTGGCGCCGCCGCGCGGTCTGACTCCGCGAATGACAGGCCGCCGCGTGGCATTTCCGTCGCCAGATATTTTAAAAATAATTTAAATTAGTTTTAAATCATTTTTAAATTCAAATTTCTTTTAAAAATAATAGAAAATTAATTTTAATTAATAAAAAAAAATACTTTATACAATAAAATTATCATAAAATTAATTATTATATTTTAAAATTAATATTGATATAAAATATTACTTTTATATTAAATTAGTTAAGTGTTAAATATTAAGTATTTTAAAATTAGTATTTATTTATATATATAATTAAGTATTTTTGAGGTAATTAAATATTATGTTTTAAGTTTTAAAATACTTTAAAATTTCAGAAATAGTATTAATGTATTGAATTTTGAATTAAATTTTAATTGTATATATATATATATATATATATATATATATATATATATATATATATATATATATATATATATATATATATATATATATATATATATATATATATATATATATATATATATATATATATATATATATATATATATATATATATATATATATAAATACTTTAATTTGAAATTAAATCAATTTAAAATATATGTTATATCTTAAATAGTTAAATTTCAGTTAAAATTAAATTAAAATTAAGTTCAAATATCTTTGAAAATTCTAATAATTCAAAGTTTTAGAACTATTTATGACCTAATCTAAGTTTAATTATTTAAATTATTAATTAATTTTAAGTTAATTAATCTTAAACTTTAAAAACTCAAATTAAATTCATTCTAAATCAGAAATATTTAAATAATACACCAAAACTTTTGAAATTCTAGGTACTTTAAGTTAAAGTTAATTTTAAAATTTAATTATTGATTTATTTGAATTATTTAATTATCTTTAATATTTAATTAATATTATATTAGTTATTTTGAAAATTAAAAATTATTTTCATAATAACTTTGAAAATTAGTGGATCTTCATGTTCTTTAAAATTTATTCTAATGATATTTTTAATTATTTTATTTTAAAATGTATAATTATATATATAGGATTAAATATATTAATATATTTTCAAATATATTTTAAAACATATATATATTTAAATCTTATAAGTTTGAGAGATCCCTTGGGATTTTAAGCCTAGATTAAACATGTTTGGATAGAATTAGTGGGGAATGATAGTTAATCAATGGGTGATTACTTTGGTAAATGCTCATTGATTAAATCTTTAATTAATTAACTTGTAATTAGTCTTTGCATGTTTAAGGTACACACACCACCTAGCCTAGGCTCTCCTAGATCTAAGGACTTGTTTTCTTGCTATTGGGTATTTATGTCATGCTTAGTCATAGGGTTAGTCAAGACTTTGATTCAAACCTACACAATTTAGCGACATAATTAAGGACAATAATTAAGGACATATGTTTAGAGAACTTAGAATATTTCCAATAATTAGGATCCACTTCTACTTGAGTTGAAACTTCAAACAATTGAACTTAGTGACATGTACAGCCACTAGGAAAATTTTCACTGAATTTGGAAATCATTTAGGCCCCTAATTAATTTTCTTAAGTTTAAGCCTTAATTAAGCCTTAAAACTTCCAGAAAATGTAATAAATCCATATTAGACCCAAAAATTATGTTTAACCCCTCTAATTGACCAGTTTTAAACCCTTAACCAATGAAAATTAAAATCCAATTGATTTGACAACAAATTAAACCTTAATTGAATTTTAAACAAAATTGGATATTTAATTAATATAATTAATTAATAATAATTAAAAACTCCAAAATTTGCCCAAACACTTGGGAATCTCTCCTTAGGTCATTCCTGACCTTTGGAGCTGATTTCAAGGAGTGGGGATCTTATTTGGAGTAAAATCACAAAAATGCCCTCTAATTAAGTAATTTCAAAAATTCAACAATTACCCAAACTTCAAAGCTTCATAACTAATTCAAGAAAAATCCAAATCACCTAAACTCACTTGCATTCAACTCCTAATAAGGTCTAATAATTATTAAAAATACTAAATTCCAGAAATCTGTAATATTTCAAAAAGTCAACATATTGGTCAAACCGTAGTTAAAATCTAGTTCAAAACTTCAAACCTTCGTAATAAAATGTAGAAAAATCCAATTTCAACGTACTTACCTTTTAACTGATCGTAGTAAGGTCTAGTATTTTAATAAAATGCAAACATTTCAGAATTTAACCTTAATTAAAAAGTCAATTTTCAACCCCTTAATTAAATGATTAAAATATTCAAAAAAATTCATAAAACTCAAAATCGTTCTAAAACTCCAGAAAATGTTAGCTTAATGTTTAAAACATTCAACAAACCTTTTAAAACACAACAACCATCCTAAAGATGAAGTTTATTGGCTGGACTACTCCGGGCTGCGGGGCTAAGTGTCCTAAGGAGGCTGGTTCCTCGAGCCTGGTGGCACAACGCCACGAATGGATTCTAAGGGGTGTTAAACTTTAAAATAGATTAATCATTAATTATTTAACCTTTTAAAACCTCTAATTCAACTACATTAATTTGGTTTATCGGCTGGACTACTCCGGGCTGCGGGGCTAAGTGTCCTAAGGAGGCTGGTTCCTCGAGCCTGGTGGCACAACGCCACGAATCAATTAATGGCAAACTCAAATTAATCAAATTTTAAAAATCAGCAACCAAACATTTCTAATAAAATCCATTAACCCTTAACCCTTAATCAATCTAACTCATTTAATTATATCGGGTACCACTGGGTAACCCAGGCCTACGAGGCTATTAACTTAGCCCCAAGGAAGGTGAAATAAACTTCACGGACCTCGGTGTGAAACAAAGGTGATATCCAACAAATAATTAAGTAAGTCTTAAAATTAACCTCAAGCCATTAATATTTAAATTCAAACTTAAATCCCTTAAGCCTTCCAACCAATCGAACTTTAGACAACTTTAACTAATAATCCTAATTAGGATACATCAAAACCACACGACCTACCTCACACACTTTAGATGGTTTGCTAGGATCACCGACTCTAGTTCTAGTATAGGCCGGTGTTTTACTTTCTGCAGTTGTGTGCCGAGTTTTCGAGTTTTTACTGCATGTTGTTTGCTAAAGTAGAATTGATGTGTTTATTTACTTGCTTCCTGCATTCTGTGATTGATGGTACGTTAGATTTACCCCTAGGTTAGGAGCGAATTATACTTGTGCAATCTTATGCAGGTGGCCATGCTCATACAAGGAGCTAAAATTAAAGGGGGCAGTTAATAAAAATATATACTCTTTGCACAGGTACCTGCCGCGCTTAAGACCCCCTTTGATTAAAAAGAGCATGGCCAAGTGCGGATAAAAAGAAATGCATTTTAAATTTTCATATTATAACTGCTTGGGAATATATACAACTGTTGATTATTAGGATAACCTTGCAGGATCGAGTCTAGATTTTTTTATTTCTATCAATGTAAATTTAATTCATTTAAGGTTGTATTTATTTAAAATGATTTGAGATTGGGATATGAATATCCAATTTGAATTTCAAAGAGGTGAAGACATCCCTAAAGGGGAGGGTCTTCTTCCATTTGGGATTCAAATTAGGATACTTTGCAGATATCCAAAGAGGAAGGATAACACCCCGATCAAGGGGGAGTTTCTTTCCATTTGGATATCCTAAACCGACGAATCGAGATGTTCGTGAGAAGATGAAGGACTGGACAACGAGAAGAATCCCAAGTCTCAAAATCATTTGACTTAGGATTAGAAATCCGGGTTGTAGTCAGTGGTGCCCGGCCACTTTAATTCCTTGTAATTTTTGAGATGTAATAATGAGTGGCACTTGCCTTATGGATATTCAATTTGATATATTTAATTGATTTATTTAATTAATTGCGCATTAGAACTCCTGTTTTTCTAGTTTTTTTTTATTTGCATGCCGTGTTTGATTTAGCCTGGAACTCGAATTTAGGCTCTTAGGGGTCTGTCAAAATTTTTCTACTTTAATTAAATAAAATTTTTAAGATAAGATAGAAACTCTAAACCGTCTTAAGAAGTAAGCTCGGACTCGCCGAGGGTTTTTCATGCATTCATATTATACCTTCTCAACCTTGTTAGGCATCTCCCCGCCTGCGGGTTCTGGCAGACCACCTGGCCTATGAAGGTGCCGATCTGTCAAGGGGATGTTATGCAATCTCTAGGGAAAAACCTATTTTCTAAGCCAAAATTTTTAAACTACTACATACAAATTTTGCATTCAATCGAGTCAATTAGCATGCATCGCATTAGCAACAAATTTAAAAGAGTCTAATATTTAATTGCATTACTTAGACATCGAATACCCAACATAAGTCTAAGGGGCCAATTAGGATCCGCTCTAGATGTCGGCCCCGTTCTCAAAAACATATCTTAAATAACGTCCCTATCACTCTACAAAAAGACCGGACTCATATTTTAAAATCGTTTAGGTGGTTTAGCTGGCTCCCCAATCCAGACCGGGGTAAGACCAGATTTGCATTGCACTAGCTAGGTTCGGGTCACTTTTTAGTACCCAATTTAGACTGAGGTTCTGAGGCCGGCTTGGGCCATAAGACCTCAATTTTCGGGAGATTGAATCCCAACTTTCTAATAAAATTGATCACTTAAACTAAACATCGCTTTCAATCAAATACAAGCCTAACAATTAGAATTAGTTGGAGTGTTTTCTAAAGTAATTCAGAATCTTAAAAACACTCCCTACTCCTCTTCCTTTGACTTTGAAAATAACTGCTCAAATTTGAACTAATCCCGATTGAAAATTCCAACATTTTTCTTCATTTGATATCGATCTTTGAAAATCTAAATAAAATTTACACCGCTATTTTAATCGAGAGTTTTCGTAGGAAATTTTGATTTCCTATGATGTAAATAACTACGAGGGTCTTGCGCTCGTAGGAGATTTAGAAACCCAGAATTGATTTTCAAAATTAACTTTTTCAAAACCCTTAATTAATTATCTTTGGGGAAATTTAAAACTTTGAAATTCGAACCCATTAGGAAACGATATGTTCGTCTTTCGAGGCGATATATTGTTCATAATAGAGTGTTCAATTTCAAAATTCCAAAATTAAATATTTCTCGAAGAAAATTAAATATTTTTCAAAACTATATATACTTAAATAAATTTTTTTTTTAATCAAAACAAGGGTTTATTTGGATGAAACTGTAGGACAGTCCAAATATTTTAGCGAATAGAGGCCTTCGTCCTGGGATGAACATAAATATTCATCTGGATGAATTATATCCAGAGGATTTCATCCTGAGATGAGCAGGATGAATCATCTCGATGATTTGTTTAACCCATGTGTCCAAAGGACTTCGCCCTGGGATGAACGGGATGAATCTTCTGGATGATCAGTGTAATTCAAGTGTCCAGAGGCCTGTGTCCAGGGATGAATGGTATGAATCATCTGGATGAACAGTTTAAAGTGAGATTCCAGAGATCATCATTCAGGGATGAATATTGAAATTCATCTAGATGATCATGACTTAGAAATATTTACTCACTTCCTGTTTGTTCCATTGCTCTTCTGAGGGGATGACTGACCTGATCATCCCGTACAAACTTGGTTCATCCAGTACGATCAGCATGATTTTTTAAAGAACTCCCCAAGTGTGTGTGTGCTAAGCTACTCAATTATAATCATACTCTCTTAAACTCAATACAATGAAAAATACAAACTTTAATTTATAAACTATCTTATGCTGAAATTGATTTGAATTCTTCTCTAGTTTGGAGTTTGATTTTTCTGAAATATTAGTCCACACAAGAGCAAAAACAATTGCTTGATTTTAAAATTATTAAACTTACATTCCGGTAAAACAATCTCAGCTTTGGTTAAAAATGTAAATTCTGATAGAGTTGAGATTGACTTCACCTTTATAAATGTTTGGAGCTGCTTTAAGAAGACTAATTTAAACCCACATGTAGCACATTTCTGGTGGACACTTCTAAAAAATGCTCTACCTACCAAGGACTACTTGCTTCATAGAAGGTTGATTGATTGCAACCTTTGTCCTAGAGGTTGTCCTTTAATAGAAGATGGCAATCATTTAGCAGCTAATTGCTTGAAACTGAAATTGCTTATCAAAAAAGCTAATAGTTGGGGTTTTATGGTACCTACTCTCTTTGATTTAAATGGTGTTATCTCCTTTTTGAAAAATCAAAGTGAAGTTAATTCTTTTTTACAAAATCACTATTGCTCTTTAGTCTTTAACTCTTGGAAGAGTAGGAATGCTCTTATTCATAAAGGTAAAGAGATGGATGATGGTATCATTGTGACTAATGCCATTACATATGCATCTAATTCATTTTCTTATATTCATTCGGACCACTGGAATGCTAACCAGCATATGCTGACTATTTCTTCTTGGCATGCCCCTCCACCCGGATGGATCAAAATAAACATAGATGCATCTCTATATTGCTCGAACAAAGCTGGAATTGGTGGTATCTTGAGAGATCACAGAGGTAGGATGCTTCTTTCATATGGCTTTTCTCTTTTACATTGGGATATTGGAAAACTGGAATGGAGAGCTATTTGGTCATTTAGCTGTTCAGTCATTTACAGATTTCATTGAAGATGGGATGCTCAATGCTAAAGGCATAATTGTGGAAGGAGACAACTCCAATGTTATGTCACATTTTTAGAACTTAACTAAGGTGAACAAACAACTCTTGGATAAATCTTCTAGAGAGGATTTGGATTTCCTCAATAGCTTTGAGGTAATTTTATTCAAATTTGTTAGTAGAAATTGTAATAAGTTAGCACATTGGTGTGCTAACCATTATTTAAGTAGTTAATTTATTTGGGATAGTCTAAAAGTTAATAAGGTTCCTCCTACCTTTTTTTCTTTGTTAAAGGAGGAAAGTGATAGATCCTCTATCACTTAGTTTCTTGTACAATTTGTTTTTCAGTTTCTATTGCAAATTATGTAGTTCTTCAAAAAAAAAAAAGAGCAAAAACAATTCTTCCAAAAAGTCTTAGGAGAATATAATACTTAAAATAATAATATTTGGAATCATCAAAATTATACAAGTTGCAAGAAGGTAAAACATGTAAATAACAACTCTCTTAACACTATCCAGCCACATAAAAAAAAAACTAACATCAGAAAAAACTTTTACTAATCTACTCGGGTTATAGTGCCTCTTCCTGGATTAAAAATTTTTGGCATATGATCAGGATTAAAAAAAATTTCATGTATGGGTTGATTCCTATTTTCATCAAGTTCTTTTAATTAAACTTTAAAAAATTATTACTTTCTAAAGCAGCATTGTCAAATTTCAAATAGTGTTATTTAATATCAGATTCATCCATAAATATTTTTAAATCATTTTTTAGTTCAATGGGATGATTTCTATAGTTCATGCTATTTGTTCAATTCATCAAACTCATCCAATAATTTCATGTGGTTTCTATCAAGTGTATAATGATCTTTAATCAAATTATCATTCTCTTTTTCTAAATTGAAAAATTCAAGTTTGAAGGTAGCATAAAATTTTTTAAGATTTATATAAGATGAACGAATTTTCTCATAAATTTTAAGTAATTAATCATATATTAATACACATACCTCTTCTTAGTTAGAATGACCAAGATGTTTATCTTTCATTAAATAGAAGATTGTTGTCTCCTCTTTAGCTTCTCAGAGGAGTTAGATGCAGAATCCACCCATAAAGTGTTTTGGAACCATTTCTTATCCTTCTTAAACTTGGGTTTCTCCTTACTGGGGTGAGCCTTAAGTGTAGGTCAATCAACTTTTACATGTCCCAGCTTCCTGTATTAATAGAAAATCACATCAAAAGAACCTTTAGAATTCTTGCTATTCTTACCTATGTTCCACTTCTGATGGTGCTTTTATTTCTTCCTTAAGAAGCTCTTGAATTGCCTACAAATAAGGTAACATCATAACTTTTAGAACTATAAGAGTCAGTATTTCTATTATTAGCCCTTAAGGCTACAATTTTCTCCTTCCTTTTCTCCTCTTAATCAAGTTGTCTTTTGTTCACTCCTTGCTCATAAGCAAAAAGTGATCAAATTAAGTTATATCTAATAAACTTTCAAATTCTTGAACTCAGTTATAGCAATAATCTTAGTATCGAAGAAAGAAGGTAAACATCATAAGATTTTGTTTACTTTTTCATAGTTTGTTAGTTCTCTTCCTAAGGTTTGTAGTGAGGTAACTATTTGTATAAACCTATTATACATTTTAGATATTGATTCACTAGGTTTCATACGAAAGCGTTTATAGTCATGAAGTGAAATATTTAACCTATATTTCTTAACTTCACTTTTGCCTTCATAAGTAATACCTAATCTATCCCATATGTCTTTACTAGTAACACATGTTGAGGCACGCATGAAACCTTTTGATTTCACTGAACACAAAAAAAGTTCCAACATTTTGCATTAAGTTGTGCTAGATACCTATCATCAATATTTAATTTAGAAAATTGGAGTTTAGTTTTTGATGCCATTGATTTCACGTGCTGGTGAAGAATAATATTTTTTTACCAACATTCACTTGCGATAATCTATAAATTTTAAAAATGTAGACATGCTAGTTTTCTAGTAATCAAATTGTATATTATCAATAATGGTGGTCATGTAATGGAATATCCTTCTATAGTATTTATGTTACCAAAGTTAGCCATGGATCAAAATTCAAAAGTTTTCAAAAACTTTATTTTATGATTCCCACTCTCGTACCACTTGAACGTTTGTTAGGGTTGTTATGCCCAAATGAACTAGCTCAAGGCTAACTAAGGAGGAGGGGGGAGGAATTGGTATTTTTAAAAATTAAAATAAGTAAAATAATGTGCAGGAATATTTCAGAATGAACACACCAGATCTTATATTTGTTCGAACAACTTAACCTTCATCCAGTCTCTGGAGCCTCTCATGTATATATTACACTAAAATATAGTGACTCTCCTTTTTCTTCCACATAAAGGCGGAGAAGCCCTTAGAAGCCCATTTTCATAGACCCCGTTGAGGCAAAGAACCTAAATTCCTTTTGCTTCCTTTTGAAGTAGGCAGAGAACCTTGATCTAATGGAAATGCTCCCTAGAGACACCAAGGATCCAAGGATGATGATTGGAGGAGAAAACACGAATCCTTGCTTGGAGCAATCTTTGTGAACACCTCACAATCTCCCCCTTACAAGATTCTCTCTCTCTCTCTGAAGCTCTCCCTCTCCCTCTCTATGCTCTCTCAAGTCATGACAATAGTAAAAGATGATCTCATTAATAAATAAGAGATCTTATAAAGGAAGTCTTAAAAATTACACCAATTTGCAACCTACCGTAAAAGATCGTCTAGGACAATTGACAGAACGTTCTATACAATCATTATATTTCAGCCCTTCCATCCAGGATGATTTTGGCATGTTGGATGATTAGAACACATTATTTATTCTGATTATCCTGGATAATGAATTAATCATCCTATATGATTTTTTTAAAATCATATATATTATCCAACTTATAGTTGGGGATGTCTAAGAGATCAATATTGGATGATGATGGAATATAATTAATAATCCAAAATGATGCTTGTATCATTCTGTATGATTAGTTCAAAATGTTTAATTATCATCTAGCATATAGTTCAGGTCATCCAGCAAAAGTAGCTGGACGATGAAGAATTATAACTTATCGTCCAACAGATAGTTTAGGCCATCTAGGTGATTCAGGAGAAGACTTGCGATCGTCTAGGATTATATGATCAGTCAATCTAACCTTAATTACTTTCTTTAATCACATAATAAATTTATGCAAGATTATAATGAATCATCCAGGATGATATGGGCTCAACCTGTATGATTTTTAAAAATAGTATCTTGCCTAAATGAGATTGGCGGCTAAGTATTTTTGATTTCAGCATATCATCCAAGATAATGGGAATATAATCTATGATGATTTTCTTAATCCAAATTTTTTAAAGGAAACCCTCAAAGGGTCCTATGCATTAATTTTTAAAAAAATTACACTATCCATAAAGGGAAATCAAGCTCACTACTGCTCAAACAAGCTACAAAAAGAAAGCAAAAAAAAACCTAAAATCTTAGGTTTCTTGGTAAGAAAAATGATAAAATGCCCTAAGTACATTCTACGGTGCACAAGAATGAGCACCCAAAAATAAGGAACGAACCAAAAAATATTAACCATCTCCATCTTCCCCAGCAAGAAACTCTCAATACAAGCACCTGTAAAAATAAAATTCTACACAAAAATCTGATACCCAGGATAAGTATATCAGTAATTAAGGCAAAGGGTAAAGAATTCAGCCTAATATATATCCAAAATATAAGCTCTAATCTAGATGAAGCATTTAATACCAATACCCAAAATGTTATTAACCAAACAGTTGGTATACCACAACCTACAAACAAAAGAATAAAAAAAGAACAAGAGTACATAACAAAATAGTAAAAGTTTAAACCAGCATTAACAGTACCCTATATCACAACAACCTAAAAGACTAAGCTAAGATATGAGGCATAATAAGGACCATCATCCACTAACAGAAACAAATAATTGGAAAACAAGCAACAGGCAAAATTACCCTTAAAAAAAAATCAACCGAGAGGGGCCAACAGGCGGCCCTCAACAATAGGCCAGCAAAATCCAACCAGAAATAACATCTAATCACAAGGCATATCTATATTTTGTTGACCTTTATAGATAGACCAAGCGACAACAACCATTTTTAGACCTTTGGTTGCGAGGGTGTTGGTTTAGCTGGATGTTTCTAAGAAACATCCTAATGAAATCTGGATTGGTTCAAAAAATAAGGGATACTTTCAAAAAATTAATTTTGAAAACTTACCTATTTTTTGTTCTTATTGTAAAATGCATGGACATGCTATTAATGAATGCTATAGGAAACACCCTCATTTGCGTCCTGAAAAAAATTCTGTGAATAAGCTAAAGGAGGTAGGTGGTAATGACAAGGAAAATACTTTGTTCACTGAACCTTTGCTGAATATGTAGGATAAATGGTTGATTGATGAGGAACATCCTATATTTGATTTAAATGATGTTTCTAATGTTCAAAATGGTTTGCAGGTCACGAAAGTTGTGTTATTAAATACTGTTACTAATGATTGTGAGGAAAATTTGGATCATGCTATTCTAATTTTGAAACTATTCCTTCTTGCATTATTATTCATGATAATCTAGATCCTATTGCTATTTCTAATGCTTCTCATTTGCAGGATCCTGATAAGGATACTAATGTGAATAATCAAATGGTGGTTAGTGAAGGTGCCAAGTGTGTTTTGACATTAGAGGATGGATAAATTGCATCTGGGAACCTATGTATTATCCTGGCTTCTTCTTCAAAAAATTGTGCTATGACTGTTACGGATAATTGGGAAGAGGATGGTAGGTTCATGAAGGACGTTTGTCCTAATGTTTGTAAGTCCCCTTCAAATACTCTCTACAAAAGCGATAGTTTATCTGATAAGGAGAATTTAAATTGTAATGCTAAATGATATACTAAGGATGACATAGATACTAGTTTTATTAAAATTTAAAGTAAAAGTGGGAGAAAACCTAAGCCTATAACTTTGCAACCGGCTATAAACACTCCTAGAAATTCTCACTCGAAGTCTTCTCTTAAATTTGCTTTATGTTTACTACAATTATTTGGAATGTTCAGGGCATTGGTTTCCCTTCCTCTAGAATTCGTGTTAAAAATTTATGTCGTATCAATAAAATTTCTATTCTTATTTTACTTGAACTTTAATTTTTGTTTCCCGTTTAATGGATACCTCTCATTTTTTGGGTTTTGATTATGCTATTTCTAATGTTTCTAACAAAATTTGGGTTTTTTTGAAAAATCCTATTAAAATTGATGTTATTGGCGATTTCAATCAAGTCATGCACTGCAATATTGAGGCTTTTAATTTTCATTGCTATGTGTGTTTTGTGTAAGCTACTTCTTCCCTTTACAATAGAAGAGTTTTATGGGATCAGATCATGAATTTCCATAGTACCTGTAACTTGCGTTGGTTGGTTGGTGGTGATTTAATGCCATATCTTCTGCCTCTGAAAGAATTGGTGGTTCTCCCCCTTCTTGTCGTTCTATGGCTGATTTTAATAATATGATTTTATCCTGTAAGATATTGGTTTTTTTGGTAATAAATTCACGTGGAATAGAGATCACTTATGGCAAAGGCTTGACCGTGTACTTTTTAATGACTCTTGGATCAACTCTTTTAATGCTACTAATGTCCAACATCTTAGTAGAATGTTATCTGACCACTTCCCCCTTCCCTATTACTATAAATAATACCAATTTTAATTCCCATGGTCATTTTAGATTTCAAAACAAGTGGTTGCTTAATGACTCCTTTTTTCCTATTGTTCATGATAATTGGCATGCTCCTCTTCACCCAGATAATTCGATTATTGGTATGAATAGACTTTAGCTCAAACTCAAAAGGTTGAAGCAAGTGCTGAATTGGTCGAATCACAAAGTTTTTAAAGTTCATGCTGAAGATTGTGTGAATTCCTTTGAAAATTTATGTCAGAATGACCCTAATGATGTCAACTTTGCACTGTTAAAACAATCAAAAATTAATCTCTTTAAATTCCAAGCTCATGAAGAGCTTTTTTGGAAGCAGAAAGCTATTGCTAAACATCTGGCTGAGGGGGATAGCAATACTAAATATTTTCATGCTCTTGTTAAGAGGAAAAGGATTCAAAATAGTATCAATAACATCCAAAGGGAAGATGGCTCCTTTACTTCTAACTCTGTTGATATTGCTAATCAAGTTGTGCTCTATTTTCAAAATCATTTTAATAAAGATTTTACTCCTACTCAGACTCTTGACCATTCTTTTATGCCCAAAATTCTCTCTCAAGAGGATAATGTGATTATATCTAGACCCCCTTCACTTGAGGAGGTGAAAGAATCTTTAATGGGCATGAATAGTAATTCTATTGCAGGCCCTGATGGTTTCACTACTATGTTTTGTTTTTAAAATACTAGAATATTATTCACCATGATATTTTTGCTACTGTTTTGGACTTTTTTGCTGGTAGTCCTATACCTAAATTTTTTATGTCTACTTCTTTAATTCTTATTCCTAAACACAATTCAGTTCAAACTTGGAATGATTTTAGCTCTATAAGTTTATTTACCTTTTTTAATAAACTAGTTTCTAAAATTATTTCTAACCATCTTGCTTTGTTGCTTCCTAAAATTATTTCTCCATATCATATGGGGTTTGTGAAAGGTAGGGCTATCGCTGAGAATATTCTTTTATCCCATGAATTATGTCAAGATCTTGATATCAGGGTTAGAGGAGGTAATGTTATTCTGAAACTAGATATTGCCAAAGCCTATGATAAGATTGATTGGTCCATTCTTTACTACATTCTTGAGTTTTTTGGCTTTAACTCTGTAGTTATTAATCTTATTAAGAACTGTTGAGAATGTGATTTTTTCTATTATTTTAAATGGTTCTAAACATGGCTTCTTTAAATCTTCTCATTGTTTAAGGGAAGGAGATCCTATCTCTTCTACTTTGTTTATTATTGCAGCTGAATTTCTTTCTAGGGGTCTTACTAATTTATTTGAGAAAAACACTAGCATGTACTACCATACTTTGGGTGGTTTCAAATTTCCCGTCTTTGTTTTTTTGATGACTTTATTGTTTTTACTAATGCTACTATCATAGAATTCAGAAGGTTATAGAGTTTTTTAATATTTTTAAAATGTGCAGTGGCCTATCTTTGAGTAAACAGAAATGTTGTTTTATTGCTTCTAAAAGGATTCATGATAATTGCATTTTATCCATTAAAAATGCTACTGGTTTTAATCATGCTAAGCTGCCCATCAAATACCTTGATGTTCCTCTATTTAAAGGTAGAAGGCAATCCTTTTTGTTTGATGATCTTATTGCTACTATTCAGAATAAGCTTCTTTCCTGGGATTCTAATTTTCTTAGTTTTGGTGGTAGATTGACTTTGATTAAATGTGTTATGTGCACTTTACCTGTTTACATGTTTCAAACTATCTTCCCTACTCAAGACGTTTGCAGTCAGATCCACAAACTGATTAATAAGTTCTTTTAGAAAGATACATCTTCCTCTTCTAAAATTGCTTTGGCTACTTGGGATAAGTGTTGTGGTGTGCAAGAGGAAGGTGGTTTGGGTTGCCAAAATTTACTTAGCCTTGCAATGGTTTTTTCCTACAAACTTTGGTATAACTTACGTGCTAATCAGAATTTGTGGGCCAATTTTATGATTTCTAAATACTGTTTGGGCAAGCATCCTACCACTATTCCCCCTAAAATTGGTGACTCTAAAGTTTGGAAAAGGCTTTGTAAGGTTAAATGGGAGGTGGAGCCATTAATTTTGTGGGGTCTTGGTGAAGGTAATATTCTATTCTGGTAAGATAGATGGCTTGGTAAAGACTCGATTGATTCTCTTTTAAATTCTACTTATGCTGCTTCTGTTAAAGTCAATTATTTCTTTTCTGATAGTTGTTGGGACTATAATAAATTATCTAATATGCTCCCTGATAGTATTATTCAACGTATTTTAAACTTGCTTATTAATTTCACTTCCAATGATATCATGCTTAGTGACTTATCCAGAGATGGGAAGTTTAATGTTAAGAGTGCTTGGCATTTCTTTAAAGAAAAAGAAAACATGGATAGAATTTTTTCTAAGCTTTGGCATAATTCCATTCTTGCCACTGTTTCTATTTTTGTGTGGAGGGTCCTCCATAAATTCATCCCTACAAATATTCTTGTTAAGAAAGTTTTTAGTTTAGTTTCTAAATTCCAATGTTGTTATCACACTAAAACTATGCACCATATTTTTGTTTCTAGCCCTGTGGCTATTAGAACATGGACCCATTTTGATAACATGTTTAACTTAAACACTGTTAATGCTCATTTATCTCTTAGTACCCTGCTTAATTCTTGGTTTTGTGATACTAAAGGTCATATTCGCAATGTTATTTCATCCCTTATTCTTTGGTTCCTTCGTTTGGAAAGAAATAATTCCATTTTCAATGCGATTAAGATGAATCATCTTAATGTTATTCAAAGCGTGAAGGACAAGATTGTTTCTCTTGTTGCCATTAATCGGATCACTAGTAAAAACTTTATTAATTTTTATGATATTGCTTATACTTTAGGGGTTAAATGGGAGGGGGCTAGGTCTATTCTTAATGTTACTTACTAAAACAAGCCCCGTGCTAATTTTTTAAAACTTAATGTTGAGGGTGTTAATACTGAGTTTGGGAATGTTTGTGGTGGCATTATAAGAGACTGTAAGGGCCACTTTATCATTACGTTTTTGGGTCTGGATCATAATGGTAATGCGGTATCTGCCCTTTATAAAGCCATTTTGTATGGTATTCAATTGTGTATTCCTCTTAACATCACTAATGTGGTTATTGAAATTTCTACTTGTTTCAACATTTTGCCTCTTCAGGAGGAACAAGATGGCTGTTGTGATCCTAGGTATTTCTATTTGGCTAGAGATATTAAAAGATTGAGGCTATTTTTAAACTCTTCATTCAGCCAGGTTAATGAGAGTGGTAATTCTTGTGCCTCTTGGCTGGCGTAGTGGGGTTGTAGTCGCATGTGTTTTATTAATGTTATTTATTCTAATATTCGTAGCCCTTTGTTTGGTATGGTTAAATTGGATGAGAATGGTACTCCTTATGTCAACTTTTAATTATTATTATGTTCCCATTATTTTAGTTGTTCTGTCCCTGGGTTTTTGGCTTGTCCTATTTTGCTGGCACCATGGGGAGGCTTACTTTTTGTTAATTTTTTTGGGTGGTTATCTATTTTTGCTAATGTCTGTCTGTTTGGTAACTAGAGCAATGATATTTACGATTATTCTGCTGAAGGTATGTCCCATTGTTTCTCTCCTACCTTTTGGGGGATAGGAGGAATGAGGGGGATTTGGAATGGCATCTTGATAATAGTGGCTGAATAACTACTTCTGGTTATATTGTAATTACTCTAGTATTCTGGGATTCCTGAATTCTTTTATGTTTCTCTGTTTGGCTGGAAATAACCGTCCTCTGCTGGTTGTATCTATGTTTAATTTTTCTGGAGCAGTGGTTTGTTCCATTTTTTGTCTGTGGGTGTTTGGGTGTTTTGATGTGCTGCTGTTTCTCTATATCCTGGATTGCTATTATTGGTATTATGGGATTTGCTAGAGGATCATTTATGTGATACTTTTGGTTGGTTTCCTGAGTAGGATTGAGCGGCTGGTGGTACTTCCTAATGAAGCTTATTTTTTCACTGGCTTTCAGAGCTCTTGTTGTTACCATCCTAAGTCTGCCTTTGTTGTTTCTTGTGGTGGTATCCTCAGTTTACCCATTATTTTGATGAGTGGTATTATTTTGAAGTTCAGTTCTTTTCTAATCTCTAACTTATGCTTTGATGGTTAAATATGTTGTTTTAGCTGCTGGAAGACTTATGGTTAGAAGGACTTAATTGTTTGTATTCTGAACTATTATGTTATGATTTCTGAGATTGGTTTTACCTTGGTCTTTTTTCACTTTTAATTTTTCTTTCACTAGTCTTATTATAGTTCTTTTGCTAATACTATTTTTTGGCATAGTTTTCCTTTTTGCTTTCTCTCTTTTTTGCAGAGGACACTGATCAAGATTGGCTTTATTTTTTATAGAAAGACTGAGACTTACTACTATCTTTTGATCTTTCTTTTTTGGATGCTTGTCTATAGCATCAGTAGAATGTTACTAGGGTCATTGTATTTTGTTGGTAGCTGAGATAATTAGCTCTTAGGTTTTCTTTATCTTTATTTTGTAGCACCTTTGAGAGGTAGTAAGTTGATGGTTTCCTTTAAGGACTCTGTAACCTATTTTTTTATAGGCCCCTCTAAAATTTAAATGGAAAAGATCATTAGCTTCCAAAAAATTAATGAAGTAGTCAATCCCAAACCCAAAATGGGTTAGCAATTTAGCATAGGCATTACCACCCTTAAACACTTGAGAAAAGGACCCAATGATAGAAATCATCAACTGTTTAACATCCCTAACAAGATAAAATATCTCAAAATTATAAATCGAGTAAGCAACATAAAAAATTCAATGAATATTATGAATAGACTCAAGCTTAATCCTAATCTTAGTAATGTAAAGAGACATACAATTCTTAGCCCATAAAGAATATCATTAAGAAGGGAAAGATGAAAGTTACCATTATGCAAAGGACCCGCAAAAGTAAGAATGACATTACCTTTGAAATATCTTATAATCCAACGACACCCCATGCTGATATTATTATAAGAAACACCAACATTTAGCTTGAAATAACCCAATGATTTTTTAACCCAAGAAATATAACGAGGCTCAGAGATCGGCATTAGCGCACCCAACCAAATTCATAAATTAGAAGTAACATCATAATAATTTTTGAAACTTTTGATAGAAAGCAAATTAATAGAGAATCGACTTAGCAGTTTTGTCTTTGACATTTTTTATAATCCTCTGAGAGTCCATTCTAATGCCATTAAAAAGATAATTATTCCTTTCCATCCAAAGAAACCACAAAAAAAGAGAAGGGATAATATTTATAATATGGCCTTTAGAAATAAATAACAAATAATTAATCAGAGCATTAATAAAAAAATTCACATTAAGACATTTTAATTTTAAAATATCATCAAAATAACACAAGTTTTGATAGCTAAAGAACTCAAGATAAAAATATGATGCATATTCTACACATGATAACAACATTGACACTTTGAGGGAAGGATAAAACCACTTTTGATCAAGTTATCATCAATAGGAATGAATATATGTAAAATTCTCCAAATAAAAGTAGTAATTGTAGGAGGAATGTCTTTTATGAAAAATCATATAGAAAATACTAGTAACATCATTCTTAGCTCTAAACACATGCCAAGAATCTTTTAATCTAAAAGTCCCATCATTATCTAACTTATATAATAAAATGTACTCTGACTCTAAGTTCAAGGGGATATTAGAATTTTTTTTAATAATAAAGTCAAGAATCACATTAGCAAGTTTATCATAATCACAACAGCTATCGTTAATGAAATAATTTACCTAAACTGTAGTAGTAGAAGATAAATTAATAATAGAGTCTATAGATTAATTACCTAATCATTGGTCCTGCAAGAAGAAGATGTTTTCACCCCTACGAACCCAAGAAAGATGAGGCTCCACATTTCACATAACCTTACAAAGCCTTTTCCAAACTTTAGAGTCACCAATATTAAAAGAACAAATAATAGGATGCTTCCCCACAAAATATTTGGAATACATAAATTTATCCCATAAACTTATTTGTAGCATGAAAAGTAATCCATAACTTGAAGGAAAAAGCATGAGCTAAATCTAACATGCTTTTACACCCCATGCCACCCTCCTTCAAAACCCCACAACACTTGTCCCAACAAAACCAACAAATTTTAGTGTTGCTATCAGTACCTTTCCAAAAAATATTTATAAAGGTTTTTATCAATTCTATTACACACCATTTTAACACTGCCGTTGCCAGGTCCCAAGTCCTGGATGAGAAAAGTGGAGGGTTGCGTTAGGTAGTCGACAGCCAGCATAAAACATGTCGAACAATAATGACATGAATCCTTTAAGAAATTGTGTTAATGCAAGGGCGTCCCCTGGAAGCGACGTGCTGTATGGCCTGAATACAGTGACAAATGTGCAAGGGTCGCTGCACCGGCGCCCGGATGCAGTGTTAAAAGGCAAGGGTTCCCACATCAAGGACGGATGAGGGCAAAGAAGCTAGTCCATGAAACTAAAATTAGGATAAAAACTTGGAATATAGGTTCCCTTACAGAAAAATTAATGGAATTAATAAATATTATGATTCATAGGAAGTTAAATATTTTGTGCATTCAGAAAACTAAATGGGTTGGAGAGAAGGCTAAAGAAATTGATAGTTTAGGATTTAAACTTTGGTATTCAGGTAGGAGTCGTACTAGAAATGGTGTAGGTGTTATTATTGATAGGAGTTTAAAGGAAAATGTTATAAATATTAATAGGATTGGAGATAGAATTATAGCTTTAAAGATTGTTGTTAATGGTAAAATTGTTAATATTATAAGTGCTTATGCACCTCAAGTAGGTTTGGATATGAGCTCTAAATTAAATTTTTGAAATGACTTAGAAGAATTAATACAAAAGATGCCTCTTGAAGAAAGAGTTTTTATTGGAGGAGATTTAAATGGACATGTTGGTAGAGAGGTAGATGATTTTAGAAGCATTCATGGTGGCCATGGATTTGGAACGACGAATGAAGGTGGCAAGACCATATTGGATTTTTGTTTAGCTTATAATTTTTCAATTGCTAATATTTTATTTAAGAAAAGGAATGAGCATCTCATCACTTATAAAAATGGATATAGTACAACCCAGATTGACTATTTTCTTATTAGAAAATTAAATCGTTTAGATTGCAAAGATTGTAAAGTTATTCCATGTGAAATTTTTTGTACCCAACATCGATTATTAGTTTTGGACGTTAAGATAAAGGGGCATAAAATAAATAATAAGGTAAAACGATTTTCTAGGATTAGATGGGGGCATTTAAAAAATATTAACAAAAATATTTTTGAGAATAAGATTTTAGATCTTAAGATTTTGTCTGTGCATGAGGATGCTAATGCTATGTGGAAAAAAGTGGCTAGTGATATTAAGAATAATGCAAAAAATGTTCTTGGAGTATCAAAGGGAAAATCTCCTAATAGTAAAAATAGTTGGTGGTGGAATCCAAATGTGCAAGAAAAGATAAAGTATAAGAAGTTTTGTTATAAAAATTGGTTTAATTTTAAAAATCATAATAATTGGGAAATTTATAAAGTGGCTCGTAAGGATGCTAAGAAAGCAATATACGATGCAAAGACATTAGCTTTTAGTGATTTATATAATATATTAGATACTAAAGAGGGAAAAAGATATATGTATAAGTTAGCCAAACAAAGAGATAGGAGTAGTAAGGATTTAGTTCAACTGAAGGGTATTAAGGATGAAGATCAAAAAATACTTTTCTTAGAAAATGATATTCAACAAAGGTGGATGAGATATTTTGCTAAACTTTTTAATGAAGATTGTGAAAATAAGATTGACTATAGTGATCTTAGCACCCTAAATGAAAATAATGATTTCTGTTTTTATCAGCGTATTAGTAAAATTGAAGTTAGAGAGGCTTTAAAGAAAATGAAGGGTGGAAAAGCTGTTGGACCTGATGATATTCCAATAGAGGTGTGGAAATACTTAGGAGATGAAGGAATTTCATGGCTTACTAAACTTTTTAATACTATTTTGAAGACTAAAAAGATGCCAGATGAGTGGAGAATGAGTGTGTTAATTCCTATTTTTAAGAATAAAGGTGATGCACAAGATTGTGCGAATTATAGAGGTATTAAGTTAATGTGTCATACTTTAAAACTATGGGAGCGAGTTATGGAGCATAGTCTGTGGCGTGATACTAATGTTTCTCAAAATCAATTTGAATTCATGCTGGGTAGGTCGACTATGGAAGCCATACATTTATTAAGAGGTTTGATGGAGAAATATAGAGAAAATAAGGAGGATCTACATATGATATTTATTGATTTAGAAAAAACATATGACATGAAGTTCCAAGAGAAGTGCTATGGAGAGTTCTTGAAAAGAAAGGAATCAATAATGCTTATATTCAAATCATTAAAGATATGTATGCAGGAGCTATAACTTGTGTTCAAACACAAGGTGGATTGACCAAGTATTTTCCTATTTCGGTTGGGTTACATCAAGGATCAGCCTTAAGCCCATATCTTTTTGCTTTAGTCATGGATGTTCTCACTAGACATTTGCAAGAGGATGTACCTTGGTGTATGCTTTTTGCTGATGATATTCTTCTTGTTGATAAGACTAGAGAGGGAGTTGAAGGTAAACTTGAATTATGGAGGTTAACCTTAGAGTCTAATGGTTTTCGCTTGAGTAGATCTAAAACGGAATATATGGAGTGTAATTTTAGTAGTAATAGACCTAGTGAGGGGATTGTGACGTTGGACGATCAAGTCATTAATAAGAGTACACATTTTAGATATCTTGGATCTGTTGTTCAGAGTGATGGTGAAATAGATGGAGATATTATCAGCAGAATTCAAGTTGGATGGTTGAAGTGGAGGAATGCATCGGGCTTGTTATGTGATAGAAATGTACCTCTCAAACTTAAGGGAAAATTTTATAAGATGGTAGTGAGGCCTACAATGCTTTATGGTGCCAAATGTTGGCCATTAAAAGAGAAGCATAATACTAAGTTAAGTGTGGCAGAGATGAGGATGCTCAGGTGGATGAGTGGCTTTACCCTTAGAGATAGGATGCGAAATGAGCATATACGTGAAAAGGTTGGAGTAGCTGTAGTAGAAGGTAAGATTAGAGAGAGTCGCCTTAGATGGTTTGGTCACATAAAATGGCGGCCTTCCGATGACCCGGTTAGGAGAGTAGAGGTATTAGAGTTGACTTATGTTAAGAAAGGTAGGGGTAAACCTAAAAAGAATTTGTTAGAAAGTATTAGGAATGACCTTTCTTTATTAGATTTAAATGAGAATTTGACTTTTAATAGGACACAATGGAGAAAAAGGATTCATGTAGCCGACCCCACATAGTGGGATAAAGGATTGATGTTGTTGTTGTTGTTGTATTACACACCATTTTAGTGGAAAGCAGAGTTTGGGAGGAATATAATAGAAAAGCAAAGAACACTTCTAATGAGATTAAGCCTACCCCCAAAACTCAAGAAACTAGAATCCCAAGGAAAGAATTTATTAAACATAGAAGTAATTAAATTCTCAAACAAAAAAGATTTATTTATAGTTTTAAAAAAAGGTTTACCAATATACTTAATAGGTAACTGATCTATAGAAATATGCTCATAAGTGATTTGATGTCTAAATTCTTTTCTTCTGCTTCTATTATTCTAATCCCTAAGAATAATGATGTTAGAATTTGGAATGACATTAGACCTATTAGTCTTTGCACCTTTTTTAGTAAGCTAGTTTCTAATATTTTTATGAATTGTTTAACTATTGTTTTTCCTAAAATTATATCTTGGTGTAAAACAGAGATCGTCATTAATAATACACAGAGATCATCATTAATAATACACCAAGCCTTTTAAAAAATTTAGAAGTAAAACTATTAGAACCAGCAACAGAGTCACAATTTATATCAAAAAAAAAATAATTTTATTCATCTAAATAAGGAGGTTTAAAAAGAAAACCATTATCCTCATGCCAGATGAGGTTGGAGATAATAGTAAGGTTGTCAATATTACAAGGGTAAAGTCCTTGTTAAGCCAATTTTAAAAGTGTTGAACATCCAAAAAAGTAACTTCCTCAACATTCTCAGTAATAGAACCATCCTCATGTTAGATTTTATTAATGGAATTCTTAGCACATTTCTTTTAAATCAAAGAATGAAAATACTTTGTGTTATTATCACCTTCCACGAGAAGCTTAGCAGTAGATTATTGTTACCAATAAGTTTCCAAAAAATATATTTGTTTAAAAATTCAAGCACTAATTGAGCATATTTCTTTGGGTGATTCAAATCAGTCAATACATTTAGAGATATAATTTATAGTAATAATGATATATTTATACCCATGAGATTGCACAAATGGGCCTATAAAGTTAAGTCCCCAAACATTAATTAATTAAATATTTAACATGAAATTCAAGGGAAATTCATTTACACTAGTGATATTGCATACTTACTAACACCGAACACATTTCTTAACATAAGAATTAATATCATTAAATAAAGTTAGCTAGAATAATCTAGATAGAAGTATCATATAAATAATTACAAATCTTCCAAACTGCCCTCCATAATTTGAATCATGAAATTCCCTAGTGAGGTGTTCTACTTCCTCCCCGAGGACAAATCTCCTAATGAATTGATAATTACATTTTCTAAAGATTTATAGCTCATCCAAAATGAAAAAAAAACTTGGCATCATACAAGAATTATTTAAAAAGTTGCACCTATGCTCTATTCACCTCTAATACTCTCTCCAAATCTTTTATACTAGTCTATCCCTTCAGATACCATAAATTGACTCATTTCCCAATTCATCACTGCATTTATTTATATGCATATTTTCAACATAAATATCACGTGTTTTAAGCTAGAATCAAAAGTGATTCAATACTAAAAAAATATTATCCGAAAGAATGACCCATAGGGACAGCTGAAAGTGGTTTTAAAATAGTCCTTAGGTGTTATAAGAATTTGATTATAACTGAATACCCATCAAAGAAATAATAAAAGGAATGTAAAACATATGATCATTAAATGGAATGGAAAACTAATATTTTTTAGTGGCTGAATTCAATTTCCTATACGAAATACAAATCCTCCATCTTCTCACTATCCTAGTAGTTTTCAACTCATTGTACTCATTATAAACTGTAATAAGGCCACCACACATAGGGACACAATGGTCAGGAATCACCAAAGAACTATCATAAATTCAGTAAATAATTTCAACTTATGGCCACATAAGGATCTCCTTTTTAACTACAACTTTCATGATTTATTTGAAACTCCTTTTGAGATTAGCTTCTAGTAGGGAATTATCTTCCATGAAGATTTTGTGCAAGCACAATGATGGACAAATTTCCTTAATATATGTAATTGTCTAAGCTAAAGCTTTCTATGTTTAAGAAGAACCCTAATCAACTTACCTTTTTATTCTTATCCTAAATCTAAATAAATTATCACATGAAAATTTTATTTCTCACCAAAAAATGGCAAACTTATGATGGGTAGGAAGTGCAAATCTTCCAGTGTATTCTACTTTTTTTGAGAGTTTCTTCTACAAAATAGCACAACACAGCTCAATTACGGCTATAGCATCAAATTCACTTAGTCATCTTTTCTCATTGATGATATCTTTGATAAAGTTGGTATATGTAGGAATTTATTTTAATCCTTCCACAAAAGTTACATTAATGGTCGATTTCTTGAATACCTCTAAAAACCTAGAAAACTACTTATCTGTATTTGTCTTGATCAACCTTCTAGGGAAAAGTGGTGGTGGTAATCTATAACCTTCGTAATAGTTTTTTTAAACATCTTAATCAGGTGTTATGCAATATTTATGTTTGTTTTCATTAGGTTAAACTCCAGAATGCATTTGTGTTTTAGTCAATATTATACAACAATGTCTCAAGAAAACTAACAAAAATTATAAAGTTTATAACTATCTCTATAGTGCAAGAACTATCACCAACATAAGTGTCTTACATGACTTACCATAAGAATAGGACATTATATCACAAGAGCCTAAAAAAAATTTAATTTTATTCAGTGCCTTAAAGGAATAAAGGCTAATGCTTCAATAATATTGAACACGACAACACTGTAAGTGAAAATTCTAGCATTGGAATTTTTGGAAAATTGTAAAAAATTTAATGACTGAGCGCTACTCTAAGAAGCATTACAATGTAGATGAAGTAAGCAAGCGAAGTAGCGCTAAAAAATTTTAGCACCATTATGGTGCATTTATAGAAAAATTGTGTGATATTGGATCAGTCAAGCAATATGGTTGATTAGTCAATAACAATGCCAGGTTAGACCATATCCATAGTGGAGAAAATATAAGAATGTTATGGCACTAGTTGATATAGTACCCTATCGAACACTTTGGTCCCCAACTATTCAATGACATGATGCCTAAGTCTATTTATTTTAAGTATAAATGGATTTTTTTAATTTCTTTTATAATAGTGGAACTAGACGATAGTGTGTGACCTATAATGGATTGGCTGGTCACCCTCATAAATGGCATAACTTCACTTAGGAGGGGAATGCAGTGTAGAGAGTTAAAATGAAAGATGAGAATCACTCTTGGAGGAGAGCATAAGTAGGATCGTTTTGGGATTCTTCATTTTAGGAGCTTTTTTCTTCATATTTTTTATTTGATTACTTTCTTAAGAAAGTAATAGAAATTATTTTGTTCTATTTTATTTCTATGGCCGGCTAAATTTTTCTTTTGGATAGATAAGGTGAAAATCTATGTAAATCACAAAGTAGACTCTTGAAAATGAATATGAATTATTGTTTATAATATCTTCCATAATTTATTTTATTTGTGTAATATGCATGTATAAATTTAAATTCTAATGTGATACATTTCCATAATAGATGGATGCTAGAATAAATAAGAATATTTAAATGGAATGCTTTATACCTAGATATAGGATTATTAGGATTTTATTAGGAATGCATATATATTAACCATAGAGAGTCCTTAAAGCTTTATTTTTAGCTTTATAATGTAGATAGAGATAAAAAGGAGCATAAGGTTTAATTTACAACAATACTAGACAAGTTTTCTATGGAGAACATATAATCATTCTCCATCATTAGTTAAGAAAATTCAATTTTTTCATTATCTTTAATATTTTCTTTATTTTTTGGTAGTTTTAGTAATTAACCCTTATTTCATTGTGTAGGATAAGTTTAGTAATTTGAGCAAGTAGTACTAGTGTCAATTGTGGTTCACCTTTTTCCTTATGAGTTTGACATTCTCATAACACTTTAATATTTTATTTGTACATGTATTTGTGTTAGTTGGGAGAATTTAGCATTTGAATTTAGAGTGGAAAGCAATTTCATTATCATATAAATTTCCCATCCTTAAAATATTAACTATCTAATACATAATAAATAAATTAATTCCCCCATCATATATTTGTTTCAATGCCATGGAAGTAGTGTGTGCTTTTATAATTATTTTTACATTATAAAAAACTATAGATTTAATCCTATGTCATATGTATCTTATTTTTTTTATCATTATGATTTTATGAAGCTCAGTATATGTAACTATTTTCTTCTTTGTAATTATTATTATTAATTTATTTTATTGCGTTTCATTCTTTTTTCCTTTAGTAGTATGCATTGTATATACAATAAGAGACCACTGTTCTTTGATCTAGTAATATTAATGACCCTTATAAAAATAAAAATAAAAATAAATAAGACTTTAGGTGTACAAACGACAGAACTGAATCCAGATTAAGACTATCATGGACCTCTTATCTAATATAACAATCTCTTAGTAGATTGAATTCATCAAAGGTAGAAAATTTATCATTATTTTGGGTCCTAAGGAGATGACGACATTCATTTCTTGCAATGATTTGCATGAGGTGGCTAGTGTTGGTCCCAAATACACTTGGTGCAATAACAAGCTAGGGGCTAAAAGAATCCTTGAAAAATTGGATAAGTGCCTCATAAATTCAGTTGCCTTCAACTATTACCATATGATAATGGTGAGGCATTTGGCTAGGATTGCCTCGGACCACTGTCCGATCTTGTTCAATTTGCTTAAATTCTGATCTCCCAATAAGAAGATAATCAGGTTTGAAAAAGTTTGGACTTTTATTCCAGCTTCTATGGCAATTTTGAGAGAATCTTGGAAAAGAGAGGCAAATGGAGATCCTACTCAAGCACTAAACTAAAAGATGAAAAAAATACAAAGGGATCTACACTATTGGATCAAGGCAAAGTTTAAAGCTTTTAACCGGTCAAAAGAGGAGCTGAAATATGAAATTTTGAGATTGCATGAGAAGGAAGTAGAGGAAGGGTGTTTATCAGAGGATGGCCAATGGATCCTGAAAGCAAAAACTGAAGAAGTAAATTCTATATTGGCACGGATCAGCTCTTGATGGAGATAATGGGCCAAGGTCAAGTGGATGGTAGATGGGGACTCCAACTCAAGGTTCTTTCAAGCATATGCTAGTGCTAGGAGAAATACAAATTACATCCACAAAATAAGAAATGAGAGAGGGATTCACAAAGGGCCAAGGTCAAGTGGATGGTAGATGGGGACTCCAACTCAAGGTTCTTTCAAGCATATGCTGAGAGAGCCAAGAGAAGAGTGAGAGAGAGGGAGAGAGGGGGAGGAACTTGTGAGGGGGATTTTGTGAGAGGGATTCACAAAGGTTGCTTCAAGCAAGGTTCTAAGGCATCTTCTCTAATCTTCATCCTTCGTCCTTGGGGGTTCAAGGGAGGTAAGCTTCAATAATTGGTCAAGGTTCTCTGCCTGTTTCAGGAAGAAGCAAAAGGAGTCGAGATTCTCTTCCTACTTCAGGAAGAAGAAAAAAGAGTCGAGGTTCTCTGCCTGCTTCAGGAGGAAGCAAAAGGAGTTGGGTTCTCTACCTGCTTTAGGAGAAAGCAAAAAGAGTTGGGTTCTCAAGCTCGCCGGGGTTGGCAGAAAAGAGTTTTTGTGAGGGCTTCTCCACCTTGCTGTGGGAGAAAAATGAGAGTCACTTTTGTAGAGCAATACTCAAAGGGCACCTCCGGGGAGTGGACATAAGTCAAGTTGACCGAACCACTATAAAACTGCTGTGATCTTTCTTTATTTTGATTTTCGCTTTTATTTTTTACACCCCTATTTCTGTGGTGATTTTGATTTTAAGTTTTGTTCTTTGATTATAAGAAAGATTTTTTAAAATACTGATTCACCCCCCCCCCCCCCCCCCTCTTGGTTTGCCTTGGGCTCGTTTTTAAGGGCTTAACATCCCTAATGAACTTTCACTATAGACCAATAACTTTGTGCAACTCAATCTATAAGATTGTGGATAAAATTCTTCTCAATAGACTTTTGGTTATTATTCACAAGTTAATCTCACAGGAACAAGTGGATTTCATGAAAGGGAAATCTCTCTCAGATCATGTCTTAGTGGCTCAGGAAGTGTTTGATAAATTTAAGCATTCCAAATCAGCAAAGGGATTGGTCTCTTTAAAGATTGATATGGAGCAAGCCTATGACTCTATGGGATGGCCTACTTTAATCAAAATTTTGAATTATTTTGATTTCCCAGTTAACTTTGCAAATTAAATTGTTGAATGTGTTACTTGGCCCAAGTTTTCTCTTCTAGTTAATGGTATATACTCTAAGAAAATAGATGCTAAGTGTGGATTTTGACAAGGTTGCCCGCTATCTCCTTTCTTGTTTGTAATGTGTGCACAACTTTTCTCCAATGCTTTCTTACATAAAGGAAGTTCAATCAGGATTGGTATTTTTCCAAACAGCCCTATGGTTTCTCACATGCTTTATGCCGACGATATCATCATTTTCTCAAAAACAAATTTGAGATCGGTTATGCAAGTAAAATGTATTTTGTTTTATTTCTGTGGATGGATAGGTCAAAGAATTAATTTACAAAAATCTGGTATACGTTTTGGGCTGTCAGTAAATAAAGGAAGAAGGAAAAGAATCTGCAAAACCATGAATTTTAATGAGGTGCATGAATTCTCTTATTTGGGAACAAAAACCTGATTTTCATTTTATAGTTGACAAAGCATTGAACATGTTAAGTGTGTGGGGTGGAAAACTAATTTCCCTAGCTGGAAGGATTACATTAGTGAAGTCTGTTTTACTAACATATCCGACTTTTCATTCTACACTCTCCATGGTACCCAAATGAACATTGTATGAGGTTGAGAAGGCTTGCAAGAAATTTATTTGGAGCAAAGGCGACAGAAAAGATGGTCTCCACTATGCAAGCTGGGAGCTAATGTGCAAACTGAAAAGATGGGGTGGTCTCAGCATTAATTCCTGTACAGAGAAAGCAAGACCTTTAAGAGCAAAGTTAGCATGGAGGTATTGTCAAGAAAGAGATTCACTTACGCAAAAGGTACTCTTCCCAAAATATGGCCTAATTATGACTGAAGATTCCACCAGGAAAGGAGGTTCAATATCATGGAGGTTAATTCAAAACGGAGGGGATTTCTTGAAGCCAATAATCAAATGGATTGTTGGAAATGGAAGAACAATCAAACTGTTTAAATACACCTGGATCCTTGATAAAAGTTTAATGTATTGGCCTATATTTGTCAATACAGAAGTAGAAGGTGATATTTCAGTAGAGAGGTTCATTAGTAATGGATGTTGGAACATCCAGGAACTGTAGAAATTCTTTGGGATAGAATTGGTAAAGCTAATCTCTAAAATTCAAATTCAGGATAGTGGAGAAGACCGTTGGGAACTCATCCACAAATTCTCTTGAAAGTCTTTAACAGCTTTAGCATTTGAAGCAATGGAACCATCCAAGGCAGAGAACATAGAATGGAAATGTTTTGAGAAGGCTAAATTAAATCCTGGAGTGGTTTTGTTTTGGGGGAGAATTCAGAAAGGCTATCCCGACAAACCATTTTCTGTGTTATAGAAGATTACAAGCATATGACTTATGTTCTAGAGGGTGTGAGGAGGTAGAAGACAATAATCACATTGTATATGGATGTAAAAAAATAATTGAGGTTGTGGATGTTTTAAACCAATGGGGATTCAGAAATCCTTCATTCCATTCCCTGGACGCTTGTTTTAAATGGCTTGATCATCAAAGCTCATGGATGTGAAGTATATACTGCAACACTATCTATCATTCTTGGAAAGCTAGGAATATGTTTGTACATGAGAGGAAAGTTTTTAGTCCAATAATGATTGCTTCTAATGTGGTAATTTATACCACTTGCCACAAGCTTTCCTGCTATACCTTCTCAGACAATGAGGATGCTTATCAGCCTTCTTGATTGTTTAAAACTTGGCATCCTCCTTCGTATGATTAGATCAAAGTCAACATCGATGTTGCACTATTTAAATCTTATAAGGCTGGGATTAAAACTCATATTGGCTTTCGAAAGAAATCTCATTCACCGGGACCCAGGGGCATTGGAACTACTGTCCATCCTTTCTTTAAAGTTGGTGATTAAAGAGTGGATGATGGATTACAAAGGATTAATAATTGAAGGCAACAAGAAAAACGTGATTAATTTTGACAAAAAAATGGTGGAGAAAGGAGGTAAGGATTTTACAGATCTCTCTTTCATTAAAGACTTCAATTTTGTTGTTTTCAATCTCGTTGGTAGGGGAGCAATAAACTAGCTGACCTTTGTGCGAATTATGCTTTCTTTGTGCTCTTTTCTTTGGGATGAAGTTGGTTCTAGTAATATCCCTCCAACCTTTAAAGTTTGTTAAAGGAGGAGTCGGATCATAGTATATTGTAATTTCCTATCTTTTTTCTTCTAAATAAAGCATTTTCTCTGCTTTTCTTCAAAAAAAAATATAAGCAAGTAATTTTGAGCTAAATTTTGTCATTATGAAAATGCTACATAATTCTCAATCTAGGGCAATATTTATTGTTGATAGCAACATATAGTTAGTTCTTAAAAATTTATGCAACATTTAAGTATAATGGACTCCAAAATTGCACTATTAGACTTCAGAAGTTCCTAACTTCTCTAAGGGATAAAGCTTAAAGAATTTGAATTTCTTGCCCATGGGCCCCACAACCATTAGAATAAGTTGGCACATAAGTTCCACGCAAAATAATTCCTTAAATCTAAAAATACTATGTTTATGAATGATAATTTCATTTTCCCAATTTCATATAGAGTTAATTTATAAGAGGAGGGAAAGATTCAAGGAAATGCTAAGAAAGTGCATACATCATGCTTTTTCTTATTGATAACTTATTCATACTTTCAATAATTGGCTTGTAGGATCCATTATGTTAATAATTGACGTGGAAGCCAAAGAATCTTTGATTTTAAAGTCTTTTGATGATGCCTATGCTTTGCTAGAGGAGATGACCACAAATAAAATCTATTAGCTCCATTCTAGGGAGAATCATAAGAGAGTAGTTGTTGGCTATACGTTAGATTTTTTATCAATTTTTATGCTAAGATAGTTGCAAACTCTAAGAAATTTTATAATTTTGGTGTTAGTTCTATATCAGGATCACCTATGCATTTTGAAGAGAATGATTATAATTTTTTTGGTGATATAATTTGATGGACAGTGTGAATATAATTGGATGAACAAAAATTCCCTCTTCTAATACATATAATCTTGGTTGGAAGAACCACCCTAATTTTATCTTTAAAAAAATTATAGATATTAGTGGAAATCCAATTAACCCTAACCTTGAGTACTTTAGAATAACCCTCAATGTCCATTAGTTCATCCTAAAACTTCTTATCCCTTATGCATTAAAAAGAATAATCTATTTATAGATAAAATGGAACCTATGGATGATTTAATGATTCATGTGAGAAACTATTTATAGATTAAAGCTTATACCATTAAAAAATTAGATAATTAAATGGGGATCTTAGCAGTTTCCTTTAGCAATAGGCCCCATAGAACATCACCTAGTACCACTAAAATTAATCCTAAGGAAAATAAGAATGATAAATGTTTAGACCATTTAAGGAATAGTAGTGTTGTTGCATAGAAAAAAAATTAATCTTTTTTCAAAGTCTAGTTGAAGACTATGAACTTAGTACTACTTGGGAGGCAACCCAATTCTACTGTTGTGAGGAACTCCTTATTATGTTGTTTGTCTAAAGGTTTATTGTTTATTGTTTGATATTTATGTATTATTTTTATTTATTATTTATGAAAAATTTTATGTGTGTGTTCTTTAAAAGTGTACTATTTATTATTTTGATTATGTTTTTATATTACATTTTTCTAAAAAATTGATGTCATTAAAAAAATAGAACAAGTTCCATAACATTTACCTATAAAGCACCAGAACTTCAAAAATTTGCCCCACTATATTGAAGTCTCAATAAATTATTTGAAATGTAGTGCAACAACATTAGAAATTCAAGCATTGCATCACCATTCATGTTTCCTTGGTGTTTCAGTGCTAATATACATATAATATCTATAATGTTAAGGCATTGCTTTAATGCTTCTATACTCAAAATCATGTTTTCATTACGATTCATTTTTTATTATTGTAATAATAACTACATTTCATCTATATAAGTCAATTATGTAGTTGGAGTGCCATGGCGTTAGTCTATTTCAAATTTCACAGCCCTCATACGTGGCCCCATAGTAACAAAATATCACATTTCACTTTCCAATGCTAGTTTCACAAGGCTAGTGATTGCTTTACATCACAACACCAACACCAATTTGACATATTTATAATTTTTCTTCTTTAACAAAACATCATCTTTCTTACTGTAAACACAATGCTAGTTGACTTTTATCAATACCAAGGTGTACTTTTCATTTCTTTTTGTTGTGCTTTTTATTCTTCTCTTTATCTACTATTTTAATTTACATGTTATATTTATAATTTTCTCTAATCTCATGGCCCCAAAGTGCAAGCTAGTAATGAAAGTGATTTTTCTTCAATTAGTACACGAACATTCATAAATATTGAGACTGAGGAGATATTTGCTCTGTTGTTTATGAGAAAAAGATTTATGCCTGAGAGGGGATTTGTGAATCATGGGGGTGTTATCACATCCATTATTGTAAATAAGGTGTTGGAGACTTTATGTGAGAAACCAATTTCTTGTTTTGTGAATGTTCTAAGAGAGTTCTTCACAAATGTCAAGGAGGTCCCAAATTATAGGTGTTTTATGAGAGGTAAGTGCGTACATTTTGATCTCTTAACATAAATAGAATTTAAAAATTTAAGTACAATGAATTTTAAAAATATTTGTCTTTTTTTGTATCGCCTATATGCACCCATGTCTTTCCTAGAGTTTTGAAAAATCCTTGAAGCGGAGCTATGTGGAAAGAAAAAGATAAAAAATTGTTTAATTTTCCAAGGTCATATTTAATTAAACATTCATCGGCTTTACATTACTTTTTTTAGCATGTTTTTTCCAAGCAAGAATATAAATGAGGTGACTCATAAACCTGAAATTTTAGGATATGTTATTTATGTGGGTCATTCATTTGAAGTTAGAAAGCTAAATCACTTTATTTTTATGTACATCATTAGTGGCCTTCACCTCTGTAGGACTTGGTCACCCTTCTTTAGTTTGCACGCTATATGTAGCCATTGGTGTTTAAGGTAACTCAAATGAAGAGCAACATTTTCCTAGTTCTACTCCCAGCATGCAAAAAATTGAGAGATTTTAAAAGGGAGGATATGAGGAAGAGGAAGGTCTTAGTGAGCTCCATTTGACAAGTCACCCCAACTTGAATAGATAAAATGCTCACACTCTAAGGTCTTTAGGTAGTTAGGAGGCCTATCTGAGGGAGCATATAAAAGAGTTTCCACTTTTGCAAGGAGAGTAAGGTGTAAAAAAAAGTGATGTCACATCAAGTTTCCCATAAAATTTATATATAATAATGGTAATACAACTATGCTTCACAATTAGTTAAACATTAGTTGATATGTTTAGGAGGTTTCTGATTTCAAATCCAATCTATCCCTTCCAATCGACCCATTTGCGAGGAGCGAGGAGGCCTGCCATTATCTCTATCCTTCAGGGTAGATACGGTCGTGTACTCCTCTGCAACCCTGCAGCTATAGCGATGTTCCTTTCAGAGCTCAACAGGTTTCTTGTGACTTGGGTCAATTTGGGTCAACCTAAGTTGACCTGGTCAACCCGGTTGACCCAGTCCATACATGGAAATCCTATATCACCTTCTATTTTTATTTGCTCCTACATATAAGCATATGTCTGCAACCCACTAGCTATATAAGATTGTGATAATGAGGAGGATTTAGATTAATCCTTATTGTTTTATTTTATTTTTTTTTATCTTCTTTTGTAAGGGAAAGAAAGAGAAGATGATGATGTTATTGTTATTTTACATTCTTATTATTTTTTCTTGGGAGGTTCTTATGATGATAATGTTGTTAGTTTTCCTTGTGGATGGTTTGTGTATTAGAAAATAATTTAGATTAGTTGTAGTGAGTAGATTCTACTATAAATAGCCTTTTATACTAGTTATCATTTATATGAAAAATGCATTTTTAATATTTTTTATTGTCATTTTGTTATTTTCACAGTTTAGTATACTTTAGTTTATTTGTTATTTATGTTGCTCATGTAAATTTTAATTATCTAAATTTCCAATTTTTATAACTATTGGAATTTCTTCTCATTAATATACTTTCATAACACATTTTACTTATAGGAAAATTTGTAATTAGAAATCTCATTAATTATTTCCTTCTTTTTAATTTTAGGATATTTCTTTTTAAACAAAAAATGATGTAATTAAATTTCTTTCTCTCTCTCTCTAAACATCTGAATTTCTTTTCAAACAAAAAATTTCAAAGTGATCAATACTTTTTCAAAAAGAAGATTTACAAGTAGCACATTGCATTAAAATAGAAATTTATTACAAACTACTAAAATAAAAGCTTCTAACACATTCCTTCTTTAATAAACTAAACAAAGAATAAGGTTTATTATTAGAAGTAAAATTATCCCAAAAAAATACCAATTAAAGAAAAAGTGGTGCATAAATCAGCCACTTTAATACAATCTCTCGAATGAGATGAAAGAAAACATAATTGAAACAATACAAAAAACATAGATCTTTAATACAAAGTCATTTTATAGCCATGTTTACCACACAATAGTTTTCTTGAATGAATTTGATAATATGAATATTACAACCTTCAATGATAACACCTTTTCCTTCAAACATTCAATCTTTAAGATGCTCTCTAATTAACAAAATAGACTCCAATTTAAGTTGAGCTATATCCCAATGTTGTTTCTTCCTTCCAAAAGCAAGGTGAAGTCTTCCTTTATGATCTCTAATTATACCTCCAAAACTAGCAATATGAGACTTCATAATTGATGCATCAATATTTATTTTAATCCAACTAAGTGTTGGGGGAAGCCTAACATTATCAAATTCCATACAGAGATTTGCATCTTAGTATTCTAGGAGAGGATTGAGCCTCTTTTGTAATGCTGCAGATAGAATATGCATATCAATAATCAAATTTAATTCCCATACTTTACATCATTATGACACTTCCATGAAAATTACATAGATGTATAATAATTCGTGGCAAAATTCAGATGAAGCTTTGAAAAAATTATGATTCTAGCAATACAACTATTTAATGAATCTAAATTAAGAAGATAAAAACCCAATTCTTTAAGCTTGCTAATAATATCAATCAAATATTTACATTTAACCGAAATATATAAATGATTTTCCACATCATCACGCCCTCTAGCACATCGATAATCATGAATTAGATTCCTAAATTTTAAAAACTCATTTGAAGAAATATAAATTTTACAAAATATGCACTATAACATTTAAACCATCAGTCTAAGCTTCATTTTCCTCATGCACTTAGCAAATCTATTTTTTTCATGTTCAAATATCTACATCTTCCGTAGCTTTATATGCTAAATACATAATAGAATTTCAAGAATGCTAAAACGTTAATTCAATTTGGTCTTTTCTTATATTCAGCTAGATAGGTTTTTAATTTTATCAGAGATATAAGATTGTGATGAAAGAATCTTTGAAGCTCTACATCATTCCATTATTCAGCGGTAGAAAAAAATTTTTTTGACATAAATTTCATGTAACTCATTGGAATAAACAAAAGTAGGCCAGTGTTTAGACTTCTATCCAAAATCCAAATATTATTAAGAACCAAAAGTTTTTTTCCATTAGACAATTTCCATCTAAAAATAAGATTGAGAAAATTAGCTCCATTAACAAAAATAAGACAAGTAGATGACGATCCTCTTTTAGTTTTATCATTAAATACCTCACTCCTATATATTGCAATAATATTTCTATGAAGCAAAGAGGAAGGATTTTGAATAAATCTCCAAGCCAATTATGCTCTTAGAAGATTTTTTTTTTTTTTTTTTTTGGCAAACAAATTTAATTCCATTCCACTATACCTTTTCGGTTTACACTACTCCTTCCAAGCAACACAGTGTGGTACATGCTTACCTTCTTTCTTTGTGCTAAATGAAAATACTGCATAACTTGTCTAATTATTTTAGGAACTAAAGGCTGAGATGTTAAGAAAGTAGGTGAAGATTAAAATATAGATTTTATGAGAAGAACTCTTCCAGCAATTGATAAAAATCTATTTCCCTAAGCATTTAACCTTTCCAAATCAAGATCTAAAATACTTTGAAAATCAAACACAAGCCACCTTATCCAAAAAATTTTACCCACCCCAAAGTACAACATTTTTTTAACAATTAAAAAGCCTAGTTTTTTTTTTTTGTTCTTTTTTTCTACTTTGTTCATCAGAAGTTCTAAACTAAATCTAAGATTTATTATTGTTTACATTCTATCAAGTCCAACCATTGAAATCACCAACAATCCTCTTCATAACCTCAGCAACCCTTGTAGAACCTATTGCATATATAAAAATATCATATGCATATAATAAATAAGTAATCTTTTCAACTCAAGGAAAATTTTTTATCACAAATTTTTTTCCTTTTTGATATAGAGCATTAGATTGTAATTGTGAGCACTAGATGAATAAACATGGAGATAATGGACATCCTTGTCTAAAACCACTTATATACTTCATCCATTAAGATTTCCTCACATAAATTAGAATAGAATATATAACATCTTGCACACATTCCATAATAAGTTTATAAAATTTAGAAGGAAAAGCAAATAATTTTAAAATCTACTCTAGGGCCGACCAACCCATGCTATTGTATGCTATATCCATATCAATTTTGATCGCTATCAAACCTTTCTTTGAATAAGAAAAATCTGATTGTATTAAAAATCTCTTGAGCCAATAAAGAATGGTCTAACATTAATCTTCCACGAATAAAAGGAATGTGATCTTCAGTTATAATCTTTGAAGGCACCACTTCAATCTATTGAAAAACATTCTAGCAACTACCTTGTAAATGATTTGACATAGACTTATAGTTTTAAAATTTGAAGGCACAATCGAATTTTTAATATTTAGAAGAAGAATAATAAGCTTGTCTTTCCATCCATAATGCATATGTCCAGTAAAAAAAATACATTCAATAGCATTCCAAGTATCACCTTTAACTATTTTCCAATAAATTTTAAAGAAAAATGCAGTAATACCATCATTTCTAGGAGACTTGTTATTGCATAATTGAAAGATAACATTAGTAATTTCTGGTTGTGAGAAATCAACATTCAATAATTGCATATCTAAATCCAAAAATCTCTGATTCGTGTATATTTCAGGCCATTCTGATAGCTTGTAGATTTTATTCCTCCTTTTGGTCTTGAAAAAATATATTGAAAACTTATTCAATCTTTTCATAATCTTCTACCAATACATTATCTTCATTACACCTAGCTGCAGCATAATCATTAAAGAACTTTGAGTTACAATCTCCTACCTCTAACCATCTAGCTTTTGCTCATTGACTCCACCATGTAGATAGTCTTGCCAAAGAAACATTTAATTCACGAACTTTCCTTTGAAGCAATCTTAATTTAGCTGGATTAAGACCTCCATTGGTACTTTCTTCAATTTGAAGTTAGATAATCTCCTTCTTCAACTCAAATTTAGTAGCACATAAACTCTTAAGCTTACTATTATTCCAATAAAAAAGTGCTTTAAGAGTTCTTCCAAATTTCCTTTAAAGAATTTCAGAATAATTACCAAATTCAAACTTTCTCCATGACTTCAACAAATTATTCCAAGCTACTGGATATGATTTCCAAACATCTTCAAATATAATGATTTTTAGCTGTGGTTGACAAACCATACATATTAAAACCAATCGAATAATGATATGATGCTACTCTAGTAAGATGTCTAGTTAATTCCAATGGAACACTTTGTAATACTTTAGAATTAAGATGGCATCTATCCAAATCATTGTCAAATTTAGATGTTTCTTCCTCAATATTACACTAAGTAATCCTTGGTCCAATAATACACAAACCTTAAAAATCATTGTTAGCCATAAGAGATTTCATTTCCTAAGGCCCTTAAGAAAAAATGACTTTTTTGCCACCTCTTTTATCCTCTTTAGATAAGATACAATTAATATCTCCACCAAAAATTTAAGGAATATTATTAAAACTATGTTTTTGAAGATTTTCTTAAATCCCTCTCCTAATATTCAAATCTTTATTACCATAAATAGTAGAACCCTTAAAAGAAATGTTAATAACCCCAAAAACAACTTGATATGAATGCTACAGAACATTAAATAGCAACTCATCTCTATTCCATAAAACAGAAATACCACTAGACACTCCCTCAGAAGGTTGATGAAAAAATATCAGTCCTTCCCCATAACTCTATCAACCTCCCTCCTATAAATATTATCTTTCTTCGTATCAACTAACATAATAATAACACATTATTAGCTCAAATAAAATCTCTAAGATATATTGAAGCCAACCTCAATTCCATAAGGAAAAGGTTGACATCAAGATATATAAGGGGAGCATTCCCTACCTAACAATCTCACATACCCATCTTCTCTTCATTTCCAAGCAAACTATTCAAGGGGTCCGAAAAATTTGAGCTCTTTATTTAGTTTTAGTTTTATTAACAAATAAGTACCAATAACATTATTTCCATTTTATTTAAAGAATTTTTGTGAGTAACTATTTCATTTTTTTTTCCAAACTGGAACTATCTATTTTAATTCTACCAGCAACATCAATTGGTACAATCACTTACAACTTATTAAGAATAGATAATTGTTCTTCACTGATCCCAAAAAAGCATCCTCATTTCATTCCAATAAAGTATGAAATTTATTAGAATATAATAATGAGTTATGTGATACACCTTCATAATTCAATAACAATTTCTAAATTTCCCATTGTCAGATGACACAAAGATTTTCTGAATTGGTTCTAGTTAAAGTGAAGTTGATATGTGATCTAAAGCTGGGTCAATACCACAATTTTCTTTATTAGTTTGTATAACCAAACTTTTTCCATCAATCATCTTAGAGGCACTATCACAAATTACATTATGAATAAAATTTGCAATAATGATTGTATCATCCTCCTCAACAGGTTTGCTTGAACCAACCTTCTTCTTAACTTCAATATTATGGACATCTTACTTAATTTTGAATTTATTTTCCAACGTCTTACTAATTGTTGCATTTCTTCCTGATCTTCCTATGTTTTTAGCAAAATTTATGTGAATCCAATGTCCATACTTCATGTCATTTCCATATTTATTAGCATTGTTAGTAATAACATTTTGATAAATACCATTAGCTTCCATAGATTTACTTATATTTATGGAAAACTTCATAATAAAATTAACCACATCATTCCTATTTATTTTAGAATAAGTGCTTTCATGGACAATCATCCCACATTGTAAATACAATGTAGAGATTTTTTCATATTCTATTTTTTGAAAAAATCTACCAATCATCCCTTTAACCCAAACTTCAGAGGGAAATTTTGAATGAAATTTTATACGAACACAAATTTTTGCAAATTCCCTTCTTCCCCATTTAAACATATTTTCATCAAGTTTAATAGGAACCCCAGCTCTTGAAACAAATTTATTATATTTATATCATCCCAATATTGTATAGGTAAATGAGGAAGACGAACCCAAACTAGAGATGATAAACTTGTTGTGGTTAATGGTGCGGAAAATTGAGTCCACTTCTCTATGCTAATTATATGAACTAACAAATACCAAGGTTCACGATAAGAAAATCTTTTCATAATATCAGAGTGGTGAAATAAACCCAAAATCATGTTTAATCCCATAGGCATTTACTAAAATGCCCAAAAATGACTACATTATCGTCAAAATTCCATACAACAAATAGGAATTAAAATATTATTTCCTAACACCTTAACAACCTACAATTTATCTAGTACTCAAGCATTAGCTTTTTCCTTATCAGTATTAAGTTATATAACAACACTATCCTCAGACATTCTAGATTCAACAAAAATATGATAAATTTTAATATGGGAAGGTTTATTCCAAGCCTTAAACACATTTTCTTTAGGCATAGAAATACTATTATCAAAATTGTTAATCTTGGGACTATTAATAAATATGATCATCAAAAGTTTTTTAAACCTTATCATCATTATAAGAATCATTGATTATAATTTTTATAGAAATATTAGAAATAAAAATATTATCATCACTATAATTTGAACAACTGAAACCAAAAACTATATTAAGTTTAATATCCAATCTTGTCGAGGAAGAAGCTTCTGAGTCTTTAGAACAAGATTATGGAATAGAATTCTCCGTCTTGAAAGATTATATTTTATTAGAAATTTCAGATTCAAGAAGGGAAACAATTTTTTCCCTTTCCCTTCAATTAAGGTATTTTGATGAACAAGATGCTACCGTTGTAGAATTTCTAATGGCTTCTGCTTCAATGAACCTTTGCGATTTGATTCATCTTTGAGATTATTCATCCTTTGAAACTTTTGAAATGATTAACTGAATTAGTCATCCTAGATGAAGAAGAATGAGGTTTAGAGGAAGTATTATCAATTGGAGATAGCCAGCGATCAACCTTTGCCAAAATGAGATACCCAAAAAATTAAAACAATTCAAAAAAAATTGAAAAAAATGGGAGTTTCTCTCTCTAGAAAATGGGAGTTGCTTTCCTGTTATCATTTCTTGGGTTATTATTACACTCCAAATTTAGTTGCCAAAGTTTTAATTATGCAAAGCCTTTTTAAGTTGTTGTTCATTAATATTAGCCATTATTGGGTGTTGTTTGTCTCTAATCATTCCAACAAGGAAGTAATCTCTTCATAAATGTTTTATGGAGATTAATGTTTGTATATTCCACATGTAATTAGGAAATGAAAATTTTCTAAGTATAGTATTAAATGAATTGAATCAAGTTAAGTATTAATTTCATGAGTTTGTTTATCTATTTTCATTTGAACTTCAAGCATAACTTAAATTAAAAACAATATTAGTGTTTGTTTATTAGTTATCTTATTAAAGTTGAGGTGTAAATGAATTTTCATTTAGTTTAATATTATGTATAAATTTTTTAGTATTTCGTTAACTTAAATATTAGTGAATATTTTATTTTCAGTTTATGTTGTGTAAGATATGCCAAGAGAAAAAATAAAGTTTTATACAAATAACCAGTGTCGAGGTGTCCTTAATGATTTAATACCAAAGAAGGAAATCATAACACTGAATCCCTCAAAAAAAAAAAAATTCAACACCATAGCTGAACCAAGGTTAGTATTGCAGTGTGTTATAATACTACTACACTAGAAATTAGTATTGCAATACCTGAATCTTTAGAATTTGTGCATTGGAGCAATTTGCATTCTATTTTGTAATACAAAATAGAACATTATAGAACTACAAAGTGCAGTTTTTTCAACACTATAGTGGAACCATTGATGAAAGATAAAGTCACACCAAATCAATAAACTGATGTTCCAGTTTAGCCAATTGATACAGCAAGTCAGTGCAGTGCTATAGTAGAGCAAGCCAAGAAGTGTTGAGGTGCTAGTTTATTTTATAATACCATGACACCATCATGTTATGAGCCACGGTGCCTTAGTCCAATTATATTCAAGTACAAGTAGTTTTTTAAGCATTATATTAGAGAGTTCTTTCATAAATTTTTTTAGTTCAATCAACATTGTAATGCCTCCTTAGAGTAATGTCTAAGGGTGGCCAAGGTAGAGTAGGATATAATATTTTGGAAATGTTATCAAATCCCACTATAGACAATAAGATATTTAGAGGAGAAAGGAGTAAGTAGAGGGCTTTTGTACTATTTATGTGACAACTAAAATTATTTTTATTCCTATATTTTCTCTTTTATGCAAACAATAAAATCTAATTTCCTTTCTTCACATATCATGTCTGGATAATTCCTTAGTTTTTTGCTAATGATGTGAATCTAATGTTAGTGCTAATGTGGATCTATTGCTTTAAATTAGACATGGATGTTTTAAATATGTCTCAAACTTAATTTATTGCATATAGTGTCCATGTGTGTAGTTAATATCAAGTGTGGTATATTTCCTCAGTGAGTAAATATTAGAACAAATAGGAGAATTGAATATAATATTTGCATTTTCAGACATATGATGCATAACCTTCAAGGGTCTATAAATATATAATAACTATAGGAAGGACATAAACCTCTATTTAAATCTCTCCAAACTCAAAAGAGATTATCTTTTCTTTTGTAATCCTTTATTAGGATAGTAAAATAACCCTTATCTTCAATTTGTAGGAAAAATATTGTAGCTGTAGTAGGTACTACTAGTTTACTTGCTTGTTAGAAATACACTTCCTCATGCTATCAATATTATCTCAATCACTTTATTTCTTAATCGATAGGTATAATTGCATATTTAGAAGGTATTTCATATCAAAGAAAACTTAAGTAAAACATATTTTTTCATAGTGCATAAACTTAATTTACACATTAAGTGCAGTCCTTTGAAAACCATTGCATCAAGTTTTTAGCACCGTTTCTAGGTAATTATCATGCATATTATAAGTTGAGTTCTATTATTGATCTAGTTGCATATTTAAACAAACTTGTATCTTGTGCCTCAATTTTGTTTTTATATTAAATTTTTTTTATAAAAAAAAAACTTATTTTGCCTATTGTAGTTATTTTATTTTTTATAATTGAACCATTGCATTATTGTTGTGTTGTAGCAGATCTAATATGGAGTCCATATTATTTTACCTAAAAATTAAGAGGACACTTATAAAAAGTAAAAAAATCCCAATTGACTTTAGCTTTAGGTATAGCTGACCCTGTTTAAGATCAGGATCATCCTATACCTTTTAGGGAGTATATAAATCTTGTAATTGATGGAATTCATTAGATTTTCCATATACTTACTAATCAGGCTAAAAATTTCAAGCTAAAACCCACATTAGTTTTTATGGTTAAAAAGTTTTAGTTTAGGGTAACTCCTATTAAGGATCTGAATTTACACTTAGATAGCATTTTAGAAATTTTTGCAATAATAAAATGTAATGGTTACAGTGATGATGTTAGTAGGCTTTGATTATTTTGATTTTTACTAAAGGACAAAGTTAAGCTGTGGTTAAATTCCTTACCACAAGGCTTTAAAAAAAACTTATAAATGTGTTGGCACATAATTTATTAGATAAGTATTTCAACCTTGAAAAATTTCCATGTTTTAAAATAATATCAAATCTTTTTTCCTAAATAGATGGCGAGTTAATCTAAGAAAGTTGGGATAGATTTAAGAAGATGCTTAGTAAATTCCCTTACCATGCTTTACCCAATTTGATTGTTATTCAAACATTATATGATGGACTAGTTGGTTCCTTTAGATTATTCTTTGATGCGGCATCTAGAAGATATCTAATGTTTTATCCATTTTAACTAGGATATGTATTAATTAAAGAAATGGCTACAAATAAATTCTAGTAGCCTTTTGATAGGAAGAATCCTAAGAAAGTAGCAAGAGTTTATTATTTTGATGTGTTATCTATTTTGTCTGCTTAGGTATCTATTACATCTAAAAAGATGGACAATTTTGGAGTTAGTATAAGATTAGAATAGCCTACGCAATTGAAAGAGCAAGATTTGATTTCTATTAGAGAAAAACTTTTAAGAGATTTAGAATATAAATTTTGATTGGAATTAAAATAATCCCAATTCCAAATCGTATAATGTAAGTAGGAGGAACCACTCTAACTTTTGTTTTTATAATGAAAATGTTTAAAGTTAAAGGAGTGCTTGCTAAACCATTTAAACTACAGTAGGCATACCACGAAGGCAGAGAATTAGTTCTTTTAAATTTTCTTTTTTAAAAAATGCTGACTAAAAAAAAAACTTAAACAAAATTCACAACATACGTTTAAGATCATATTTTGAAATGCATAAGCTAATACTTGAAAAATTAATAGTAAATTTTTTTTTATTTTATAAATGATGAACAACAAAATATATTTTCTTTTTTGTTCTAGATTATTTTTTCTTTTTCTTTTCTGATGAAATTTAATTCCAAAGAAATCTCAAAATTTTATATCATAATAAGATAAAAATTGAAATTAGGTTTGCAAGGGAAATATGTATGAGAAAATAAAAATGCAATTTTTAAAGTTCTAAAATAAATAAGAATGAATACCTTAGAAATTTATAGTGGTTCAGTCAACCTTGACCTACGTCAACTCCCCAGGGTCCTCCTCTCATAATATGGCACTAATTCTCTTAGCGTCTCTCTTTTTTTCCAGCACAATAAGGCTGAAAAGACTTTACAATAATAAATTCAAAAAATGGTGCAACTTAGAACTAAATTACTTTCACAATCATCAGTGTAGTGGAGTATCCAAATCTCTTTTACCTTCCATGGTGTGACAGAGTAGTCAATCCTTTTCCTCTATAATGTGGTGAAATTTCAAGTGGCTCTTTGACTCAAAAAACTTCTTCTTAAGTTTTCCCACAAGAAAACTTTTAGAAAAGGAGGAACTTAGAGGATGTTGACCAGAGTAATCGCATTAAAAACACTCTTATACTCTCTTGCACTCACAAGATTGTTCTTCATTTCTCTCAACTATATCGTTGTTTATATTTCTTCCCATATCCCTATTACAACAGTGAATTCAAGATTGAGTTTGATATAATGTGATTTTTTGCTGACAAAAAAAAAATTATTATGATTATTATTTTTCCTAACATACATTGGATATATTTTCTTTTTATTATTTGTTTGTACTAATATTTCAGGGAAATCATACTCCATGCTGGTGAAGATTCCAAGATAGAGTAGATTCAAGTTTCATGTAATGGAGTTTATAAATTTTCATTTTTTCTAGAGTCTGAGAGAGTGTGATTGTTATTGGATAACCATACACACACATACTGAGGGAGTAAGTCAAAACTTAAAAATTTAAAAATAACCATTTTGTATAATTTAAAATCGTACTGGATGATTTGTTGTTGTATTTCTTCCAAAATAAAGTTAATCAAATTATGCACAAAATTTTTTTTGTACTATTCATACAATATGATGTATTTTCGTATAGACGATTCACATAGTATGAAATGGATGTGTACCAGTTCATCCCAAATAAACTCATCATTTTTTGAACTATTCATACTATACAATGGTTTTTAGTACATATGACTCACATAGAATAAAATGGGTGCGTACCGATTTTCCCCAAATGAACTCATTATTTTTTAAATTGTTCATACTGTACAAAGTTTGGTTCGTACTAACAACTCATAGAGTATGAAATGGGGTCATCCACATTTGTACCAAATGAAGCATGATTTATTTTAATTATTCATATTATACGATGTCAGTTTGTATAGATGGTTGATAAAATATGAAATATCACTAAGAAAGTGTTAGGAATAGGTAGGATTGGAAACAAGAATAATTTCTTTAATGATAATTTATTATTTGTTGAAGGCTTAAAACATAACTTGTCTAGTATTATTAAGCTTTATCATAAGGGTTTTAGTATTCATTTTTTACTTTCAAGCTATATTATAAGCCAAAATATAATTGATATGTTGCATGAAAATACATTAAATATTGTATACATGCCTCATTTAAATTTTATTAAATATTTTAATACTTTTTGTCTAAAAAAAAATCACTGATTAATCATAGTTATGGCATAGAATACTCTATGATGCAATCATGAAAAAGGTTAGGAAGATTACCTAGATATAATTTACTAGAGGGAAACCCAAGTTAGACTTCTTTAAGGATCACCTGTGTGATGCATGTCAATTCTAAAACAAGTGAAGTCCTCCTTTCATTCAATTAAAAATCCTAGAACTAGCAAATCACTAGAATTCACACATAAGGATCTTTTTAGACCAGTTAACATTATAATTTTAGGAGGGAAAGTTTTTGGGTATGTAATCATTGATGATTATTCAAGATTCACTTGGGTAAAATTTATATCACATATGAGTGAATCATTTGATGAATTTAGAATTTTTCTACTTAGATTTAGAGAAAACTTGGGTATGAAATCCTATCAATTCAAAGTGATCATGGAGAAGAGTTTAAAAAAAAAAATTTAAGTTGTTTTATAAAGAATAAGGAATTGATCACAACTTTTTGGAACCTAGGACCCCTCAACAAAATGGGATTGTTGAAAGAAAGAATAAAACTTTGATAGATGCCGCTAGAGCCATGTTGGCTAAATATTCACTTTTGAAATATCTTTGGGCTGAAGTAGTTAGTATGCTATATTATTTTCTGAATATGGTAAACATTAAATCTAAGTTGAACAAGACACCCTATGAACTTCTAAAAGGGATAACACCTAATCATTCACATTTATATGTCTTTAAATATAAGGTTTTCATTCATAATAATGGTAAAAGACCTTTTAGAAAATTTGTTCCTAAATTTGATGAAGGACTTTTTCTAGGATATTCTAGTATTTGTAAATCTTATAGAGTTTTTAATAAGAAGACTTTTGTAGTTGAGGAGATAACATATGTAGTTTTTGATGAATCTTGTATTTCAGAAGAGCCACGGATGGAGAAAGAACATACTGATTAAATCTCCCATGGAAATGAAAAAAAACAAAATTTTAAGAGAATGTTGGAATAGAAAATGCAATGCCTAGAGAATGGAAATTTTCTAAATGTCATCCTAAAGAATTGATTTTAGGTGAATAAAGTGAAGGTGTTAGAATTAGCTATCGACTTAACAAAGAAGTGAACCATTCTACCTTTATTTCAATGAGTGAACTCACTAATATAAATCAAGCTCTTCCTGATGAATTTTGGATTTTGGTCATGCATGAAGAAATAAATAAATTTAATAGAATTGATGTTTATGAATTGATCAAAATGTTTAAAAATTAAAATGTGGTTGGAACTTAGTGGGTGTTCAAAAATAAGATGAATGATTCATGTGTAGTGGTTAGAAATAATGCAAGATTGGTGGCTGTCGACCTCATCTTTGTATGAGGTCACTCTTAAATCCTCCTTAAGTTCTAGATCTTAGGATCTTCCTAGTTCTTAGCCCTTAGGCCCAATCGAAATCTTAACTCAATCCAAACCCAGAACTCTTAGGCTAAAGACTTAGGTCCTAAAGCCCATTCTAGGTGATTTTTCCATCACCTTGAAACCCAATCAATTGACATTTGATTCAGTGTCTATCAATCTCATATTGATGTGACATGTCTCTAGTGTCAACTCTCTAAATTTGATCTCATTTGAAGGACTCTAACCCTTTAAACTTAATCCAACTCAAAATGTTGCAAAACCTTTGAATATTTATAATCCATGCCACTAGGCCTTTCACCTAATGGAATTTGACTTTGGATCCCCCTCCAATATTTTGATCCCTCCTAATACCTTGATATTGACTTGTTAAGCAATGATCTACATCTTTTTAGATTCAATTTGACCCACAATTGACTTGAGTCCAAAATGACCAAAATGCCCTTAAATGGGGATTTTTGGACTTTTGGCCTAAACTCAACTTGATTTGACTTATCAACCTTTGAAATCTTCTTCAAATGTCATTCCAATGGATCCTAAATGACTTTAGGAATACATTGAACCCAAACTTACTCTTTGGTTTTATCTGGTTGACCAAATTAACCCTTTAATCCAACACTTACCAATTTTAACCATTCAAGCTACTTTGAATCAATTCAACCCATCAAAATTAGTTAATTATACACCCTTGACTTCAAATTACTTGGCATGAATATCTTGTAGCACTCTTGACCTCCCTCATGCACATTCTAGTCACCATTGACTAGTCAACAAGTCAATGGGTCAAAAATAACCCTTGAAATGAGACCATAGCTTGGCCACCTCATCATCCCATAAAGCAAACCCTTTCTCCAAGCCAAAATCTCCTTTTAGCTGATGGGAATATGCTTTTTCCCTACCTAATTGATCCTTAAACAAGCTCTTTTAACCAAGCCAAGCATTGGTTCATCCAAATGGGGAAAAAGGTGTGGTCCCCTCTTCCCATGGACCAAGAGAAGTCACGCTCACCACCAATCCTATTTCCTAGCTTTGGAAAGCATAGGGGACACTTTGCACTCATCCAAAACCACTCCAAATCAAATCTCAATCATCCAATCCAAAAGCCAAAGGTAAAGTAGGGGGAAAACATGACCTAAAGGTGGCTTCTTGATCATTCCCTTTGATATCATCTAAAGCTCCAAAATCCAGCAGCCCCCAACCTTCCAAAAGCTCCTCCCACACATTTCAACACTCCTCAAGGCCTTCCCAAGCTTTTTCCAACCATTTCCAAGCCTCAAATTACTATTTTAGTGAGGAGAGAGCATTCTAGAGAGAGAAAGAGGAGTTTCAAATATAACTTTTGATCCGATGAGATCCAGCTCTTAGTATCTTTGTCAAAGTTGTAGAGAATCACTGCAGCTTTTCAACGACTCTAAGATTGCAAAAATCTAATGGTTGGATTGTAAGTTATACTCATTTTAAGTTTAAATTTTAATTTGAAACTGTAGCAAATTTGCAATGAATGGAGCCTCCAAACTCTAGGCATTGTAAGATCATATTCCCCTCTAGCTACAGTTCAAATTTCGTGAGATTTCATTGAGTATTTTGAAAGATATAGGCATTTAAAATTTTTTAACTCTGGTTCAACAAGAGCCATCGATCGAGCGGCCCAGAATCGGCCACGTCCCCCCCCAAACCGTGCGGTCCTCCTCTCGGTCAAATTCGGGTCCATCAAGATCTGACACATGGCATCATGCCACACTGCCACGTTAGCGTCAGTTGATTTGACCCAAATCTGAATAAAAAATGCTTTAAATGCTCCAAATAATCCAAAATTCACAGAAAATTGAGTTCTCCACCAAATGGGGCTTTCTTGGGCTCGTAGGAAAGATATTCTAATGTAGTATTTATTAAAAGTAAATATATATTGATTTTATTTCTGTATTGGTAGATATTTGAGTTTATTTCAATTTCATTTATTGCAAATTTTTCACAGTCCAAAGATCAAATGAGTCCCAAATTTTGGTGGATGATTATTGAGTATCTTATGCATGTTTAATAATTTTTCTAAGTTTAGATGCTCAACAAATTTATGTGATATGAATTTTTAAGGTAAAGGGTCTATTTTGGACCATAAAATTGGAAAATTCATAACTCCTTAGAGTTTTAGTATTTTTCTGTGATTTTTTTGTGGTATAATTGAATGTATGTCAGGGTTAGACACACCAAGTTTCAAGCTTATTTGAATATTAGAGACACCTAGGAAAAATAATTACTAAAATATCTAGAAAATTTAGAAAATTCATAGGGGATTGTAAACACACCCAATAGGGGTGAAACTTGAACATTGTAAACTTAGTGACATCAGGTACCTTAGGTTTAAATTTTACTCAATTTGGAGGTCATTAGGTTAGAAAATTGAGCATGTCAAATTTCAGCCCCTTTAAGGACTTAGAAAATTCAATAAATCATCATAAATTTATATTAATTCCAAAAAATAACCATAATTCCTCAAATAAATCATATTTCAACTCTTAATCATTGAAAATTAAAATTTCTTTAATTTGACATTAAAATCCACTTTAATTTAATTTTAATAAAAATTAATGTTTAATCAAATTTTAATTAATTAAAAATTATTAAAAATCCAAAAAACATTTTAAACACTTGCTGATCTCTCCTTAGATCATTTCAGATCTTTCGAGTTGATTTCAAGAAGTTTACGACTCATTTGGGTACAAATCATTAAAATGTCCCTTAATTGAAACAATTAAATAATTCCAATAAATACCCAAACTTCCAAAATTCATAACTAATTGTCGAAAATTCTAAATCAATCAAACTCAGTGGCTAATGACTCTAATTAAAATATACTATTTTCAAAAAATGTCAAATCCCCAAAATCTGGTCAAAATAAAAAATTAAACAAATCGGTCAACCTTAATAAGTCAAAATTAGGCTAAAACTTCAAACCTTCATAATAAAATGTAGAAAAATTTGGTTTCAGCGTATTTATAGTCTAACTGATTGAATTGAGATATAATATTTTAATAAAATACTAAATATCTAAAAAACATTCTTAATCTAAAAGTCAAAATTTGACCCCTTAGTTGACATATCCGGATAACCTCCAAAATCTATTAATTCACCGAAACATGATTTGGGTATTTAGAATTTTCAAAACTTGGAGGTTGTTCTACAAAAACATCTTCTTCAATTACCCCATTTAAAAAGGCACTTTGCACATCCAATTGAAATAATTTAAATCCTTTAAAACAAGCAAAGGCTAGTAAAACCCTAATTGCTTCAAGTCTAGCTACAGGGGCAAAAGTCTTCTCAAAATCAATTCCATCAATTTGATTATACCCCTTAGCAACTAATCTAGCCTTATTTCTAATGATTACTCCTGAGTCATTCATTTTATTTTTGAACACCCACTTAGTTCCAACAACACTTTGATCTTTTGGCCTTGAAGTTAATTCCCAAACTTTATTTCTTACAAATTGATTCAACTCTTCTTGCATGGCCAAAATCCAAAATTCATCAGATAGTGCTTGATCAATATTAGTGGGTTCTATAGTTGAAATAAAGGCAGAATGATTGACTTCCTTGTTTAATCCATGCCTAGTTCTAACACCTTCACTAGGTTATTCCCTTGGGTGGTTTTTAGAAAATCTCAAATCTCTAGGCAAAAGGGTTTTTTATTTCCAAATTCTCTTCCACATTTTCTTCCAAATTTATTCTATCAATTTTTTGGGAGTTATCCTCAATCTCATCTTCAACAACATTTAGCTCTTCTAAATTTCCAAATTCATCAAATACAACATGTGTGCTTTCTTCAATGACTAAAGTTCTTTTGTTCAATACCCTATAAGATTTTCCAACACTTGAATATCCAACAAAAATTCCTTCATCTGATTTTGGATCAAATTTCCTAAGGCAGATTTTCCATTATTATGAATGAATACCTTGCAACCAAAAACATACAAATGAGACAAATTAGGTGTTCTACCTTTTAACAACTCATAGGGTGTTTTATTTAAATTCGATCTCACATTCGCCCTATTCAGAACATAACATGTAGTGCTGACCGCCTCAGCCCAAAAATATCTAGGAAGTGAGGATTCTGCCAACATTACTCGGGCAGCTTCTATTAATGTTATGTTTTTCCTTTCGACTATCCCATTTTGTTGAGGGGTTCTAGGTGCAGAAAAATTGTGATAAATTCCTTTCTCTTTATAAAAATTTTCAAATCTTTCATTTTCAAATTCTCCTCCATGATCACTTTGTATAGAAATTATTTCACACCCTAATTTTGTTTGAATCTAAGTAAAAAAATTTCTAAATTCCTCAAATGATTCACTCTTATGAAATAGAAATCTAACCAAAGTGAATCTTGAGAAATCATCCACTATAACAAATCCGTATACCTTCCCTCCTAGACTTACAGTTCCTACTACTCCAAAAAGATCCATGTGTAAAATTTCCAATGGTTTACTAGTCCTAAGATTCTTATTGGACTGAAAAGAGGACTTCACTTGTTTTTCTAATTGACATGCATCACAAAGGTGATCCTTAGTAAAGTCTAGTTTTGGTATACCTCCCACTAAGTTCTTTTGGGTAATACTCCTAAGGTTTTTCATACTAGAATGACAAAGTCTCCTATGTCGAGTCTAGTAATTAGGTTGTTAAGCCTAAGTTAAATGTCCCAAGGCTAACCAAGAGGTGGGGTGAATTGGTAATTTAAAAATTATACTTCTACTCTTGGATTTTTAGAAAACCTTTTTAATTATTAATGCAAGTTAAATTTAAAGTTTAAAAAATAAACTTTTTAACAAGAGTAAATAACTTGCAATGAAATTAAATGCGGAAGAAAAATAAGAAAGAACACACCAGATTTATAGTGGTTCGGTCAAACCTTGACCTACGTCCACTCCCCGGAGGCACCCTCCGAGTATTGCACTAATACCATAAAGTGTCTCTCCTTTTTCCCCCACAGCAAGGCGACGAAGCCTGTACAAAATCACTTTCACCTTCACTGGTGCGACGGAGTAGCCGGGTTCTTTGACACCAAAGAGATCTTCTTCTCGCCAAAACTTCCCTCAAGATGACCCTTGAATCCAATGGTACTGAAGTGCAAGTTCACCGGAGCAACCGTGTGAATATCCCCTCCACACGCCCTTGAAATCCCCTCTAGTTGAACATATGAAAATAAATTTTTTGTAAGCATATCATACTATACGATGACATATTTATATTATAAAATTCATTATTTTTGTCTCTAAGGATGGGACGAGTTTTACAATGACAGTTATTTTAAAAGATCGTACATACGAAATCACATTTCATCTGTACAGTCCTATTGTCAGTTTGCATGTGGACAAACCTAACTACTAGGTAAAATCATTATTATATTTATCATCTAGAATGATTACATGTTTGTGTTTACAAACATTTTGGTCAAAAAGTTATATGATATGACTCCTCAAGAATGACAATTTATGAAAAGTCATTTAATTTTTGTTAGTTTCCATTTGATGTACGAAATGATTTTATCCCGTATGAATGTTAAATAATACATACGAACCTTATTTTATATTGTACGATCATGTCATATTCTATAAATTATAATGCATCAGTTGAGTTTTCTTCACCAATCACTTTCAATCTAAAATTTTCTTGTGTCTAAAACACTCCAAATGGAAAGCAGCATCAAGTGAGCTTGTCTTTCTAGAGGATCTTCCTCTCATTCTAAAGAACTTGATTACAACTTTCAGTCCAAAGAGAATGAAGATGCCTACCTTTGCTTCTTTGAGATGAAAGTGGCTCCTTTTCTTCTCATCCAAAGAGACATTAACATTTCAGTAATTCCTCTTTCTAACTATATGCAATTCTCATTCATTCTTAGTTTAATATATGCTTTCCACCAAGACACATTTAACTATTTCATGGCCAACCTTAGAATGAATGAAAACCATACCAAGATGTCATCTTTTGTTTTTAATCAAAGAGTATAGATCACCAAGGAAGATTTACGCACCTACCTACACCTTAGAACTCAAGGGGTAATGACACACACATGATTTTAAGGTCAAATTTTAATTGGTCTACTATCAATCAAAACCTTAGAGGGTTTGCTTCACTTAGCCATCTATCTCATGTGTATACCTTGAATCAAAATATTAGAATCATCTTGCATGTAATAAGAACTTTAATTATTCCAAAATCTGGTGATCCTATCAATCTAACTCCTTTGCTGTCCGCAGTCACTTATCTTATTATGAGAAACACTTCAATAGAGAAGCCCAATTAATTATGGACTACATCTATAAGCTTACCGACATTAAATGTCCTAACAATATACTTGGTTGCCTATATTCTAGAAAAGAAGTATAATTTGATTCATCCTGAACCACCTACTGAGCTTAAAATCTATTTCCATGATTCTTCCTTCCATTCTCATTTTAACAATGACCAAGGGGATGATGGAGACGAATTTGATGAAGCATGTGGATTTGCTCCTACTCCTACACCTACAACTCCTCTCGAACCTGATAATTATCTCTATCAAGAAAGGTTCTAATGATTTTATAGACTTAAATCTCATTTTGATCAACAGTTTCGTCAAATTGGGACTCGCTTAAACAAGTAGAATGCAGGATATAATGAAGATATAGGGTGGATCAGAGAACTGTTTGACTCGATCAACCCTCAAGTAGCTACCATCAATAGATACTTTTTGATGTTCACACCTCCTTAGCCACCTCTAGATGATAGTCCTTTAGGGTATTAGTTGTTATTTTATGTTGTAGTTATTATATGTGATTGCATTTTAGTATTCATCTGATGGTATTCAGATATTTGTGTATTTTGTTTCATTATATTTGCATTTGTATCTTTAGTTTCTTTTAAAAAAAGGGGAATGGAATGATATTTGTTTTGTGTTTAGGTTAATCTTCTTGAACTACTTTAAGTTTCTATAGACTAATCAATTTTAGTTGATCGATGAAAAGAAATTTTAAAATACTTTGCTCTACAAATTAATTTTGTTACAAAATTTAATTTTTTTATTTTTAATTTAAATTATAATTAGATATAGATTATAAGATCATCTTCATGTTCATACAAACAAATATTATTTATCTATGATGGTTGTAAAAGAGATGTCTTTTTTTTATTTTATTTCTTATTCATTGTGTTTAATTTTGTTAATTATTGCATTTTTTTTAAGATTTAATGATAATGGAAAGACCAAAAGATGTAAAAAGATGCACAAAGTGGGCCAAGCTAGAAAAGATGCAGAAAATATGCCACAAGTTTAAAAAGATGCACATTTGCCAAAAATGAAAAGAGGTGCAAATTTAGCTCAAACTGAAAAGATGCACAAAGTGTGCCAAAAATTAAAATGATACATAATTTTGCCAATTGATAGCTTCATATAATTCTTTCCTTTAACTTTCTATTTCTTACATAAATCCATTTAAACAACCATAATCTTCACTATTGAATTAGAAATTAATTAATCTTTATTTCATCATTTTTGTAATAATTATTTTTAATTGATATGCCTAGAATGAAGAGTGAACTTGATTGACTTTTTTCTATTTTAATTTTTCTTTGATTTAAAATATGAGAATTTCTTTTTTGCATTAGGACGTTAATGTTGTCTTTGCAAGTAGTTTAAAATCTTATTCATAATCATCTATTAGATTTGTTAATAGTAACTTACCTTTTCGAGAGGTATTTTCCTTTTTTCTATTATCAAAAGGGGGAGTAATAATTTATTGTTTGTTAGTTTTAAAAGTTCGTTAGGGATGTTAAGCCCTATGAACTTAGTCCCAAGCTAACCAAGAGGGGGGTGAATTGGTATTTTAAAAACTCTTTTCACAAAGAATAAAAATCACAAACCAAAATCACCACAAAAAGTAAATGCGGAATTTAAAAGCACGGAAGCAAGAAAAGGAAGACAAAAATTTATAGTGGTTCGATCGACTCGACCTACATCCACTCCTTGGAGGCACCCTCCAAGTATTGCACTACAAAACATGACTCTCCTTTAGCCCCCACGGCTAGGCGGAGAAGCCCTCACAAGAACCTCCTTTTTGCCACCCGGCAAGGCAGAGAACCTTCCTCCTTTTGCTTCCTCCTGAAGCTGGCAGAGAACCAAAACCAAAAGCAAACTCCTTACCTCTACCGACCCTTCCATGGACGAGAACCTCTAGACAAAAATGAAGCAGAGCGATCCTTGAAGCAACCCTTGTGAATCCCCTCACAAGCTCCCCCTCACAAGATCCTCACTCTCTCCTCTCTCTCTTTCTCTCCTCAAGGTCTTCACAGATCAAGGCAGCAGCCAAAGGTCATGAAAAACGTTGAACAAGAGCTCTTAAATAGAAGAGCTTCAAAGGAGCTCATTAATTGCAAGTTGCCGACAATATCGTCCAGGCCGATATGGGCATCGGCCTGGCCGATCAGTACAAATCAATAAAGATCGGCCAGAGCATAGCCCTGGATGCAAAGCTGGACGATTGAAAATTGGCTTGATCGTCCAGACCGATCTCATGATTGTCCTGGCCGATTAGTTCAAATCAGAGGAAAATTGTCCTGACAATAGCCCTGGATACGGGCTAGCCGATATTGATCGTCCTGAAGTAACTTAAGGTTTTTGACAGGATCGTCCCGGCCGATCCTGCGATCATCCAGGACGATATGATCGTATCAATCATCCTTAATTACTCCCTTGATTTCCTAAACAATTATGGCATAATTTGTGAATATCGTCCCGGCCGATCCTGGGATCGTCCTGGCCGATAATTTAAAAATACAATATACCATAATTGACTATGGCGGCTACTTCTTTATGTTTTGAGCTTATCGTCCTGGCCGATACACGTATCGTCCAAGACGATCTGTTAATGTCAGCTACCTTAATTAAGAATCCTTAAATAGACTTTCTATTTTAAGCTGATCGTCCAGGCCGATCCAAAAATCGTCCTGGCCGATATGAGTAAAAATAGAAAATCTAAGTCTCTCAAGTGTGTGTGTGAAGGGTTACATAGCATCAGTCTCTTTGAACATTACAAGTAGACTCAAGAGGTGAAAATCAAACGTACAGACTGACTCAACCCTAAACCTACGCAATCCTGAACTTGGCTCCTTCTTGATCGTCCGATCTTTGATTCCTGAAAAGTTAGAAGCAACAAGTAGTCCAAGAGAAACAGTGTTTGTCAATCATCAAAACATAAGCCGTGAAAAATAGATTTGTAACAAGTTTGTTTATTTGATTTAATCGTGTCTGTTTGTTGTGTTTGGTTTGTATTTTTTTTTTAAATCTTGTTGTCGTGGTTAGTGGTGTATGTTTTATTTTTGATTTTATTTATGTTTTGTTTTTCAATTTTCTTTGTTTTGATTTAATTGAGCATTCTTTGAGGGAGAGCTTAGGAGAAAATGAACCTTTAATGTTAAATAAAACAATAAATATTTTTTCATCATTAAAAAAGAGGGAGATTATTGCAACCTAGAATTCAAGATTGAGTTTGATATAAAAGACTTTTTGATGATAACAAAATATTTTTATTATTTTTACTATTTCTCATAACATAAATTGGATATATTTTCTTTTTATTTTTTGTGTGTACTAACATTTTTGGATAATCATATTCCATACTACTGAAGACTTCAAGATAGAGCATATTAGGATTTTATGTAATGAAGTCTGTAAATTTTTCATTTTTCATGAGTCTAAGAGAGTATGATTTTACTTGGGTAACCATGCACACACACACTGGGGGATTGAGTCAAAACTTAAAATTTTAAAAATAGTTGTATTGTTCAATTTTAAATAATACTGATTGATTTTACATGGAATTTCATTCAAAACAAAATTAATCAAATCTTACACAGACTTTTTTTATGTACTTTTTACACTATCTAATGGTTTTTTATTTACATTACTCACATTGAATAAAATGAGTGCATACCAGTTCATCCTAAAAAACTCATTATTTCGTGAACTATTTGTAATGTATGAAGTTTCGTTCGTATAGATAACTCATAGAGTATGAAATGGGGTCATCCATATTCATACGAAATGAAGCATGATTTGTTTTAACAATTCATTTTATATGATACAGGTTTATGCATATGACTAACAATGTATAAAATGAGCTTCATACAGGATCATACCTGACAAATTAGTTCAGTTTTGAACTATTCGTAAAATATGATGTTAGTTCATACAGATGACTTATAGAGTATGAAATTAGGTTTGAACAGGTTCGTACATGGATTTTTGAACTATTCATACAGATGTTCCTTGATCGTACTGAACGATCCGAGTATATTCCACAAGTAATTTTTAGTTTTCTTTATGGTTTTTCTTGTCCTTCATATATAAGGGTCCTAAAAACTGACATTCTTAATCTTGAAGTGAATTTCTCTTAAGAGTGGATAAGGAGAGTGTTTGGGAGAGTGTTTTTAGGAGTGAAGGGTGAGAGATCTTATAAGAGGAAATTATGAGGGGAATCACATAGTTTCCCAAAGGTAAGAATCTCTTATTTAATCTTCAAAATTCTTCCCTACTTCCTTGAATGCTCTTAATAGAAGATTTTCAAAAAAGATATTAGTACTCTATCATCACCAAGAGGGTGAGAAAGGTTAATGGTACTCTGCCATAACTAGGAGGGTGAACATGGATGTTAGTACTTTACCATCACTAGGAGGGTGAGAAATGATGTTGGTACTCTACTGTCACTAGGAGGGTGAGTAAGGATGTCGGCACTCTGCCGTACTGGGCTGGTGGAAGAGAGATTGTAAGGGATTCTTTGACTTATTGTGGGGATAAAAGGAGAGTCACTTTGATTTAGTGCAATACCTAAAGAAGGAGTCTTTAGGGAGTGGATGTAGGTCTAGTTGGACCGAACCACTACAAAATTTGGTGTTCTTCTATTCTTTTACTTTGTACTGCATTTTTATTTTTTGCACTTTATATTACTATGGTTGAAAAACTTTTTGTGAAAATATATTTCTAAAAACAATCGCATACTTTAGATTAATTGAGTAAAGATTCTTAAAATAGTTTTCTAAAATCCAAGAGATTTTTAAATTACTAATTTACCCCCCTCTTAGTTAACCTTGGGATAGTTGTTTTAGGTCTAACAACCTGCTCAAACTTTCAATCCCTCTACCCATGAATGCTAAAAGAGTATTTCATAATAAATAAGAGATGATTAACTTGTAGGTCTAAGGAAAACCCTAATTTTTAATTCAGCCATCATTGTTCATACTATATGATCAATAAACCATATAGTATGGTAAATTTAAATATCCTTCTTTAGTATTATATGTTGAATAGTCTACAGAATAATAAGTCAAAGTTCTCTAATTGATCAACTTATACGAATGAACAGTAGAATAGTGTGATTAGAATAACACAATATTAGATTATAAATGATGAAAAAATAATCATCCAGAGAACCTTTAATGTTTCAAATTATCTAATTTTTTAATCATTTTAGATGAACCAAACATTATGATGAGATTCTCGGGTGACTCGTGTGATATGATATAATATCATATGGTACAATATATAATTAATGATATCTAACTTGATTTCTTAATTGTTCGACCTAGTTCAATAATGATTTAACGAATCATACAACAAGAAATTATTCATACGTTATGAATAGTTTAAATTTTCAAAATTAGTATAATTTATCATTAGGTAAGTTAGATTTGATATAAGGTTTCTAGTTATAGTTGATTATGCAATATAATGTGTTAACATATTATACAATTATTTATAAAAAAATATTATATAATTAGTTATATGTGAAATTTAATTATTCATTTAAATTAAATATTTTATTTAATTATTATTTAAATAATCATACAATATGATTGAGATTGTACAGTATATTAAGCATAAAAGATTGAAATCTTTTTTTCAATCCACCCTCGTGTGTGCAGGATTGCTAAAGCAAAGCTATATTACCCAATATTTAGTCTTTATTTTCTAATGGTGTTTGGTGTATGCTGAACCAAAAATGATACTACCCACACAATCGAAATGCAATTGAAAATATAGGACTAATTAAATACTGTCCAATAAAGTTTGTTATGATCAAAAAATAAACTCAAGCTCATAGATTACACTAAATGTTAGTAACAATAATTAGTGGAGTGAAGGACAGTCAAATCAAGATGGCCGTTGGAAAAGACCTCAGCAACCTGTAATAAACATTAGACCTTATCCCTTATGTCTTAATCAAAACAATCAATTCAGTGAGAAGATGACACCATTAGAAGAGGAGGTGATTCAGTTAGGAACTCTATTGTAAAGTCAATCAACTTCAATTAAAAAATTAGAAAATTAAGTCGGACTACTTGGACACTCTTTTAGTAGTAAACTTAATGGATCATCACCCAATAGTACCAAAATTAATCTAAAGAAGAGAGGGAATGATCTTAGTATGGACCCCTTTAGGTGTGGTAGTGAAATATTTCAGCCAAAATTATAAAATTAGACAAGTCTAGCTAAATACTGTAAACTTAGCATTGCTTGCGAGACAACAAAAACATATTGATACTAGGTCTTAGTAATTATTGTTAAAAAAATTATTTGTTTGTGTGATACTAATATTTTTATTATTATTTATTTTAAAATTATGAAATATGTAATGTGTGTATGTGTATGTGTTAAATGTGTTTTACTAATTATGATTATAAAAAATATTATTACATATAATTTTTTTCTAAATTCATATAAATTCTAAATTAAGCCTAACACTACAATATTTAAATCAAGCATATTGCAATAATTTATCAAAAAAATTGGCATTTTTTTTTTGGGAAATCCACGGAGGGACATGCGTTAATATAGGAAAAATATTACATAGTCCTTAATGGGACCTCGCGCCCACAACTGCTCTAAAGAGCTACAAAATTGGAACAAAAAAAAACCTACGAGCACAAGGTCCCTACTACACAAAAGTACAAGTAAACATAGATACATTTTATGGTGTGCAAGAGGGAGCACCCAAAAATATGGAAGATAGAAATAATAAGTTTAAACGAGTGGCTTCCCAGCAAAAATTCTATCAGCATAGAAGCTTGCAAAGGAAAAATCCTGCAAGACCAAGTGATAACCCGCAAAACACTACAAATAGTTGAAATTAAAACTAACAATAATGAAATTCTCAACACAAGGATTAAAACAGCAAAAAATATGAAAGTAGAAGTCATAAAACCACCACTGGATAAGACTATACCACCAACCTGAGAGGTTAGCAGGCAAAATAGAAGAGCTCACCCAAAGAAAATATAACCAACTAACCAAGAAACCAACCAAGAAGCTTCTCCAGCTACAATAAGATGGAAGGCTAATGTTGGATTCAAAAAAAACAATAAGGCTCCCAGAAAATGACAATAACATCTACCGTATATAATCAAGAAAAAACCAAACCCCAACATTAAAGTAAAGCAAGCACCAATAACAATTGCACCAAGAACCACCAATCACCTAAGTAAAGCAAACACAAACTACATAGCTCACTAAATCAATATAAAAAAATAAAATAAAAAAAGGCCCAGCCTCCACCATCTAAATCGAACGGGGGAAAAACTGAGAGAAAGGTCCATAAACCAGTAGAAGAAAAAAAACTAACCCAAAAAAGAGCACGAGAATAAACACAGCAGCAGGATACCCAAGCATTAGAAAAAACCAAACCTGAGCTGAGAGTCAAACAGATCACCCCAAAGAAACCAATCAAAGCACAGTAGTAAATGGGAACCCCACAGCCACCAAAAGGAAGTAGAACCATAAAAACTAATGCTTAACATAAGATAAACCAATTTGATATAGTCTTAAGAAGCCTTTAACAAGAAACGGTAGCTGAGTAATCAAAAGCTCAATCATACCATTAAAATCACAACCCAAACTATCTATAGACTGAACACACACATTCCCTTCCTCTAGAATGATAAAAAAAATAGTAGTTTAAAGTGTTCAAGATATCCCTTATGCCCCTCCGAATGTAAAACAAAGCATAAGAATAAATCCTATCCTCTTTATCATGAAGAAAATTGTAGTTAAAATAAGAACCCACCTCCAGCACAACATTAATTTGATAAAGATTAAAATAGAGACTTACGCCATGAAGCACAACATAAGAGATAGAAAAGTTAACAACACCATTAGCAACAGGACCAGCAAAACCCAACATATAGGTTCCATTATGATCTCTAATGACACCACCACAGCCAACCTTAGTGACTAATCTCGCACTAGCCACATTCAACTTAAAATAATTAGGATGAGGCTTCATCCAAGTAATACACCTCATCACCTTATGACAATTATCCACTTCCAAGTTTATGCCAAATGTAGAAGAACTAAATAAAAAGTTCTTAAAAATCTTAAAAGAGAGTAAATTAGCAGAGTAAAGGGCAACCACTTTATCCTTATCTTTGTGGATAATTCTTTGGTATTTCATAACAACACAATTAAAATGAGAATCATTTCTCTCCAACCAAAGGAACCAAAGGATAAGAGAGGGAATAAAATTTATTACATGTCCTTTAGACTTAACAAACCAACAATCAAGCAAAGAGTAAATAAAAAACCTCAAAGAAAGGTTTAGATAAAAAATGTCCTCAACATAAGTCCAAACTTTAGCAGCTAAGGGACCAGAAATGAAAGCATGATGCATATTGTCAACATGGTAACAATATTGGCATTTAGAAGGAAAGATAAAACCTCTTCTCCTCAAATTATCATCCATAGGAATAAGATTATGTAAAATTCTGCAAATAAAAATAGAAACAGTAGAGGAGAAACTTTTATGCCAAATCATTTTAGAAAGCTTAGAAGACCTATGTTTAGCTCTAAAGGAATGCCAAACATATTTAACTCTAAAGAATCCATCTTTAGTGAAAGTTCGAGCAACACATCCTTGGACTTAATGTTGTTACAAGAATGTTTTTTTATTATGATTTTGATGATAACAAACAAATCTTGTTTCACTACGACTGCTTTTTTCTACTGACTTTTCAGGACTCAAAGATCGAATGGAAATCAGAACCAGCTCAAGATGCGGTAGATTAGGGTTGAGTCAGTCTATAATTTTATTTTTTCCGTTCTTGAGTCAATTGTAATCTTTGGTGTGACTAATGCAAAGTAACCCTATACACACATACACTTGAGAGACTTAGAATTTCTATTTTTACTCAAATCAGCCAGGACGATATTTACATCGGCCTGGACGATCGGGCTTAAAATAGAAAATCTAATAAGGGGTTCTTAATTAAGGCATCCATCATTAGCAATCGACCTGGACGATAGGCTCAAAATAGAAAGAAATTACCACCATAAACATTTAAGGTATTCTATATTTTTGGCAATCGGCCAGGACGATCTTGGATCGGGCTGGACGATATTCACAATTATGCCTTAATTAATAAGACAAATTAAGGAAGTAATTAAGGATGATTGATAAGATCACATCGTCCTGGATGATCTCAGGATTGGCCAGGATGATCTAGACAAAAACCTTAGTTTGAGAGGTGGAGAGAGAGAGAGAGGATCTTGTTAGGGGGAGCTTGTGAGGGGATTCACAAGGGTTGCTCCAAGCCTTGTTCCACTTCTTCTTCTCTAGAGTCTCTTGTCCTTTGAAGGGTTGGGAGAGATAAGTTCCAGCAAGTGATCGAGGTTCTCTGCCTGCTTCAGGAGGAAGCAAAAGGAGGAAGGTTCTCTGCCTTGCCGGGTGGGCAAAAAGAGGTGTTTATAAATGCTTCTCCGCCTAGCTGTGGAGGCTAAAGGAGAGTCACGATTGTAGTGCAATACTCGGAAGGCACCTCCGGGGAGTGGATGTAGGTCGAGTTGACCGAACCACTATAAACCCCTGTGTTCTTATTTTTTACTACTTCCGCATTTATTTTCTTCCACACTTATTTTTTTTGTGGTGATTTGGTTTGTATTCGTGCTTTGCCTAAAGAATTTTTTAAATACCAATTCACCCGCCCCCCTCTTGGTTAGCCTTGGGCCAGTTCTATAGGGCTTAACATCCCTAACGAACTTTCAAATGTTTAGAGAAAATTTAAAATAAGTTGAATGATAAAGTTAGGGAAAACAGTAAAAAGTTTCTCCAAATCTCAACCATTATTAGAAAAGAAGTAATTAAACTTCATATTAGCAATGGAAAAAAAGTCCAATAAAGAGTCAATCGAGTTGCCATTCAGACAAAGATCTTGTCAAAAGTAAATATTTACATTACCAATACTCCACACAATATAAGGATCAACATTCAATTTAATAGAGCAGAGCCACTACCAAACTTTAGAGTGGCCTTTACTAAAACAAACCATGGAGGGATGTCTCCCCTCACAATACTTGGCCATCATAAAATTGGCCCAAAGGCTCACATTTTCCCTAAGGTTGAATCAAAGTTTGAAAGAAGAAGAGTAAGCCAATCAAACATAGTCTTACACCCTAAATCCCCTTCTTGAAAAGTCCCACAACATTTATCCCAGGATGACAAATAAAGCTTAGAACTAGTACAAAAACCTTCGTAAATTATTTATTAAAAATTCTATCAATTCTATAACACATTATCTTAGTAAGAAGAAGAGTTTGAAAACTATAAATTGGAATAGAGAAAATAAAACTTTTAAAAAGAATAAGGAAGCCACCAAAGCATAAGAAATTAGAATCCCAAGGAGACAGTCTATTCTGCACCACATAAATTAAATCATCAATAGAGACCACAAAGGTATAATGCTTTTATCTTTTGGATTTTCACCTATGCATTGGGATATAGGCACACTTGAATGGATGGCTATTCAATCAATCTGTAATGTCATTGTTGATTGGATGTTCAACGCTAAATGCATAATAGTGGAAGGAGACAATGCCAATGTTATGTCTAATTTTAAGAACTTGACAAAGCTGGACAAATGTCTAAAGGATGAAGCTTCTAAAGAAGACTTGGACTTTCTTAAAAGGTTTCAGGTGATCCTTCTTCAATTTGTTAATAGAAAATGTAATAAGTTAGCACATTGGTGTGCTAACCATGCTTTAAGAGGTAATTTTCTTTGTGATATTCTAGAAGTAAATAAGGTTCCTCCTACCTTTTATTCTTTGTTAAAGGAGGAAAGTGATAGATCTTCTATCACTTTGACTTTTGTATTTTCTTTCCTATTAGTGGATTATGCAGTTCTTCAAAAAAAAAAAGAGAAAAGACTTCTTTCTGCCCTTATAAAGAGGAACAACCAGATATTTTAAAGGAAAAAAACCTTGAGTAAAACCAGTAAGATTCTTAATATCCACAACACAATCAGAAGGAACTTTCTTAGCAGCAATAAAATAACACTTATGCTTATTAAAAGCCAAACCACTAAATGATTCAAACTAGTCAAAAAAACTCACAATTTTATCAATCCTATTCATTGAAGCATTAAAAAAATTGAAATCTTTAGAAAAACATAAATGCGAGATTTTAATGCCACCTAAAGTTTTGAAATAGAGATTAGGACATTTTTTAAAAAGATCAGCAAAATCCTTAGAAATAATAAAGAGACCAGGGGAATTGGGATCCCCTTATCTAAGCCCATTAGAAGTCATATAAAACCATGGCTCTTACCATTCACACTGATAGAGAAAAAGGGCATTCAATACAAGTCTTAATGAGTTTGATGAAATTATAATCAAAACCAAATAAACTCCATATATTATAAATAGAATTTCAATTAATATTATCAAAAGCTTTAGAAATATCCAGTTTCATAATCATCTTACCACCTCTATCCATGGCATCCAAGTCTTAACAAATTTCTTGGGCCAACAGGATAATGTCAATAATGGAACGACCATTGATAAAGCCCATTTGAAAAGGAGAAATAAGCTTAAGAAATAAAATAGTTAACCGATTCATCAAAATTTTAGAAAGCAGTTTATAAAAGACAATACACAAACTAATAGGACTAAATTCATGCCAGGAATTCACAACACTGTTCTTGGGAATAAGAACAATACAAGTAAAAGAAAAAAACTTAGGAATAGGATTACCATTAAAGAAGTCTGTGACAACATAGAAAATATCATTATAAATAATAGTCCATATTTTCTAAAAGAACTTAGTTATGAAGCCATCCGGACGAGCCATAGAATCAACATTCCTACCAAATAAAGTATCTTTAAGCTCTTCAAGAGAAGGAGATTTAGATAAGCCACTATTATCCTAGAGAGAAACAATATTAGGAATAATGAACTGATTGGGAATAATAGACAGATTAAAGGATTTATTAAGATGGTTTTGAAAATGATTAACAACCAAATTAGCAATTTTAGCATTATCCTTAAAAATAGAGCCATCCTCACGAGTAATTTTATGAATGCAATTAATTGCACGTTTCTTATTAACTAAAGCATGAAAATATTTAGTATTGTTATCAACTTCAACCAAATGCTTGACAGTCGCTTTCTGCTTCCAAAAAATTTCTTCCTGAGCTTGAAGATTGTAAAGCTCAACTTTAGCCTCTTTCAAAAGATAGAGATTAGACTCAGAGGGATCCAACTAACAAAGATACTTAATAAAGTTCACCCTATCTTCCACAATTAAAATATTATAAAATAGATTTTTAAAAACATTATAATTTCACCAGTTCAAAACATGCTTATGCCTTTTCATCTTAATTTAAAGTCTATTAATACTAGAGATAGAATCATCCAAAAAAAGAAGGGCTTGCCAATTATTTTGAACCACATCAAGAAAGGAATCATAAATAACCCATATGTTTTGAAAGCTAAATTGAGAAGGAAGATCCCTAGCATTATTCTTAATTTTGATAAGAAGAGGAGAGTGACCAGAGAGGGTGCAGGCAGCTAAGGTGGTCAACCTTAGTCAACTCAAAAGAATTAAACCAAGCAGTATTAAATAAAACTCTATCAAGCCTCTGCCATAAATGCCCACGATGCCAAGTAAAGTTATTGCCAGAAAAACTAATATCAATAAGGTTGCAATCCATAATCATATCATTGAAATCCTCAATCAATTGATAGATAGCAAGAGAACCCCCTATACAGTCAGTCGGGTTTATAATAGTGTTAAAATTATCACCAACAAGCCAAGAAGGTTGCAAATATTATGAAATTGATTGATTTGATCCCATAAAATCCTCCTAGCCTAATGAGAAGAAGTAGCATAAACAAATGAAGCACAACATTGGAATTTAGAACTTATAATATTATAATGCAATACTTGAGTAAAATCCCCATTGATATTAATAATGCATAATATTTCCAAAAAAACCCAAATTTTATTGGTAATATTTGACTTAGCATGTTTAAAAGCCAAAAATTTAGTAATACCAAGTAATTTATCCGTAGAAATAAGATGCTCAAGCAAAACAAGAATGGACACATTATGAATACGTCATAAATTTTTAACTCTAACCTTAGAGGAAGGGCAACTAATACCCTGGACATTCCAAATAATGTTGTTAAACATGAAAAACCATATTAATGAGAAGTATGCAAACATGTGCTTTTAGGGGACTGTAAGAAAACATTTTTTGGTTTTCTACCTCTCTTACCACGACCCTTCTAGGAACTTATATCATGATCATCTCTAGCATAGCATTTAGCCAAAATATCCACCACCGTGTTAGTAAAAGCATCACATAGATAATTATCAGATAAAGGAAGCTTACTTTCAATTAAATTACTTGAATGCCCCTTTGAATGAGGTTGATTGCCTTCCACATAGAAAACACCATCATTCAAAGTAGAAATATTCCTCTCAACTCCTCCATATAATTCCTTGACACTCACGGTTTGGATATTAGCTAGGCTTTCTCGTTGAGACAAATCATCCTCCGACAATATAGGCTCAGCTCTGATAGAAATTAGATCATTAACCTGCTCATTCATAATAAGAGATTAAGGAGGATTAGGACAATTAGTATTAACATCAGTACAAACTATATGAGACAAAGCTTATTGTTAGTCACAAGGATTAGATGAGGAAGATGGAACAAATATGCTATTAAAGTTATTAGGTAACATTTTCTTCTCCCCAACAAACAGATTCGATATAGTAGCCATGGTTTGAGCACTGAGGACTTCACTTCAAATAGAGGAGGGAGGGACGGCCTTAATATGATCAGGCTGAAGATTAACCACTTCATTACCCTGGGTTATGTCACCATTACCTTCCACTATAGTACGGTTCAAAACAACATTAACATGATCATTCAAAATACCCTCTAGCACTTTAAAATGCCTAGTAATTTTTTTTTCCTTTATAAGGTGCGGATGTAATTTAAAGAATTCACTCAAACCATGCCTGTGCATCTTATAGTGAGAACAAAATATCAGAAAATTTTCAAAATTAACCTTTTGGAAATATCCATTCAGTTAAGAACCTAACCATATCTGAGTAGGGTGCTTTCTAGAAATATCTAACTCAACTAAAACACAAGACACAAAGGGTCGTGAGACTGAAGCCGTGGCCTGGTCCATTTGTAATGTCCGATGATGAATTGAAGCAAGCCCAAAAAGAATTTTAGAATTGAAGAAAAGGAGCCTCATATTAAGGAAAGAAACCCAAATAGGAGCTATCAGGCATTCCTCATGGACATTAAAATCAGGTGTCCATTTAAGGAGTCTCATTTGGCAAGCCTGAATATAAAAAAATCTCCTCAAAAAAATTTGGCTGTAATCCAAGTCATTGCTCAATTGGATTGCCACATCCTGGAGGTCAAGTAATATGATATGAAAAGAATTAGAGAGCTTCAAATTCACAAAAAAAAAAAAACTTATGAATAACATCGAGGTTAGGTTGCCTAAGAAAATTTTTGCCAATAAGAGTAAGTGCGAAGGGGGCAGCTAACTGAGACACAATTGAATCATCAAACATTAAGGTCGGACAAACCATAAAAACATATGAACAAACTGGAAGGGGAGAGGGAGGAAGCAAAAGATCCAGCAAGAACATTCTTAAAAGAGAGGGATTTGTCATTCGTAATAATAACCAACAAAGGGTAAAATGACGACAGGGTCGTCATCCCCCAAAACTTAAAAAAATGATGATCAAAACAAAATGGAAACTCCCAAGATGCACAAAAAAATTAGAAAACACAAAAAAGAGCGAAGAAGAGAAGAGAATCCACATAAAACCATTCTAGGGACAGCCCAAAAAGAGAACACACAGGAAACCCTAGATTGCCAAGCAATCGCCCGAAGCACCAAAGCATAATGTCTATTTTTTTATGATGCTCAATAAAATTGGCATGTTAGAATATTTTAGGACAACGTTTTAAGCACAATACTATTATCCTTACCTGTATAAAGCTTTGGATATGATCCACGTAATGCTACGATGCCAAAATTTAACTTTTCGATAGTGTTGTGCACCTTATTAAATGCTATTGTATGGTGAAACTCTTTTCATTTTAATTCTTTGTGATGACCTATAGCATTGCACTAAACACCTTCATGTTAGGTGAAAACCATATTTAGTATTTATAGCACCACAATTATGGTCTTTTTAGAGCCTCGTTGTTCTCTCACATGTCTAACATTACAGTGTTTTCTTTTTAAAAAACTTACAGGGTCATTTATATTCCTATGCTATAGGGCTATGTGTCTCTGATAAGCGATGCCAATGTCAGTTCACATGTTGTTTAGTTTTTTTTTATAGTTTCTCTTTGGTTCGCATCTCAATTATACATAACTCATTTATAAATGAGAATGGTGGGTTTCATTATTTTCATTGCATTTTATTTTGCTTTGTGCTGTGAATTTACTAAGTGTAAATTTTGTAGTATTTTATTATCTTAAATATGAATAAAAATGTTGGTTTTAAGAGATTAAATGACCAAAAATTTGCATACACCAAATAATATTTTGAACTGAAGATAACTCATTTACACTATTTTTTTTTTGCTAGAAAATTAAGTGATCCCATAGATATGGGACCCAAAATTTGAGCTTATGTGTTGTGAGGAAATTTATCTATTCATATGGTCATGACTTGAACTTAATAAAACTTATTTCATCAATTTTGCATTCTTAGAATTAGTTAATTTATACTAGGCTACCTTATTTCCGTGGGATCAAATTTAGTAAGGTTATTAATGGGATAATTAGGCAATAGGGTGTTTATTATCACATTCATATAGTTTTTTATTACCCTTACTATATGCAACTTAGAAGTAATGCCAATCATGGAATTGAAACCTTTTGATGTAACTATTCTTTAATTTTTTTAGCACAATAAATTTTACTATACGGATAATCAAATTTTTAATAAATTATATCCTATATTTGTTTTACTTGTTATATATATATATATATATATATATATATATATATATATATATATATATATATATATATATATATATATATATATATATTATATTACTACTACCACCATGCCTAAAAATCTTTAACCAAAGGTAAGGAAATATATTTGTGTTAAGTTTAAAGAAGATTTTGCCACACATATTAATTATTTGAGGTGAATGAATTGAGAAAATGATAAATATTATTTGGTTTTATTTTGTTCTTTTTGGAGGATCATATGGAAATATGGGATTTGCAATATTTATTGGTTCTTGGTTTAATGTTTTTTTAATTTTCCTTTACCTTTTAGCTGCAAAATCTCTATTGTTTATGCACTTTTTGAAGCTTTGTTTTATTGATCATTATTTCCAAGCCTTACCCCTAATTTTTATGATATTTTAGGTAATAATCACTAATGGATGATGGTTAGTTCTTTTCAAATTTGTGATAATAAAAAAAAATTTATTTCCTTATATTTCTTAGATTTAATCTTTTATGATTTCTTTTGTTTTAATCATTATGATTCTTATTATTTGTCTACATGTTTTTTTAGTTCTAAGCCCTTTTTAGGATTTAGATGCAGATGATTAAGCTATGCTTTCACGGCAGCCACCTTGTTCCCCTCAATGTTATGCTTTTTTTCTATGAGGTTAAATGAAGCAGCAATACTTTATCATTTTTGGTGAGGCTAAGATTTGATCATTATTTTAGTACATATGTATTTTAAAAAGAAATAACATAAATTAAAATCTCAAAAGAAAAGAAAAAATAACTAAAGAAAAATGACTACTATAAAAAAATGGTATTAGAGGATGATCTGGATAATAATAGATATTGTGGATAATAAAAGTATACGGGGCATACAGCTTGATGATTCTGGATAATAATAGATATTTGGTTTCTAGTAGGGTCATCCAACTCTTTTGCTAACTTGGCCAATGCATATGCTTTACCATTTTTTAATTGAGGGATTTTAGCCAAGATTACATTAAAAATTAAGTACAAGATCTCCATTTCTTTGTTACGATAGGTTAAGAGCTCAGACTTAAGTACTTTGAAGACTCCTGCAACTTGATATATGATTAGATGGGAGTCTCCAAAGATTTTTACACATGTAATATTCATCTGAATGGCCAACTCTAGTCATAAAATCAAAGCTTCATACTCAGCTTCATTATTAGTACAAGGTTTTGAAAGACTATAGAAGTATGTGAGAGTTTCATTTGGATGTAAGGCTTTAACGGATGATGCACTGTCAAAGTAGAACTCTCAAGTAGGGGACTCCTGTTCATCCACAATCAGTATTAGTTCATCAGGAAAGTCATCATTGAGTGGGGAATCTTTAGGGATGGGATTAGCAATAAGAGAGTCAGCTAGAGTCTATCCTTTGACGGTCGGCTGAGGAATAAAAGTAATTTCAAACTGAAGTAAGATCATATACTACTAGTGTGCTAAATAACCTCAAAAGATCATATAGGTCATCAAATACTACATGGGGTTGACTCTAGAAATCAAATAACCTTATGTGAAAGCATATAATATCTTTTTTTTTTTTTTGATGAAATACCAAATGCATTAGAAAGCAAAGAAACTAAGTACAATCGTTAAGAGGATGATATTCTTCCTTGATTAACTTAGCTAACAAGGGATGAATATCATCAAAAGAAAAACTATCAAAGAAGAAACTATTATCTAAAGCTAAAGTAGCACAAAGATTTGCTACTTTATTACAATTTCTATAAACATGTATAAAGAGAACCTTATTGAAGTCGTTGAAGAAGAAAGAATCCTTGAAAGAATTGTTATCCAAATTGCACTTATTAGACTTTAAAGAATTCTGAAGGTATGTAATGGCATTGATGTTGTCACTTTCCACAATCACACCTTTGAAATCAAGCATCCAATCTTTAACATAGTCTTTCACCGTGAATGCTGCCTTCAGCTCCAATTGGGCAATGTTCCAAAGAATCAATTTCTTTCCAAAAGCAAGAATAAATCTCCCTCTATAGTCTCTGAAAATACCACCTATACCAGCCATTCCAGAGGAGAGTAAAGATGCATCCACATTAATTTTTAACTAATCTTTCGGTGGGGGGCACCAAGTGTCATGAGACTCCCTAGGGAGGTTAGTACCCCAGTTGGAAAGATAAGGAGAAGAATTGTTGTGAGCAGCTGACAAAGCATTTGCAGCAACCAAGTAGCACGGTAATGCATTTTTACCATGTTTTACTTCATTTCTATTTCTCCATGAATAATAAACAATGGTGCAATAAACCTTGACAATTCCAATATGAGTACCATATAGCCTCTTTAATTTGTGAATGCAATAATATCTAAGATTCTACATTGTGAACATTAAAACTAAGCACTACTTTTCCATCGCTGGGTACTTTAGCTCTACAGGTATCAACCACCTACTAAGGTATTACAAAGCACTTTCTTTTTCTTCTCTTTCTCTTAATCCAATAGTGGACTTAGGGATTCATCTAGGGCCGTATTATAGAAAATCAATAGCCTACCTGGGATGGGTGTAGCTAAAATAGTAGGGTTCATCAAGTAGCACTTTATACTCTCAAAGGCCTCTTGGCAACACTCATCCCAATAAAAATGAGCATCCTTCTTTACTAGTGAAGTTAATGGATGATATCTACCATAAAGGTTGGAGGTAAATCTCCACAAGAAAGTGAGCTTACCTTGAAAACATCTAAGCGGGTAAGACTCTAAGGGTGTTTGAACTCCACCATGACTTTGATCGTAGAAGGATCAATTTGAATGCCGCAATAGTAAACTATAAACCCTATATACTTTCTTGCATAAGTCCAAATGTTTATTTTAAAGCATTCATCTTTAAGTCATATTTTTGTAGGCATTCAAGAATAATTCATAGATCTTGAAGGTGAACTCCATATATACTGATTTTAACCATTAGATCATCTATATAGCATTCAACTTGCTCGTGTATCATCTCATCAAAGATAACCATCATAGCACAATTTTTAGGTGACCCCAATATTCTTGAGGCCAAAGCGCATCATCTTATAACAAAATACACCTTCGGGTGTGCAAAATATAGTAAACTTCTCATCTTCATGGGCCATCTTTATTTAATTTTAACCAGATGAACCATCCATGAAGGAGAAAATATAACGGAATGATGTTATATCCACCATAAGCTTGGAGATAAGAAGAGGGAAATCATCCTTATTGCATGTCCTATTTAAATCACAAAAGTTAATTTAGACTCGAATCTACCTGCTCTTCTTCCGGACTAGAAATATGTTGTCAAACTAAGTGGGATACTTCTCTTCATGAATAAATTCAGCTTCTATGAGCTTCTTAATTTCAGTGATCTCCTATTATTCAATCTCCAACCTCATCCACTAAGGTGATTGTTTAATAGGGACTGCATCAGCCTTAATAGCCAACTATTAGACTATTACCTATGGTTTAGACCAGGCATCTCGATATAATTCCAAGCAAAGCAGTTTTTAAATTTTAAGAGTAGCTTGATATAATCTTGAGCCTCTAAGTCATATAATAAGGAATTATTAAAAGTAGGCCTAGGATCTGATTCAGTACCAAAGTTTACCTTACATAGTTCATCCATGGCGAAAGTGGTGCCATCTTCGAACTCCCATGGAGCATCAAGGACCCTATTCTCAACATTATCAGGGTATTCTTCATCAGGAAGACAAATAACCAAAAATGAATGAGAGACATCATGAATATTGGCATGAGAAGACTAATTATTTACTGTATAACCCACACCTTCTAAGGTTTAAGAGTGATTAGTTCACTAAATATGGGCTTGCTATAGAGCTCGTTCATCAAACCAAGTTGAAGGAACAACACCTCACTCTATATAGCCTTCCACCATAGAAGAAATGTAATGAGGGACACTTATGACCTTCTTATCCATAGTGGTCTCCATCGGATCATAACTCCTAGGACCTAGTGGGGCACCTACACTATGGATAAGGAGGCACACACCCTAGGTCATGGTGGCCCAAATGTTCTGTATAATGGAGATATATAGTGCTCACTAGTTTATAGTGGATCACCAACACTAGTGGAAGTATCAGAAGATCTTTGATGAAACTCCTTGACACTTATTCTGCACATATAATGGGAAAGAGATTATTTGTTAATTGTTTGATGTCGAAAGTCTCCGTCCTCATTTAAGCTACTCTCAATTACTAATCCACCCTCAGGTATCAATTACCTATAAAAAGAAGGAAGTGAATTATAACCAGTACAATCTGATGATGATGAAGGGACTAAATGATGAGGGATATTGATCATCTCATCATCTGAAGAGTCAGACTAGACAATCAAAAAAGAAGTGTAAAGATGCAAGGGAGGAGGGATTTGAGCATCATAATTTACAGGCGAGCGAGCTGACTCTCTACCTCTACCTCTACCCCGTCCTCCCCTACCACTACTTAGGGGAGCATCAAGCCGAACTGCAAACTAAGAAGGAGATCTTTCAAGATATGTAGTGTAAATACCAACCTCAATACTAACCTATGATGGACCCTGTGTTAGTAGTTGTATAGGACCTTTTGTAACTAACTACATAAGACCCTTTATAATATTAAAAGACATCACTGGTGATTGGGCAAGGGGAGGTCTACAAGTATTTTGAGGTATGTAATGTTCAGCATCATCATAAATACAGACCTCGCACACATAAAAGGGTTGAGTATCTCCGAGAATGGAATACTCCATATCATTCTTCATATAGTTCATACACTGGTGTAAGCTAGAGGGTACCATTCCGTATTTATTAATCTAAGGCCTTCCTAAGAGACCCCTATATGAAGTATCAGCTTTTATCACATGAAACTTTACCTTAGTTAGGACACTTCCAAACTTTAGAGGTAGGGTGATAGACCCTAGAGCACATTAGACTTGGTCATTGAAGCCTTTTAACAAGATCTTATCGGAAGTAAAATTCAAACGACCTAGGTAGAGGCCCTTTAAAGTTTCATAGCTAAGGATGTTAATTGAAGCCCACTTGTCTATGATGGCCCGATTTGACTCATGACCATTGACTTCAACGGTGACATACAAGGGAAAATTTTGATTAGAAGTCCCTAAGAGAAGGTCATGATCTAAAAATATAATGTATGGTATCTCTCTCAAATGACATGCATCCTCAATAGACTCAGAAGTAAAGAAGGCTTGATAAGACTCTAGCTCAAGTAGCGTTTTTACCAGGGTCTCTCTCAAGTAAGGGACATCATCAAAGCATCATAGACACTAAGAATGGAATGATTTTTTCTTTAATGAGCCAATACATTATAATCAATCTGAAGCTAATGGCAATTTCCTTTCTCTTTAGACTTCTCTGGGGAGAAAGGTCTAGGATCATCCTACTGGGTAATAATATTTTTATCTTTTTATTTTATATTTTTAGCCATTCTAGGTGGAAGAACTTTTCTTGAATGTAAAAGAACTTCCTGTATTAAGTCATCCTCAATAGGAGATTCATTTGGCTCAGTAGGGATAACTTGTGTTGGCTCTAAGGAGAGTGCTTAGAGTGGGTTCTCAGATTCATCTCATGAATCAACATAATAACCACCCTCTTGAATAGGAAATATAGGCTCTTCCTCACACTAAAACTCATCATTACATAGAGAATCATTCACATTACAAGAAATATGTAAAATATGAAAATAGTGAGTGCTAGAAGAAGTAAAAGTAGAAGGAACAAAATATCAGAAGTAACCATGAATAATCTTCTTCTATTATTTCCTCACCAGATTAAGACAGAATAAAATCATTCAGCATAAGTGTTAAAAGGGGTCTCGTCTGCCCCTCCTACAATAATATTTTTTCTTTCTTACATATTTTTATTACATACAGAAGAAGAAAAGAAAATGTGCTTAGTAGGAACTATAATATAAGGAGTAGAAAAAGGTACTAGCAAAGTAAGTGGGGTAACAACTATTGACTTGGCCTAGAAAGGTCTCCTCTTAATTAACTCTAAACTCTGAACTACTTTCTTGATCATTTGATTTATCTATAGAGAGAGTGCTAGCTACCACTCTCCCTTAGTACCACAAGGTGATTTACTACTGTGGCTCTGACTATCACAATGACAGTCACTAGAACCATAAACCATCTGAACTATTTGAGTAGTCTTGCTCAGGGGTTGCACAAAGTCACTATCCAAATGATGTACCTTCCCACTAGACATGAGCCTCTCAACTATATCTTTGAACACATAGCAATCTTATTTAACATGCCCGATTTGTTTATGGAAGGGATAATATAGTGGGTGGTCAGAATGTCCCCCATCCACTTTATTGTTCATTGGGAATGTTAAGATGTTCTTCTTAATAAGAAATTTAAAGATATTTTTTACACTTTCTCTTTTAAATGGGTATTCCTAGCTAAGCTTCTCCTATAGGTAATACTGACTTTTAGTAGTGTTATGAGAGGGTCTAGGTTATGTTGCTGACTGGCCTAATGTGTATAACTACTGAAGTGGGGCTGAACTGACTATGGGCTTCTTTCCCTTATCTGATGGCCCATAGGTGCAGTGTACATCCCCTTTCCTAGGAGGAGGTGCCCCTAAAGACTCCTGAGTTGAGGTCTACATAATTGTTGACTCTTAACCTTAGGAAGGACTACATTATGCCTCGAGTTTCCAACCCTATCAAATAGTCTAAAATATAGAGGAATGAAGCTAGGGGTAAGGCTTCCACTCATACTCAACTAGGTAAGGTCTGTCCCTATTAATAATCTCACCAGAATTCCTGGAGGAAATGTCATGCTTAACCTTCTAAGCTATCATATCCTAAATTTGTCTTGCTAACAACTGAGCTGACTAACTCTAAATCAGGGTAGTAACACTAGCTACTATAGCTGGGCCTGGGACTGCTCTCTGGACCCTATCCATTTCTATGAGGTATAGTGCTACTGGTAGTTCTGCGGGCTTTTCCTTGCACGTAGAAGGATTATCTACACCCAAAACATTAGGAAATGCCCCCAAAGCTATTAACTGTGTAATCATCACTGCCATAGCTTTAGTCAACTCTATCATCTGTATCTGAAAGTGTAAAACTATGGTCTCTGTATCCACTAACTTAGGAGACCCACCCACCTCAGGCTCTCCCTGCTCATTATCATCCTCAGACTCTCTCAACTCATCTGAGATACCTCATTTGGTAATCACACAATTATGGTGCACTAGCACCTCTCTATCTAACTCCTCCTCTAGTGTGTCCTTCTTTGAGAGGGTCTGACAGAAAAATTTTATGTAAGGAACCATAGGGGAAGATACCTTATGGGGGTATTGAACTAAAACTGCTCTATCTGGTTTAGTGAACTATAGGGTGGAACTACATTATCTCTATCACAAATCAGTGGGACTACCTCAGACTAGAAAGGCATAATTATCTCCATATCCTTAACTACCTCTACAAATCATACTATCTCGACAGGGGTGTCCACCTATTATCATCTTCAACCTACCTACTATGGTGGGATCCAGTTGGGGTGACTAACTACTAAGGGGCTACAACTACTGAACTGATTGGGGGTTGAGCAGACTCTGACTGTTATCTCCATCCATGATGACATGGGCATCATCCAATAATATGAGCAATTATATGTGGTATAATCAATAAAAATGAATTAACAGGCTATATGGGTGGCTATCCTCTCTACCACCTGATTCTCTACATCAAAGTTTGCCTCTAAAATTGAATGATCACCAAAGAAATCTAATTGAGTATCCTCTCCTGACTGATAGGCCCTCAACCTCATGCTAGGTAAATAATGCTCCACTATATACTAGTAGAGAGAAGCATCCTCCCTAGACCGCTTTTATCTTAGGCACTACTATTATCTCAGGAGTAGGTGTAACTAGATGCGAACATGGCTCCCACTATAAGGGGACCACTGTCCTCTATATTGGCTTCTAATGAGCCACTACCTCTACCATCTGATATCTGTCTTTCTTGGATACAGCTAATCAAAGTCTATGATTTCTATTCATTTGGACCCTCCTCCTAAGGCTGGAGGTGGAAGATAAAGGTACATCTGAACCCAATACCTAAGGGACAGGGGAAACAAGAGCTAAATGAAGCAACAGAGTCTGCTCGGTGGTCTTCGAGTGAGAGAGCTGAGTGAACACAAAGATTTAATGGGAAGAAGGTGATAGGGGCTCGGTTTGGGCACCCCTCTTCCTAGAGGAAGAAAGAGAGGAAACTCAAACATGAGCTAACTCTATTGGAACTACAGGAGGAGCAACAAGAAGATTTTAGTGCTGAGGGGCCAGAGTAGCCTAAATAATTAGTGTGCTAGGCACTGGTTACCTAACCACTTGATGGTTGGACTGAACTTGGAGTGGTCTAGGCACACATTTCCTAGACACTGGGTGCACTAGCTGTACATGAATGAGAGTGGGATGAGTAGGTACTTGTACTAAACATCGAGAAACTAAACATTTGAAGGGATAGCTGCATGACCTCTCCACTAGTAAGGAGCCTTAGCAGGGGTCAGCCTACCAAAAGTGATGAAAACTTAGTATGTGAAGGAACCAAAAGTGATCCCTCCAATAGATGGATTAGCTAGCGGGGGCTCAAGGAGAGCCACCCAAGCTTCAAAACCAAACTGAAAAGTCATGGAAGGCTGTTGACCTCATATTTGTATGAGGTCACTTGGACCAACCACAACCCTAAACCAATCTAATCTCCAAATCAACTCTAGGATCCTTTTAGATTCTAGACTTTAGGAATTATAGGCTCTAGAGTTCTTTTAAATTATAAGACCAATCTATACTCCAAATCAATCATGCCCTCAATATCATTTCAATGTATATCCCAAATACAATTGAATATGTTATGAGTCCAACCATGGTCACATTGACCAAGTCAACAATTAAGACTAGGTCAAATCACCTTGAAATCGTTCCAAATCTCAACCATTTGATCCTAAGTCATTTGGACCTTTCCAAAACATCTCAAATCACTCTTTCAGCTGCCACCTCACCACCCATGGACCCATTAACTCGTCAAATAGTCAACAAGTGGTCAAATATTTCTTTTAAGTGATCAAATCATTCCCTAAAGCAAATACACTTTAATTAAAACCCCAACAGCTATTTGAATAGTCTCTAGAAGCTTCCTAGAGCTCACCCTAGCCCTTAGATCAAGATCTAATGGTTCCCATTCATTTCCATGTGGACAAAAATCCAAAAGAGGCTTTCCACCTCATTATCCTTGCAAACATACTTACCTTCTGCTCCCACCTACCCCCCTGGACACTTGGCAACCTTCCAGGAACTCTCCCAGCTAATCCCAATCCTCCATTCAATCTGAGGGAGTTTGAATAGGGCAATACCCTATTACGAACCCTCATTCATGCTCTAACCTTATCTCACTACTCCAACCACCTCAAGCCTAACATCCAGTCTCTAGGAGCTCCTTGGGAATCCTTCTTTGTTTCCTGAGCCAAAATCACCCGTCCAAAGCTGCCACCGATGAGCATTCTGGCCAACTGAAGCGTTTCTAGTTCAAATGGTTCTACCACTCAATCTGCTGCATTCCAGGACGTGGATTCAACTAGGAACTTAATCATGGATAGTCTACAAGCTCAGAGAATCCAAAAGCGGTTCAAATCGTCCAAAAATCAAGGTGAAAACTGAAACCACACTAGTCTAAATATCTTTTCATTAAGCTTGTTTTAAACTAATTTAAAATATCACCACTATTTTTGTTCATCATATAAATCTAAGTTTAAAATTTCAAGTAATTTCATCGAGCCAATCTCTTGAACGAGCCATTTACTTGTTTAGGGTTTCAGTTCGCTAACGTGCATAAACTGCAAGTTTTTTGGACCATTGATCGCGTGATCAACTGTCTCGATAAAGCCGATACCACGTAGATCGATCCATGGACAGGTTTCCGTCCAACTTGATCTCAACCATCTGTTGGCGACTGCGGGATAGACTTTCCACCGTTTGATCTCGCTTAACTAAGATTAATGGTGGGATTTGATCTCTGTCGTCGAGCGAAACTCTGGTGGATCGAATGGCTCATAGTTGATGCCAATGTGTTTGAGTGAAAATGCGTGGGCCCATTTGACCACCGCCGTGTTTTGCTGGACGAACCCAGAGGCCCCACCTGTCTCGCTTTTGCCGTCGTTTCCTATATAAATAAAATAAATCATTTTAAATGCATTTAAATCACAGAACTTAAAAAAATCATAATAAATAAAATATGAAACCAAAAAATATATATACTATATCATTCTGTTCATATTTCTATCTATTTTATTTTAAAAGTAAAATAAAACTACATTTATTATTATTTTGTTAAAATTTTCAAAAATACAAACAATAATATTTTATTTTTAATTAAATCTACATAAGTTATTTTTATCTAAAGTTTGGCATGAATATTTTTGAGCATATGTCTCACCTCGAGTAATTATTATATATTTATTGGAGTTATATTTTGGCAGTTATTAAATTTCCAAATAAAATATGCTTATATATATATATATATATATATATATATATATATATATATATATATATATATATATATATATATATATATATATATATATATATATATATATATATATATATATATATATAACTCCAAATTTTGCATTAAATTATTTTATTTTAGATAAAAAAATATATAATTTTTAGAAAATAGCTAAGTTTTGACTGAATTTAATTTGGATATTATTTTAAATATTAATTAATTTTGAATTATTTTAAACTCATTTAATTGTTTTATGACTTCAAAATTTTTGAATAAATTCAAGTTAGTCCATAAAAATATGATTAATATATCAAATTTTATGAAATTTAAAATACTTTAATTTAAAGTTAATTTTAGGATTTAAATTTCAATTTATCTTTAAATAATTTGAATAATGTGAGTATCCTTTCTTTTTAAAAAATAATGTTTAATTAAATATTATATTAATTATTTTAAAACTAAGAACATGTTTGAATAGAATTTATGGGGAGTGATTAGTGCATAGTCTTGCTTTAACGATTCACTAATCAAGATTCAAATTAATTTAATAATATTAAGTTTTTGCATGTTTAGGAAACACACACCACATAGTCTAAGATTCTCTTAGATTTAGGTGTTGAATGTGTTTGTGTGTTCATGCATGCTTTATATGTTATGTTAAGGGTTAGTAGAACTTTGATTCAAACCTACATAACTTAGTGACATTAAGGTCAACAATTAATGACTTTGATTAGAAAACTTAGAAAATTCACTGTGATTAGGATTTACACTCTCTTTACTTGAAATTTGAACCACTTAAACTTAGTTACACTCTCAGCCTTAGGGAAAAATTTCACTGGTTTTAGAGATCATAAAACCCTTAATCAATTTTCTTAAGCTTAAACCCTTAATTAACCCTCAAAGCTTCTAAAAATTGTAATAAATCCATTTTAAACCCAAAAATTATGTATAACCACTCTAATTTACCATATTTGAATCCTTAACTCAAGAAAATTAAATTTCCTTTGAATTGACAGCAAATTAAACCTTAATTTAATTTTAAGTGAAATTGAATATTTTTTTAATTTAATTAATTAATAATAATTAAAAATTTCAAAAATTTCCCAAACACTTTGGAATCTCTCCTTAGGTCATTACCAACCTTTGGAGCTGATTTCAAGGAGTTGGGATCTCATTAGGAGAAAAATCATAAAAAGCCCTCTAATTAAACAATTTTTAAAATTCAATAAATTGTCAAAATTTCAAATCTTCATAACTAATTTACGAAAAATCAAAATTGATCAAACTCACATGCATTCAACTCAAAATAATATCTAATATTTATTAAAAATGTGAAAATTTCAGGAAACCTTTAAATTTGAAAAGTCAACTTTTGACCCCTTAATTAAATTACTAAAATATTCAAAAAATTCATAAAACTCAAAATCACTCTAAAAATCCAAAAAATATTAGTTAATGTTTAAAACACTCAACAAACCTTTTAAAACAAAACAACCATCCTAAAGATGAAGTTTATTGGCTGGACTACTCCGGGCTGCTGGGCTACGTGTCCTAAGGAGGCTTGTTCCTCGAGCCTGGTGGCACAACGCCACGAATGAATTCTAAGGGGTGTTAAACTTTAAAGTAGATTAATTATTAATTATTTAATCCTTTAAAATCCTTAACGTAATCATATTAACCTGGTTTATCGACTGGACTACTCCGGGCTGCGGGGCTACATGTCCTAAGTAGGCTTTATTCCTCGAGCCTGGTGGCACAACGCCATGAACCGATTAATAGCAAACTTAAATTAAGTAAAATTAATTAACTTTCAAAATTTAATCAAATCAAAACACTTAATTATACCGGGTACCACTGGGTAACCCATGCCTACAAGGCTATTTGCTTAGCCCCATGGAAGGTGAAATAAACTTCACTGCCTAGGTGTAAAACAAAGGTGGTTTCCAACAAATAATTATGAATTAATCTTAAAATTAATTCTAATAAATTAAGATTTAAACATAAATTAAATATCCCTTACGCCTTTCAACCAATCGAACCATAAGTAACTTTAATCAAACATCCTATTCAGGACATATCAAAACCACACAACCTACCTCACACACTTTAGATGGTTTTGTAGGATCACCGACTCTAGTTTTAGGATAGGCCGGTGTTTTACTTTTCTGCTGTATGCCAGGTTTTTGAGTTTTCACTGCATGTTATTTGCTAGCATAGAATTGATGTGTTTATTTACTTACTTCCTGCATTATGTGATTGATTGTGCGTTAGATTTACCCCTAGGTTAGGGATGAATTATACTTGTTCAGTCTTATGTAGGTGGCCATGCTCATACAGGGCATTGAGATTAAAGGGGGAAATAAAAATAAAAATATATACATATCATGCTTTGCACAGGTGCTTCAGAAGACGCCTAAGACCCCCTTTAAAATTAAAGGAGTATGGCCAAGTGTGGCTCAAATAATGCATTTCAATTTTCAAATTATAACTGCTAGGGATAATTGAAAGTTCGATGGGGATGTTAAGCCCTATGAACTTAGTCCCAAACTAACCAAGAGGGGGGGGTGAATTGGTATTTTAAAAACTTTGTTTTTAAACAAAGAAATAAAGTTACATAAACCAAATCACACCACGAAAATAATGCGGAATTAAACGTGCGGAAGCAAGAAAAGAAACACAGAGATTTATAGTGGTTCGGTCGACTCGACCTACGTCCACTCCTTGGAGGCACCCTCCAAGTATTGCACTAAACAAAAAGTGACTCTCCTTTAGCCCCCACGGCTAGGTGGAGAAACCCTCACAAGAATCTCCTTTTTGCCACCCCGGCAAGGCAGAGAACCTATCTCCTTTTGCTTCCTCCTGAAGCTGGCAGAGAACCAGAACCAAAAGCACAACTCCTTACCTCTACCGACCCTTCCACGGACGAGAAACTCTAGACGAAGACGACGCAGAGAGATCCTTGAAGTAACCCTTGTGAAACCCCTCACAAGCTCCCCCTCACAAGATCCTCTCTCTCTCTCTTCTCTCTCTCTTTCTCTCCTCAAGGTCTTCTCAGGTCAAGGCAGCAGCCAAAGGTCTTTAAAAAAACATTGAACAAGAGCTCTTAAATAGAAGAGCTTCAAAGGAGCTCATTAATTGCAAGTTGCCGACTTTATCGTCCAGGCCGATCTGGACATCGGCCTGGCCGATCAGTACAAATCAATGAAGATCGGCCAGAGCATAGCCCTGGATGCAAGATTGGACAATTGAAAATTAGCTTGATCGTCCAGGCCGATCTCACGATCGTCCTGGCCGATCAGTTCAAATCAGAGGAAAATCGTCCTGACAATAGCCCTGAATATGGGCTGGCCGATATTGATCGTCCTGAAGTAACTTAAGGTTTTTGACTAGATCGTCCGGGCCGATCCTGAGATCGTCCAGGACGATATGATCGTATCAATCATCCTTAATTACTTCCTTGATTTCCTGAACAATTATGGCATAATTTGTTAATATCGTCCAGGCCGATACGAGGATCGTCCTGGCCGATAATTTAAAGATATGCTATACCATACTTGTCTATGGCGGCTACTTCTTTCTGTTTTGAGCTTATCGTCCTGGCCGATACACGTATCGTCCAGGATGATCGGTTAACGTTGGCTGCCTTAATCAAGAATCCTTAATTAGACTTTCTGTTTTAAGCTGATCGTCCAGGCCGATCAAAGATATCGGCCTGGCCGATATGAGTAAAAACAGAATTTCTAATTCTCTCAAGTGTGTGTGTGAAGGGTTACAAAGTATCAGTCTTTTTGACTATTACAAGAGGACTCAAAAGGTAAAAAACAAAAGTACAGACTGACTCAACCCTAAACCTACGCATTCCTGAACTTGGCTCCTTTTTGATTGTCCGATCGTCGATTCCTGAAAAGTTAGAAGCAACAAGCTATCCAAGAAAAGAATTGTTTGTCAATCATCAAAACATAAGCTACGAAAAATAGATTTGCAACAATCTCCCCCTTTTTGATGATGACAAAACACAAGTAGGAAAATCAAAATAAAACAGATTCATTAAAAAACAAGGTTACAACATCAACTTTTTCTTACCACATCCTATCCTACTCCCCCTTTTTGTCATCACAAAAAGAGAGTCCAAAAAACAGTAAAAAAGAACAACAAACATCACGAAGGACTACTAAAAAAAAACAAGAAATAATAAAGCACAAACTAAAAGAACGAGGGATCCTGATCATCAGATGGAGGAGGTGGAGGTGGCTGCTGAAAGTAACTGGCAAGGGTAGTAAACTGAGCATTGAACCAGGCGATGTCCTGGTCATGCTGCTGCTGCTGGTGAGTGAGAAAACTGTCAAAATGAGCTAAGTCCTCAGCGCGGTGATGCTCGTAGCGGGCGATGTCCTCAGAGTGTTGCTGCTCTTGGGCAGCAACATATGCATCAAATCTGGTCTCCCAACGATCAAATCTCGCAATTAACTGATCTACCGGTGAATGTTGTTGGAGAGGGTTTGGGTCAGGAAAGGGAGCTGGAGCGGGAGCCTCCTCCTCTCTAGCCTCCCGTGGTTCATCCGGGTGGAGACGAGTACTGTGAAGGGTGCTGAATGAGTTGTTTGAGTAGAAGAGAGTTGGGTAATTTGGTGGATTGGGATATTGAATTTGGTATTTGGTTTCAAGAACATAGGCTATGATATATCCTAAGGCTAGATTTGGCTTTCTTCTGTAGCCTGGATCTCGAATTGTTGTTAGGTGATCAATGTAACGAAAGAATAGATCTGCAGTGTTAAATTCCCTATGTGCCATGATGTAGAAGGTAGTGAGGGAAAGTAGAGGGGTAATGTGGACACGGTCACCGGCTTTGGGAATGACAGAGGTGCGAAGGACATGTTGGATTGTCCTAGCATCTCTGACTAAAGAGCTAGTCTCTCCAACATGGTAACGGGCATTGGTCTGGCGAAGAAAGTGGTTTGTCGTGGACCAATCAAAATCAGGGTCAAGGGCAATAAGGTGCAGCTTATCTCCGGTGGTGGATAGCTGTAAAAGTTCAACACAGTCCTGATATGTGATTTCGACAGGGCGTCGATTCACATAGGAGGACAGGGCTGTGAAGGTAGGGTTTATGCGGAGGTTTGCAAAGAATTCTAACAGGAACTCAGAATTGAAAGGAAAAACCAGGGACAGAATGAAACAAAGGGAAGTGTGTGCGAAGAGATCCATTACCGGGTAGGAAATGTGGGCCGGATTGATAATTCTTGAAACAGTAATTCCACATTCCTTATAGCGATGATAAGCAGCTTCATCTTCTGCTTCCCGGAAACGAGGGTCAACCCTTGCCCTCGAGGAACTTCCAGAGGTCTGACGGACGCGCTTCCCACCAGCCATATGAGAGAACTTTAAGCAGAAAAACAAAGGAGAAAGGATGAGGTGTGAGAAAACATGGCTGGATCGGCCTATATTTAAAGAATCGTCCATATCGTCCTGGCCGATCGCGGAATCGTCCAGGCCGATATGTGTCAATTATTACGTACAGGCCGATTGGTCAAAAAGGCGGTCCAATCGTCCGGGCCGATCAGATATCGGCCAGGCCGATTAGACACAGGCTATCGGCCCGAGGAGTCAGTCCGGACGACCGTTGAAAAAGCAGATCGTCCGGGCCGATTAGGTGTATCGTCCAGGACGATGCACAATAATTGATCGTACCGGCCGAAGTTAAAACGTTTTAAATGCTTGCCACGTGTATCGTCCAGGACGAACAGTGGATCGGCCCGGCCGATGGTCCAATAATGGATCGTCCGGGGCCGAATTTAAAGATAAAAACGTACTGACACGTGGATCGTCCGGGATGGTCCAGTGTATCGGTCAGGACGATGCACATAGAATGCATCGGCCAGACAAATAAACTATCGGCCAGGACTATTATCTTGAGTTTTGATCAAATCGTCCAGGACGATACTGTATCGTCCAGGACGATGATTTTCATTAAGCATAGAAAAAGGTCAGCAGATGGATTTTGGAAAGAATTTGTCATATCGGCCAGGACGATATAAATATCGGCCAGGCCGATGTGACTTGAAATTGAAATCAAGAAAGGAATGGTGATGATCAAGACCCTCAAAAATAAAACAAAAGAAAAGACAGTAAAAGACACAAAAAAAAAAAAAATAAAACAAACACCGAATATTTTTGGATTTTAATTTTTCTATATTTTTTTGTTTTATGAAGGCATCATATGAGAATTCTTTTCTTGAATTTAAATTTTTGAAGTTTTTAGGAGATCAAGAGGTTTAACAAAATCCAATTAGAGGAAGGTAGAAAAACTGATTCCATTAACCCTAGATCAGACATTCTTCAGGGTACAAAAAATCTTTTAAAACAAACAGAGTCCTAACATGGAATAACACAAGAGGATTTAAGAGATCAATCAAGACTTGTTAACAACTAAAATATCTTATAAATAATAAACCAAAATAGTTTTTCTCAATCATGGAATTTGAAATCAAATCTTTGAACGTATCACATAATCAATGAGTTTTCTAAGTTTTAAGAGTTTTACCAAAGAGATGATAGCTTGCAATTAGTGGGCTAATTTTATGCCTCTTTTTACTTTTATTGGCTCTTTGAGCATCTTTTGATTTTTGATACACTTTTGTGTATATAGTTTTCTTTTTCAATTTGGCTTCATTGGCCTCTTTCCTTTTTATCTCTTGCAAGCTAATAACTCTTTAATATACCCTAAAAAAAATATTTAGTTGTGAGTATATCCTCCAAATATTAGAGAATAGGGGCTCTCTCTCTAACATAGGGAAGAACAATCCACAACACAAAATCAAAATCACGTGATGACTGCAATGGTAAGATTTCAAAAGTTTGAATGATATCAAAGAATTTTGACTATTATGCATAAGATGATTTAATGTAGCAAGATTAGAAAGATATCTTAAAAAGTCATTGGTTAAACTGAGTTTAGACTTTTTGTTTTATAAAAGAAAAATCATGCCACTAAACAAAGTCAGAAGAGGGAAAAACATCACCAGTTTACTCTCTTTAACCAATTTAGAAAAGCTAAACCCTATCAAAAGAAAAACTCCAATATTTAAAAGCTTGAGAAGTTTCATCATATGGAATGCCAAAAGATAAGAAAAAAAAACAAAACGTAAGCAAACTAAAGACTACAAAAAAATGAACACAAAAACTAAAAATAAAAGTCACACAAAAAAAGATATCAAGCAAGTGATAAAACAGCGGATTTTAGCAATTGAGCTGCAAGCCTCCTTATGTTCAGTTATCCTATGCTCCCACGAGGTCTTTGGTGAGAGCACTCCTGCAAGACTCAACAACAGTCAGTTTTAGGAACCCAAACAGATTTGGGCTCCTTCTTAGGAAATGTAGAGTGCAATGCAGATGTGGTATGTATTGAATTATGCATCTTAGGTCTCCATACCCAATGTGTACTGCGGTGAACTGTGCAAGTGTGTGAGATGTGTCCTACCATGCCACAAGAAAAACATTGGATTCCAGGAAAAGGTTTTCTTAAATGATTTGAGTAAAAATGCCTCTTCCTAGGTTCTGGCCTTTGATTAAAAGTTGGTGTCATCCTAGCTTTCTTACATGTTTCCAAATCATTTTGAATTCTCAAGTTAGTTCTTTTCAATGCATCATTCTCAATCCTCAAATTTTTCTCAATCTCTTTAGATTTCTTAAGATCATCATTAAGTGAGGTGTGTGAAGCTTTTAATGAATTGCTTTTATCAACTAATTCCAAATGCTTCTTGTTTAATTCATCAAATTCATCAAGGAGAGCCATGTGATTTGAATCAATCGTTGCATGATCTTTGAGAAAAACTTCATGCTCTTTTTGTAGATTTGAATGTTCTAATTTTAGGCTAGCATGAGTTTTCTTTAATTTCCTATATGATGCATGGATTTTTTCACAGATTTCAAATAATTCATCATAGGTTGGTCTACATACCTCTTCCTCATCACTTTGGTTTTCTCCCATGAAACACAAGTTTGTAGTTTCTTCCTCTGGTTCAGTCTCAGAGGAATCAGTACCTGATTCTGCCCAGAAGCCTCTTTGGATTTTCTTATTCTCCTTCCTAGACTTAGCTTTTTCCTCACCTTTTTCCTTTTCCTTGCTTGAATGATCTTGAAGTGTAGGACAATCGGCTCTTACATGTCCCGGTTTCCTGCATTCAAAACAAACAACATCAGAAGATCCTTTAGTATGTTTATGATCCTTACCTTTTCTCCAACTTGTTGAGTCTAGTAATTAGGTTGTTAAGCCTAAGTAAATGTCCCAAGGCTACCAAGAGGGGGGTGAATTGGTAGTTTTTTTAAAAATTTTAAACCCTCTTAAAATTAAAGTTGAACCGAAATGAAATTGTCTTTTAAAGTTTGTAGAAAAATGTTTTTCAACCACAGAGTTGTTAAAACAGAAATTTAAAATGCGGAAACGTAAAAGCAATAGAGTAAATGACACCAGATTTATAGTGGTTCGGTCTATAACCAGACCTACATCCACTCCTCAGAGGCACCCTCTGAGTATTGCACTAATACCACAAAGTGACTCTCCTTTAGCACCCACAGCAAGGCGGAGAAGCCTGTACAAAACCCTCTTTTCACCACTCCCCGGTGCGGCAGAGAACCGTCGTCCTTTTACACAATCCACAGTGCTGGCAGAGAACCGTCGTCCTTTTACACTCTCCTAGTGTGGGCAGAGAACCCTACGGCTGTTCACACTCTCCAAGTGTAGGCAGAGAACCTTCTTCCTTTTACACTCTCCTAGTGTAGGCAGAGAACCCACGGCTGTTCACACTCTCCAAGTGTCGGCAGAGAACCGGACCTTCTTGAATTATCTTCTCACAAGAACCTAAAAGAAAGAAAGAAAAGAGTGAAGGAATCCAATTTCACAAGTAGAGATTCTTACCTTAGCAATCCAAGTGAAGCCTTCTTGCTCCAATGGTAGGAATCCTCCTTTGAATGCTCTCTTCCACTCTCCCCTTGACTATTCTCTCAATAGGCACGAAGATCAAATGACAAAAAGATTGGGTGGCAGTCTAATTTGAAGTATTTATACAAAAGACAAGAAAAACCGCCCAAAAACTGCAAGTTTTCAATTCTGTACGCAGTGGATCGTCCGGTACGATCGTGGATCGTCCTGGACGATTTTACTTAAACGATCTGAAACGACCCAATTTGTATATGTGTACGAAATGACTTCGTACAGCTGATCGTCCTGTACGAACTAGGTTCGTCCAGTACGAACGGTTATTACAAGGTCGGTTCTAGAAACTGCTGAAAACTGTCCTAAGTCGGTTTATCGTTTGGACGAAAATTTGATCGTCTGGACGAAAATTTTCCAGAGAGCCGATCGTCCTGGACGATGATTTATTTCGTCTGGACGAAAATTTTCCAGAGCGCCCATCGCTGGGGACGATAATATGGTTTCGTCTGGACGAAAATTTTCGAGAGAGCTGTTCGTCCGGTACGAAATTTATTTTCGTCTGTACGAAAATTTTCCAGAGCGCCCATCGCCGGGGACGATATAAAAATTCGTCCTGGACGAATAGGACTTAGAAAAATTTTTCGAAGCAAGTTCCTATTCGTTCCAAATGCTCTATAGGAGATAACTGACAGATCGTCCAGTACGATATATATCGTCCTGTACGATCAGTATAGAATTTCAAGATCTCCTTAGTTTGTGTGTGTGATTTTATTCACTCAATTACAATCACTCCCTTTCAAAATTAATTCAAAGAAAAGACACTTCAAATAAACAAAATTTCTCATGTTGAATTTGATTTGAAGTTTTCGTAGTCTGGAGTCTGATTTTCCTGAAATGTTAGTATACACAAGAGCAAGTGCAAATCTTCTAAATTGTTAGGAGATAATTATACATCTGAACAATAATGTTTGGAATCATCAAAACTACATAAGTTGCACAAATATAAATCATTCAAATAGCAACTATTCAAACAATCTCCCCCTTTTTGATGATGGCAAAACAATTATTATTAGTATGGTTTCAAGTTAAAACATAATCTCTTATCTCCTAAACTCCCCCTGAATTTATGAGTACATTAAAATTAAGGAGGCATTAAAGAACAAAAATTTTTGTTTGTTAAAATTTTTTTTTTTCAAAAATTTTAACAGAAAACACAAAACACAAACAAAACAAAAATACAAACATAATAATTTCTCCCCCTTTTTGACAGCAACAAAAAGTGAAGAAGAAAAAGACAAGAAATGTAAATAATAATATGAAATTCATTGTTAAAATTTAATCTAAATTGTGATTTGACATAGAGTATGCAATTTTAAACTAAAGATATTAGGTCAATCATAGAAATTCATAAATTTATGAAATGATATAACATTGTAAGTAAGAAGAATTTATCAAAGACATGATTCAATTTAGACATTTTGATTATTGAAAATCATTACAAGTGAGATGTAAAAAAAATTCTATATTTCAAAGTTCAATAGAATATAAATGAACATTAGATCAACTTGAATTAAGAGATTAAACGAATTTGGAAAGAAGAGAATTACCACATGTGGTGCTTTGCACATCTTTTCAAAGTTTTGGGGCACATTTTTGTGCATTTGTCTTTGGTTGGGCTTATTTTGTGCCTCTTTTTACTTTAAACAATTTTTGCGAATCCCTTTTGATTTTTGTACATTTGTACAATTTTCAAGAGTAATTTGACCAATTCTTTCCAAAATCTATAATCTAACATTTCAAATATTTCTAGGTGCATAAACATCATTTGAGCATAGAAATACAAAATAAGATAACATCAAAATTGCAATAACAATATTAAATTTTATGTAGTCTAAATGAATAGACATGAACTTAAAAATTCTAACTACAACAAGTTATAAACAAATTATAAATTTAGAAAGTCTAGATTTTCTAATATAGATAATCTCATATTACAATCAAATTTGAGCACAATGTAGATTAAAAATAATATTAATGAAATTCATAAAGATTAGCCACATTTCAAAACAAATCTAAGACAAACAAACTTTCATTAATTAAAAAAGAAAATTACATAAAAACATTGAACTTAAACAAAAAAAAAAAAACATAACAACAAAACAAAAAAAATCAGACACACATAAAAAAAAACTTCTACTGTTCTGGAGGAGGAGGAGGAGGAATGCCGCCAAAGAGATTGAAGTAGGAGGCCATTAACATTACATTGGTATTTATTTCATGAACTTCATCTCTAATATTACCAATGTCATGTTGCTGCTGCGTAAGATGAGCATCAAATTGATCAAACCTTTGATCAAGGTGAGTCTCTAGTCTATCAAATCTCTCAATCAGATTCTGGTAATCTGATTGAGAAGCAGAAGCTTGCACTCCTTCTTCTTCTTCTTCTGAAGCACTATCATGTGCTTTTTCTTTTTCTTTTTCCTCCCTGAAGAGCAGTCTGAAAGATGCATCGTTGTAATAAACTGGCTCTTCATATTCCTCATCAGGATGGACTATATTGTACTTCTTCTCCAAAACATAACAAATCAAGTGCCCTAAAGAAATATTCTTCTTCCTTTTCTGATTAGGATGTCCTATTTCTGAAAGCCCATAGATATGATCTAGGATGAGTTGGGCTTCATCAATAGGTTGTCTTTTCATGATTAAAAAAGTTAGACAAGAAAGAAGAGGAGTAATGTTAATCCTATCACCAGCTTTAGGAATAATTGAGGATCTAAGGATATGCTGGATGATTCGGGCATCTTGGGTCATACCGGCCACTCTAGCAACATGATTGTCAATTCCATTTTCTCTAATTACCCTATTGATTTCATACCAATGGAAGACGTTTTCTGACATTAGGGTATGAGCTCTATATCCTTCAGTCCTTAAGTTTAAAAATGCACCAAGGTCGTGCTTGGTGATCTCAACTTTTTTCTTAAAAACAAAAGAACTAATGATAGAGTGGTCAGAATTGAAACTCATGTTGGCTAGGAAGTAATGGAAGGTTTGCTTATTGTAGAAGTGGACAAGAGAGAGAATGAAATGAAATTGGGTTGAGGCAAAGAGGTGTAATACCCGAAATTTCAACTCCGTTTGGATAAGAATGCGAGACGGAGTGATTTTTGCAGAAGCAAAACGAGGAAAAGATTCCTCATTTGCTTTGGAAAGGAAGTTGTCTGGAGCATTCCTGTTGGGTTTCTTCACCAAAACTTTTTGTCTCTTGCTAGAGGAGGCCATAGTTGATTTGATGTAGAAAGGGATTGAAAAAGATGTTTGAAAGTGTGATTTTCAAGTTTGAAAGCCCTCATATTTAAAGAAAAACGATATGTTCGTCCTGGACGAAAATATTCGTCCTGGACGAAAAATTATCGTTCGTCTGGACGAAGTAATTTCGTACAGACGATCCAATTCGTCCAAAATGTAACGGCTTTTCGTATTCAACACAACTTACGATGCGTCCCTTCGTACAGGCTTTTTGACTTGACCGATCGTACATACGAAAATATTTCGTACAGACGATCAGAAAAGCGTTTCGTTTTAATGACTCTTGAAAACCGTCCCCTACAATGAATCGACACATGTTCGTACATACGAAAAAATTTCGTACAGACGAAATTCGTATTAAAAACTGTCTTATCCACTCAACCGCTGCATTCAATCGTCCCGACGTTTGAGAGAAAAAAAAAATTCGTACTGGACGATCACAGATCGTACAGACGATCCAATAAAAAACTGCTCTCAAAACGGTTTAAATTCGCGCAAACTGTTTCTTAACACATCGTCCTGTACGAAGAATTTCGTCCTGGACGATCTCCAAAAAAATTTTTGATTTTTAAATTTTTAAATTAACAAAAACAACAAAAAATAATCAACAACACAGAAAACATAAGATAAAAACATAAATTCAAAAACAATTCATACAAAAACACAAAAATTCACAAAATCACAAAAACAAAATACAACAAATATCAATGTTGCAAAGACATTTTGGTTAAGCATTCAAATCAATAACACCAAGCCTTGTTCTTAAAGTACTAAAGGTATCAAAGGCTAAAGGTTTTGTAAAAATGTCTGCAAGTTGATTTTCAGTTGAAACATGTATGAGTTCAATTTCTCCTTTGGATACATGATCCCTTATGAAATGATGCCTTATATCAATGTGTTTGGTTCTAGAATGTTGAATAGGATTTTTGGAAATGCAAATAGCACTAGTATTGTCACAATAAATTGGAATAGTGCCTATAGTTAATCCTAAGTCAATCAACTGTTGTTTTAACCAAAGTACTTGTGCCACACAACTTCCTAATGCAATGTATTCTGCTTCTGCAGTAGATAGTGCCACTGAATTTTGTTTTCTACTAGACCATGAAACTAATGAATTTCCAATGAATTGACATGTTCCAGAAGTACTTTTCCTATCCACTCTACAGCCTGCAAAGTCAGAATCTGAGTAACCAATAATTTCAAATGAAGAGCTAAACTTAGGATACCAAATTCCTAAGTTTTGAGTTCCTAGTAGATATCTTAAAATCCTTTTCACTGCTGTCAAATGTGATTCTTTTGGATCTGATTGAAATCTAGCACATAAGCAAACACTAAACATAATATCTGGTCGGCTAGCAGTCAAGTAAAGTAAAGATCCAATTATCCCTCTAAATTTCTTTTGATCAACAGATTTTCCCTTAAGGTCTTTATCTAACTGAACTGAAGAACTCATTGGTGTACTAACAGGTTTAGCATTGTCCATTTCATATTTTTTGAGGATGTCCTTAATATATTTGGTTTGACTAAGAAAAGTACCTTCCTCAAGTTGCTTAATGCTAAACCTAGAAAGTAATTTAAATCTCCCATTAGACTCATTTCAAATTCACTACTCATTGTTTTAGAAAAATCATCACAAAGATGTTTATTTGAAGATCCAAAGATGATGTCATCCACATAAATTTGAACAATAAGTATATCCTTTCCAATTTTCCTTAAAAAGAGAGTTGTATCCACACTTCCTTTTTCAAAAGATCTTTCAAGTAGGAAGGTGCTTAACCTCTCATACCAAGCCCTAGGTGCCTGTTTCAATCCATATAATGCCTTTTTTAATTTGAAAACATGATTTGGAAATTTAGAGTTTTCAAAACCTGGAGGTTGTTCTACAAAAACATCTTCTTCAATTACTCCATTTAAAAAGGCACTTTTGACATCCATTTGAAACAATTTAAAACCTTTAAAACAGGCAAAGGCTAGTAAAACCCTAATTGCTTCAAGTCTAGCTACAGGGGCAAAAGTTTCCTCAAAATCAATTCCTTCAATTTGGTTATACCCCTTAGCTACTAATCTAGCCTTATTTCTAATGACTACTCCTGAGTCATTCATTTTATTCTTGAACACCCACTTGGTTCCAACAACACTTTGATCTTTTGGCCTTGTAGTTAGTTCCCAAACTTTATTTCTTACAAATTGATTCAACTCTTCTTGCATGGCCAATATCCAAAATTCATCTGAAAGTGCTTGATCAATGTTAGTGGGTTCAACAGTTGAAATAAAGGCTGAATGATTGACTTCCTTGTTTAATCCACGCCTAGTTCTAACACCCTCACTTGGTTCACCTATGATTAATTCCTTTGGGTGGTTTTTAGAAAATCTCAAATCTCTAGGCAAAGGGTCTTCTCTTTCTAAATTTTCTTCCACATTTTCTTCCAAATTTAATCTATCTATCTTTTGAGAGTTTTCTTCAATTTCTTCTTCAACAACTTTTGGCTCTTCCATGTTTCCATTTTCATCAAAAACAACATGTGTGGTTTCTTCAATGACTAAAGTTCTTTTGTTGAATACTCTATAAGATTTTCCAACACTTGAATATCCAACAAAAATTCCTTCATCTGATTTTGGATCAAATTTTCCTAAGGCAGATTTTCCATTATTATGTATGAACACCTTGCAACCAAATACATGCAAATGAGACAAATTTGGTGTTCTTCCTTTTATCAACTCATAGGGTGTTTTATTCAAATTAGATCTCACATTCACCCTATTCAGAACATAGCATGCAGTGCTAACCGCCTCAGCCCAAAAATACCTAGGAAGAGAGTATTCTGCTAACATTGCTCGGGCGGCTTCTATTAATGTTCTGTTCTTTCTTTCAACTACTCCATTTTGTTGAGGAGTTCTAGGTGCAGAAAAATTGTGATCAATCCCCTTTTCTTTACAGAAATCTTCAAATCTTTCATTTTCAAATTCTCCTCCATGATCACTTTGTATAGAAATTATTTCACATCCTAGTTTTCTTTGTATCCAAGTTGAAAAATTTCTGAATTCCTCAAATGATTCACTCTTATGAAAAAGAAATTTAACCCAGGTGAATCTTGAAAAATCATCTACTATAACAAAATCCATATACCTTTCCTCCTAGACTAACAGTGCTTACTGGTCCAAAAAGATCCATGTGTAGAATTTCTAAAGGTTTACTTGTCCTAAGATCTTTAATGGACTTAAATGAGGACCTTACTTGTTTTCCTAATTGACATGCATCACACAGATGGTCCTTAGTAAAGTCTAGTTTAGGTATTCCTCTCACCAAATTCTTTTGGGTAATTTTTCTAAGATTTTTCATACTAGAATGACAAAGTCTCCTATGCCAAAGCCATGATTCATCAGAAACAGTTTTCAAACAAAAAGCAGTAGGAGATTGAATACAATTTAAATCTAGCATGTAAACATTGTTCACCCTTTTTCCATTTAAAACAATTTTTCCATTTAGGCTAATTATGCAGCTAGTAGGTAAAAATTTTACATTATAGCCCTTATCACATAGCTGACTTATGCTAAGCAAATTATGTTTCAAGCCTTCAACTAATAAAACATTATCTATGAAAAAGTTTTTCAAGTTTCCAATCATACCTGATCCAACCACTTTCTTTGTGGTATTATCTCCAAGTGTAACCTTGCCTCCACTCCTGGCTTCCAGCGTTATGAATTGAGCAGTATCTCCAGTCATGTGCTTAGAACATCCGCTGTCCAGGTACCATATACTCTCACGAGGTCTTGTGTGAGAGTATACCTGCAAAATTCTCAAATGTTAGACCTGGGAACCCAAACTAGTTTGGGTTCACCTTTATGAAATTTATAATCAGATGCATGTGTGATATGTCTAGATTTTTGCATCTTAGATCTCCACACCAAATTAGGTTTTATCTTTAAAGTGCAGGTGTGAGATATATGTCCCAAAAATCCACAATTGTTACATTTAACATTAGGAAAAATATTCCTATGTTTTCTCTCATATGATTGTCTTCTAAGGGATTTCATGAATTTAGGATAATACTTAGGATTTGTAAAATCTTCATGTTTAGGGGGGTTCCTATTATCCTCGAGAGCACTTATAGTAAGTTTATAAAATGAATTCATTTCTTCCAAGATTCGATTTGTATAATTGACTCTATATGTCTTGTGCTCAGATTCATCCTTAAATTTCTCAAATTCTTTTTCAAGTTCAGCATAGGATGATTTTAAATTCTCAAAATTTTTATTCAAGTCATCATATTCATCAAGTAGTTTCATGTGGTTGCTATCAATTAAAGCATGATCTTTCCTAAGGATTTCGTGTTCCTTATTAAGCTCTTCCAATTCTAAAACTATACTAGCATGCATCTTTTTAGTTTTCCTATATGCATCATGCATGTGTTCAGAAACTTCAAACAATTCATTATAAGTTAAATCACATACCTCTTCTTGATCTGATTGTTCAGCTTTATCTGCCATCAAGTAAAGGTTGGTGACTTCTTCTTCTTTATCAGTCTCAGATGAGTCTGAAGCTGAGTCCGCCCAAAAAGCCTTTTGAAACTTCTTCTTGCCCTTCTTTACCATTGGTTTCTCCTCTACCTTCTCCTTGCTAGGAGAGGCTTTGAGTTTTGGACAGTCAGTCTTTATATGACCTGGTTTCCTGCATTCATAACAAATTACTTCATTAGAAACCTTGCCATTTCTATTATACTTACCTCTATTCCATTGCTGGCGTCTCTTCTGCTTCCTCTTTAAAAAGCTTTTGAATTGTCTAGTCATCAGTGCTATATCATCTTCATCCTCAGGTTGTGAGTGTTCACTTTCTGACTCTTCCACATTTAGTGCAATATTCTTGTCCTTTCTTGGTTCACCTACATCAATCTTTCTTTGACTTACTCCTTGCTCGTAAGCAATGAGTGAACCAAGAAGATTGTCAATAGAATAAATGTTCAGATCTTTTGACTCTGTAATTGCAGTAATTTTAGCATCGTATGCAGTAGGTAAACAACGAAGAATCTTATTAACCATTTCAGCATTAGTTAATTCCCTACCAAGTGCATGCAAAGAGGTGACAATTTGAGTGAATCTTGTGTACATGTCAGATATAGATTCATTAGGTTTCATGCGAAATAGTTCGTAGTCATGTAACAAGATATTTAGCCTTGATTGCTTAACCTCATTTGTCCCTTCATAAGTAATACAAAGTCTATCCCATATGTCTTTTCCGCTTTTACAAGTAGAAACTCGCATGTAAGTCTTCAGATTTTAAAGCACAAAAGAAACTATTTAAACATTTTGCATTTAATTGTGCTAAGTCACGTTCTTCTATAGTCCAATCTGCATAGGGTGCATCTACCCTAATTCCATCAACTAATCTAGTTGGTTTTGTGTAACCTTCCTGGACTAACATCCACATGCGATAGTCAAGTGACTGTAAGAAAGTAGACATGCGTGTTTTCCAAAAATCAAAAGGAATATTGTCAAACAGTGGAGGTCTAGTGATAGAGTAACCCTCAGGTGTGTTTCGGTTTCCAAATGTAGCCATCTACGTTAATCAAAAGTAGTTCAAACTTATGATTTTGAAACAATGCTCTGATACCACTTGTTGAGTCTAGTAATTAGGTTGTTAAGCCTAAGTAAATGTCCCACGGCTACCAAGAGGGGGGTGAATTGGTAGTTTTTAAAAATTTTAAACCCTCTTAAAATAAAGTTGAACCGAAATGAAATTTTCTTTTAAAGTTTGTAGAAAAATGTTTTTCAACCACAGAGTTGTTAAAACAGAAATTTAAAATGCGGAAACGTAAAAGCAATAAAGTAAATGACACCAGATTTATAGTGGTTCGGTCTATAACCAGACCTACATCCACTCCTCAGAGGCACCCTCTGAGTATTGCACTAATACCACAAAGTGACTCTCCTTTAGCACCCACAGCAAGGCGGAGAAGCCTGTACAAAACCCTCTTTTCACCACTCCCCGGTGCGGCAGAGAACCGTCGTCTCCTTTTACACAATCCACAGTGCTGGCAGAGAACCGTCGTCCTTTTACACTCTCCTAGTGTGGGCAGAGAACCCTACGGCTGTTCACACTCTCCAAGTGTAGGCAGAGAACCTTCTTCCTTTTACACTCTCCTAGTGTAGGCAGAGAACCCACGGCTGTTCACACTCTCCAAGTGTCGGCAGAGAACCGGACCTTCTTGAATTATCTTCTCACAAGAACCTAAAAGAAAGAAAGAAAAGAGTGAAGGAATCCAATTTCACAAGTAGAGATTCTTACCTTAGCAATCCAAGTGAAGCCTTCTTGCTCCAATGGTAGGAATCCTCCTTTGAATGCTCTCTTCCACTCTCCCCTTGACTATTCTCTCAATAGGCACGAAGATCAAATGACAAAAAGATTGGGTGGCAGTCTAATTTGAAGTATTTATACAAAAGACAAGAAAACCGCCCAAAAACTGCAAGTTTTCAATTCTGTACGCAGTGGATCGTCCGGTACGATCGTGGATCGTCCTGGACGATTTTACTTAAACGATCTGAAACGACCCAATTTGTATATGTGTACGAAATGACTTCGTACAGCTGATCGTCCTGTACGAACTAGGTTCGTCCAGTACGAACGGTTATTACAAGGTCGGTTCTAGAAACTGCTGAAAACTGTCCTAAGTCGGTTATCGTTTGGACGAAAATTTGATCGTCTGGACGAAAATTTTCCAGAGAGCCGATCGTCCTGGACGATGATTTATTTCGTCTGGACGAAAATTTTCCAGAGCGCCCATCGCCGGGGACGATAATATGGTTTCGTCTGGACGAAAATTTTCCAGAGAGCTGTTCGTCCGGTACGAAATTTATTTTCGTCTGTACGAAAATTTTCCAGAGCGCCCATCGCCGGGGACGATATAAAAATTCGTCCTGGACGAATAGGACTTAGAAAAATTTTTCGAAGCAAGTTCCTATTCGTTCCAAATGCTCTATAGGAGATAACTGACAGATCGTCCAGTACGATATATATCGTCCTGTACGATCAGTATAGAATTTCAAGATCTCCTTAGTTTGTGTGTGTGATTTTATTCACTCAATTACAATCACTCCCTTTCAAAATTAATTCAAAGAAAAGACACTTCAAATAAACAAAATTTCTCATGTTGAATTTGATTTGAAGTTTTCGTAGTCTGGAGTCTGATTTTCCTGAAATGTTAGTATACACAAGAGCAAGTGCAAATCTTCTAAATTGTTAGGAGATAATTATACATCTGAACAATAATGTTTGGAATCATCAAAACTACATAAGTTGCACAAATATAAATCATTCAAATAGCAACTATTCAAACACAACTTTGATGATGCTTTTGTTTCTTCCTTAGAAAGCTTTTGAATTGCCTTGTGATGAAGGCAACTCCATCGCTTTCAGACCCGGAAGATTCAGAATCCGATTTGTGTGCCTTCAATGCAATGGTTTTCTCCTTTTTCTTCTCACCTGCATCAAGATTTCTTTGATTCACCCCTTGCTCGTAAGCAATGAGTGAGCCAAGCAAGTTATCAATAGAATAGGTGTTTAAATCTTTAGATTCAGTAATTGCAGTAATTTTTGCATCATAGGTTGAAGGCAAGCATCTCAAAATCTTGTTAACTTTTTCATAGTTCGAGAGTTCTTTTCCTAGTGCATGCAATGAGGTAGCAATCTGAGTAAACCTAGTGTACATGTCAGAAATTGATTCATGAGGTTTCATACGAAAAAGTTCGTAGTCATGCAAGAGAATGTTTAAACGGGATTATTTAACTTCATTAGTGCCTTCATAAGTAATGCACAATTTATCCCAAATTTCTTTACCAGTTTTGCAAGTTGAAACACGCATGTAGTCCTCAGATTTTAAAGCACAGAAAAAATAATTCAAACATTTCGCATTTAGTTGAGCTAAATCTCGTTCATCAAAAGTTCATTCGGTAAAAGCAACTTCAGTTTTAAAACCGTTAATTTCACGAGAAGGTGGAGAATAACCTTCTTGAATAAGCATCCACATGCGATAATCAGTAGATTGTAAAAAAGTTGACATGCGAGTTTTCCAGAAATCAAAAGGTAGGTTATCGAACAGAGGAGGTCGGGTAATAGAATACCCTTCCGTAGTGTTGCGGTTCCCAAAGTTAGACATGGATCAAATTCAAAAAGTTTTTAAACTTTAATTTTCGAAACAGGCTCTGATACCACTTGAAAGTTCGATGGGGATGTTAAGCTCTATGAACTTAGTCCCAAACTAACCAAGAGGGGGGGGTGAATTGGTATTTTAAAAACTTCGTTTTTAAACAAAGAAATAAAGTTACATAAACCAAATCACACCACGAAAATAATGCGGATTTAAACGTGCGGAAGCAAGAAAAGAAACACAGAGATTTATAGTGGTTCGGTCGACTCGACCTACGTCCACTCCTTGGAGGCACCCTCCAAGTATTGCACTAAACAGAAAGTGACTCTCCTTTAGCCCCCACGGCTAGGTGGAGAAACCCTCACAAGAATCTCCTTTTTGCCACCCCGGCAAGGCAGAGAACCTATCTCCTTTTGCTTCCTCCTGAAGCTGGCAGAGAACCAGAACCAAAAGCACAACTCCTTACCTCTACCGACCCTTCCACGGACGAGAAACTCTAGACGAAGACGACGCAGAGAGATCCTTGAAGTAACCCTTGTGAAACCCCTCACAAGCTCCCCCTCACAAGATCCTCTCTCTCTCTTCTCTCTCTCTTTCTCTCCTCAAGGTCTTCTCAGGTCAAGGCAGCAGCCAAAGGTCTTTAAAAAATGTTGAACAAGAGCTCTTAAATAGAAGAGCTTCAAAGGAGCTCATTAATTGCAAGTTGCCAACTTTATCGTCCACGCCGATCTGGACATCGGCCTGGCCGATCAGTACAAATCAATGAAGATCGGCCAGAGCATAGCCCTGGATGCAAGATTGGACGATTGAAAATTAGCTTGATCGTCCAGGCCGATCTCACGATCGTCCTGGCCGATCAGTTCAAATCAGAGGAAAATCGTCCTGACAATAGCCCTGAATATGGGCTGGCCGATATTGATCGTCCTGAAGTAACTTAAGGTTTTTGACTAGATCGTCCAGGCCGATCCTGAGATCGTCCAGGACGATATGATCGTATCAATCATCCTTAATTACTTCCTTAATTTCCTGAACAATTATGGCATAATTTGTTAATATCGTCCAGGCCGATACGAGGATCGTCCTGGCCGATAATTTAAAGATATGCTATACCATACTTGTCTATGGCGGCTACTTCTTTCTGTTTTGAGCTTATCGTCCTGGCCGATACACGTATCGTCCAGGACGATCGGTTAACGTTGGCTGCCTTAATCAAGAATCCTTAATTAGACTTTCTGTTTTAAGCTGATCGTCCAGGCCGATCAAAGATATCGGCCTGGCCGATATGAGTAAAAACAGAATTTCTAATTCTCTCAAGTGTGTGTGTGAAGGGTTACAAAGTATCAGTCTTTTTGACTATTACAAGAGGACTCAAAAGGTAAAAAACAAAAGTACAGACTGACTCAACCCTAAACCTACGCATTCCTGAACTTGGCTCCTTTTTGATTGTCTGATCGTCGATTCCTGAAAAGTTAGAAGCAACAAGCTATCCAAGAAAAGAATTGTTTGTCAATCATCAAAACATAAGCTATGAAAAATAGATTTGCAACAATAATATATACAACTGCTGATTATTAGGATAATCTTGCAGGATCGAATCTAGATTTTTCTTTTAAATTCAAATGTAATTTGATTGTATAAATGTTATAAATTTTTGAAATGATTTGAGATTGGGATATGAATATCCAAATTGAATTCCAAAGAGGAGAAGACAACCCTAAAGGGAGAGTCTTTTTCCATTTGAAAGTCAAATTATGATACTCTTCAAATATCCAAAGAGGAGAGATAACACCCCATTCAAGTGGGAGTTTCTTTTCATTTGGATATCCGGAACCGACAAATCAAGATGTTTGTGAGAAGATGAAGAAATGGGTGACGAGAAGAATCCCAAATCTCAAAATCATTTAAGTGTTAGGATTAAAAATCCTGAGTTGTTGTCAGTGCTGCCCGGCCACTTTACTTTTCTGCAAATTCTCTGATATAATATTAAAAGGCACTTGCATATGGACATTCAATTTGAGATATTTAATTTGATTGATTTATTTAATTGATTGCGCATTTGAACTGTATGCTTTTCTAGTCTTTTTGTTTGCATGCCGTATTTGATTTAGTCTGAAATCAATTTTAGGCTCTTAGGGGTTTGTCAAAAATTCTTCAACTTCAATTAAATAAATTTTTTAAGATAAGATAGAAACTCTAAACTGTCTTAAGAATTAAGCTCAAATTCGCAGAGGGTTTTTCATGCATTGATATTAAATCTTCTCTACCTTGTGAGGCACCTCCCCACCTGCGGGTTTTGGCAGACCACCTGGCCTATGAGGGTGCCGATCTGTCAATGGGATGTTGGGCAATCTCTAGAGAAAAAATTATTTTCTAAGCCAAAAATTTTTAAACTGCTACATATTGATTTATGTATTTTATTGAGTCGATTAGCATGCATTGCATTAGTAACAAATTTAAAAAGAGTATAATATTTAATTGCATTTATGTAGACATTCAAATACCAAACATAAGTCATAGGGGCCAATTAGGATCCGCTCTAGATGTCGGCCCCAACACTACATACTCAATCTAATTAACATCCCTACCACTCTACATAAATTGATCGGATTCATAATTTTAAAGCGCCTAGTTAGTTTTGCTTGCTCCCCAATCTAGACTAGGGTAAGTCCAGATTTGTATTGCACTAGCTAGGTTCGAGGCACTTTTAAGTGCCCAATTTAGACTTAGGTTCTGAGGCGAGCTCGGGCTATAAGACCTCAACCTCCAGGAATTGAATCCCAAATTTCTAATAAAATTGACTATTAAATTAAATATCTCTTTCATTCAAATTCAAGCCTAACACTTAGGATATATTGAGATACTTTCTGAAGTAATTTAGAATCTCAAAACATCTGCTACCCTTCTTCTTTTGACTCCAGAAATAAGTGTTCAACATTGAACCAATCCCACTTAAGATTCTAAACCATAACTTTCATTGATATCAAACTTTGAAAATCTTAAATAAAATTTTTTATTGCTATTTTAATCGAGGTATTCATAGGAAACTCTGGTTTCCTACGACGTAATTAACTACGAGGGTTTGCGCTCGTAGGAGATTTAGTAACCCAGATCTGATTTTCAAAATCAAATTTTTCAAAACCTCTAATTAATTATCTTTGGGAATTCAAATAAAAAATTGCGATCGTTATCGTCATATTCAAATAATCGGTAATATATAATATCATCTTTCTTCGGGAAGATATATTATTTTATTATCATTATTTTGATTATGAAATTAACGATCTCTTATCCAAATTATTAGAGTTAAATAATTGATTGAACGTCATTTGGATCTTTCGAGATCATATGCTGTTCCCTCTTGAGTTTGACTACGATAATTCAAATAAATTAAAATTTTTGAAATTTGAACCCATTAGAGAACGATATGTTTGCCTTTCAAAGCGATATACTATTCATAATGACGTGTTCAATTTCAAAATTCAAAAAGTTAATATTTCCAAAGAAAATTAATTCTTTTTCAAAACCTATATTTTTCAATCAAAACAAAAATGGCGACTCCGCTGGGGAAAATCTCTCTCTCCATTTTTAATAGCAATATAAATTTTATTGAATCGGTAGTCTTAACTACCCTTCTCTCTATTGGTCCCTCTCCCATTTCTTCCTTGGGTGAGTGTGGCCAACTCTATTAAGACACGTGAAATGAGAGGTGAGTGTAGGCAACCTCCCTCTAAGTCAGGCTTTGACATTTTGCCTCCAACTTGATTGGTAGAGTGAAAGGGTCAAGCCTAACCCTTCCTAAACCTTTCTACAAATGTTAGAAAATCGCATGCTTAGATTAATCAATAGCATGCCAAGTTATATAACTTGTAGAAAATTTTTTCAATCTTAAAATCAAAGTTTTCAACCTTTTAGTAGAATTCAAATCCTTTCAACATCTAAGTGATAGCTACGTTGTATCGGTATATATTGGATTTTAAATTTTATTATTCAATATATATGATCAAGTGTAGATTTTGTTTTTAAAGGTTTGTTCTAAAAATTCAATCATGCCGGTAAAGTTAATCTACGACATTTCATTTCTAGGCTACTGAATAGAATGAAAGAGTTTAGTTAACTTTTAAGAACCCCCCTTAATCATTATGGACCTTTTGTTGAATGAAAATTCAACACCTTGATTCCCAAAAATAAGGGGAGATGCTGTCGGATTTTTGAATTTTCAAACATCTTCTCAAAAAAAACAAATCAAATTAAACGTCATTGTTATATGTCTTCCTACGACGATCATCATAGTTAGCATATACAACACATCTTTGAATCCTCCCGGCAAAAGTTTGCCTTCGACAATTTCATCCTTCAATCACCTTTAAGGCTAAAAGAGCTGAAGATCTTTTAGCAATTTCCCCTAATCTTGTAGACCTTCTTGTTGAATGAAAATTCAACACCTTCAGTCTCAAAATAAGGAGAATTGCGGTCGGAGTTTTGAATTTTCAAGTATCTTTCCAAAATAATTTCAAATCAATCCTCGTTGCTATATACCTTCCTACAATAATCATCGTAGATAGCATATACAACACACAATCAAACCTTTCTGGCAAAAGTTTACCTTTAACGTTTCGTCCTTCAAAGGTTGAAAGAGTTAGGCTTTCTTATTAATCTTCCCTAAATAGTTTGCGAACCTTTTGTTGAATGAAAATTTAACACATTGAGTTCCAAAAATAAGGGGAGATGCTGCCGGATTTTTAAATTTTCAAAACCCATTTTGAAACTACCCTCTAGTTTGTATTCTTATGTGTTTCTTACATCATTCTTATGTACTCTAACACATCGCATTCAAAACTTCAATCCCAATATCCTACCTTAAGCCGATCGCTGGGGTAGAACACTCAAGTTATAAATCTCTCAAATCTTCAAAATTCGAATCTTGTCAAACTTCAAGTCTTCAATTCAATTTGGGTTTTGACGTTTCACATTGAGCAAGTCAATGTTGTGAAAAGATTTAAACCCAAAGTTTTCAGACTATCCATTTATTTTTTAGGACCATTATGTTGAAAATAAAACTCGACATTTTGTGTCTCAAAAAGTGAAGGAGGATCACCCAAATTAAGTTTAATGATTGTTGCCATGTGTATTCTACAACACCTTCTTGTAGCTGAACGCATGCAACAAAAATTCAAATCTTCTTTCAAAATTCGTTTGGTCTTTGACATCTTTCCTCTAAATCAATTAGTAGGACACGAGAGTCAAGTCAAACTTCTTCAATTCTCCTTTGATCTGGCAAACCACCTTGTCAAAGGCGAATCCAATTAGATCTGGGTTCCAAAATCGAAAGGAAATTCTCCAATTTTCAAAATTCAAATCTTCTCTCTTGAATTAATCCAAATCAAATTCAGATTATCATCATTATATATTTTCCTACAACATCCTCTTGTGGTTGAATGTATACAACAAAAATTCAAGCTCTCTTTCAATTCAAATCAAACTCGGACTATCGTTGTTATATACTTTTCTACAATATCTTCTTGTAGTTAAATATATATAATGTGAATTCAAGATTTCTTTCAATCAAAATCGATCTCCATATTTTATCATTTTATACCGGGTTATAGCTCTTATAACCCGATATATATGATAAAATATAAACTTATTTTCAAATTTTCAAATTCAAATTAAAGTTTCTAATTCAAATCTTCTCCTTTCAAATCTTAGATAATTAAATCACTTTCAATGGCTGGCAAACTGTTATTTTCAATGGACCATGACCTAATGATTGAAGAGCTGATCTATGAGAATTTGATTCAGTTTGGGATAGGGTTTAAATCCTTGAGATTGGTAATGAATGGGAATACTTTGGTGGACCTTGTTATTGAGGGAGAGAAGGATGCCCCTTAGTTCAGTTAGCCATAGGAGCCAAAAATGATTCCCCTCCTAGTCTCTGGTCCGCACTAAATCTCGCTTCTGCACCCAAAGAATTCCTTGAGGATGCAAAAAAATTAGAAGCTGCCATTGAAGGAAAGTTAGTTTTTGAGAAAGGATCTTTTATAGAAAGAATGCCAAAAAGAACTACCTCAGGAGGGTGAGCAAGAAAATCATCAAGTTGAAGAAGATAGCTGAGTTGAAGGCCTTAACCAAAGTCGAACTTGAGGCTGCTAAGGAGCTGCCAATCCCTGCCTCTTCTCCACTCCTTAAAGGGAGTCGTTTTCACCCCCTCGTAGCTACAGCAGGGGAGGAGAGAGTTACTTGGATAGCTAGCACTCCGACTAGCCTAGTGGACTATTCTGTTAAGAGAACCCCAAAGGAAAAGCAAACTCTAAAAGCTAGGATGCTCAGAAATATCATCCATACTTGTGCTACTCAAGTAGGAAAAACTAAAGAACAATATGTGAAACACTTTAAAGGGGTGATATCACATAAGATTGAAAAAGAAGTGTTGAAAGAAGAAAAGTCTGAAGCAAAGAACCTGACTCCTCATCCAGTAAGAAAAAATAAGAAAATTTTCAAGCAACCTGCAACTTTAGTCCTTGTAGATGGATATCATTGGGTGCCTTGCCTCCCATCTGCAAAGATGGAGCAGATAGTTTTAACTGGGTCTGGCCAGAGTCACCCTCTTAGCGGTAGACCACCGACCCCACCTTCAAAATTGTCCAAGCTGTCCCTAGTGATAGCAAAATCTAAAGAAGTTCTCAAGGAGTTGAAACCAATGGATATTAAGGGCAAGAGGCCCATGTCCCCAAATGAATCATGTGTGCGAAGGAAGTTCAGTAGATCAATTGGAATTCAAATTAGAGAACCTCAAATTCAACCGCAAGTTGAACTCCCTTGACTCCCAGTTCGGGGATGTGAGGATTCTATTCTGATTGATGTTGGAGTTCCCGCTGTTCAAGCTCCACCATCACCAATTAAGATAGATATCCCTCACCCTACTGAGGATGTCACCCTTACGACTACCGACCCCGGGATTGTTGAAGGGGATGAGACGATTAAAAACCTTGATGAAGAAATGTTAGATTAATTGTTGTTGAAGAACTCACTGAAGAAGATATTATGATTAATGACTCTTCACTAAGCTAGATGTGAAAGAGTTCGATCAAGTGATAGAATATGAAGGATACTTACCAATCTATGCTGAAGCAATAGATGGGAGACCAAATGAGGAGGTAGTGCAAGAAATAGAGATATTCTTAAGAAGAAGGCTATTGAAGAATTCAATCCTGATGATGATGATTTGTTAGTAGAGGAAGATCCAGTAATAGATTTTCATATGGTTGAAACTTGGGCATCAACTAAGGATGCTGAGCCTTTTAAACACCGCTCTAGTAAGGAGGAAGAATCAGCAGCATTCGATTCAGATTCAAATAGTTCTGTCAGATTAAAGGAAAAAGATGAATACATTAAAAATCTTGAAAGAAAAGTTGAGAAGATGATGATAAGAGTTGAACAGATACAGACTCAGCTTTTGCAGTTACAACAGTCTAGACCCGAGCAATTGTAACCCATGTAAGGGAGGCCCTAGCTCATTCCCAAGGAGCTGTATCTATTCCAAAGGGTAGACCTTACCCCGAGGAATATGATTTGGTTTCTTATCCAAAGGGCTTTGTGCCACCTTCTATCAAAGTTTTTAGTGGTTTTGAAAACCCACGACAGCATCTCGCCCATTTTCGAGCAAGCTGTTCCAATGTAAGAGGGTCGGATGCTATACTTTTTTGTCTGTTTGTGAGTAGTCTGTTCGGTATCGCTTTTGAGTGGTACACAGATTTGCCAAATTGTTTCGTAAAAACTTTTACAGAGCTTGAGTGTCTCTTCTTAAAAAGATTCTAAAGAGCTCAACAACGTGTAAACATTGGTGATCTCGTCATCGAAAAGTAAAATTTGGGTGAGTCTTTGGTTGACTACATCTTGAGGTTGCAAAACCTCTTGATGAAATGAAAACCCCAATTAGAAGAACAACATACAGTGGATATTCTTTTAAAGAATATCTATGGGCCTATTGCTTTCTTGTTAAAGGGGTTTACAATCAAAACATTTGAAAAACTTCTTAGCAAAGCTAGTAATCTACATGAAGAGGCTTCGAAAATGCCATTCCTGAAGTATTCTACTGAAGATAAGAAAGCTAGCAAATAGTTGAAGTCCTTTGAAAAGAGAACAGCAACAGTTTCAGTGGTTGACAAAGGAAAGAAACCACTTAATATTCAGGCAAATAATCCTCGAGATCAACAAATTCAGAAATCTCAACTATTTCAGGTAACTTCTCAACCCACTAGAGGACCTTACCCGATGTTTATTAAAGAGAGATTGGCTCGTCCTTATCCCATTAAAAGAGAATCGCTAAGAAAAATTTTCAGGAGTCTCCAAAAGATGCCAGACTTTTGATTGCCAGAGGCCAAGAAGCAGGAGGAGACAAATAAGGGGGATCACTCCAATTTTTGCGCTTACAATCGCATGTTGGGCCATACAATCGAGAACTGCTTTATTTTCATGGATTGTCTTGAAAGGAACTTCCGTCAAGGTAACATCATACTTCCAAATGTGTACCTGGTTAATCTGGATTAGAATTCTTTCAAATCCATTTCAAGTAAGAATTCTAATATTTTTTTATCCCTTGAAGATGGTTGGGATATAGCACTATCCCGGGCATTTATAAAGTTGATTAACCAATCTTATCGTCTTTCTTAATAGTTACCGACGAGAGTCCGGGGCTCGATCTAAGAGGTTGATCTGAAGGCATCACAGAAGGACGTTGGGACGATTTCCTCTCTTGTAGTGTTAGGAACTACTGTAATAAATAAAAATGAAAAGATCGAACCTTTTGTAGAGAGGAAATTTGTTGATGAGAGATCTGTACGAGTGGTGATGGTGGCTCAAAACCACTAGCCCCACTAAAGTTATCTAACTTGTACTTTGCCCCATCAAAGGCAAAAGGTCAAAAATCAAATAAAAAGAAAGATCCTTCTGTAAATGTTTTGATGATTAATTTTGAGAATGAAATTTTAAATGAATATCCTGTTGAAAATAATCCAGAGTTAGCTGAGATCAATCAAGAAGTTCAAAAACCTCAGCTCTCCGAATTTTACCCCTCAGGGGGACGATGAATCTGATATCTTATTAGATGGTGATACCCTTGAAATCAACTTTCAAAGGAGTCCTGTCGTGAAAGATTTCTCGGATTTACATTCTCACTCAGAAAATGACAATCAATTGCCTAAGGAATACGAAGACCTCCCCGTAGCTTATCCTTCCAATGAAATCATGTAAGTACAACTACGTGGTGGTAAGGCTTTACCCCCTAGGCTTCCTCCACAGGAAAAAGGAAAACAAGTTATTTCCACTGATCAATTCAAGTTCCTACTCAACTATCAAACTCTTCTTCAAATTCCGTCGGGTCCTGACGTTAATGTTCCAATTGTTGATTACAATGTCTTAGCTCACCTTAGGCAGTTACCTGCTATGTTAAGCATTTATGATTCCCTTGTCCTTTTAAAAGACATTAGGGAAACTCTAATTAAAACACTTCTTGACCTCGAGATTTGCTTAGCTCAACTTGCTTCAACTTCTAAGGAAGATGCTTTGTACTTTAAGGAAATCCCAGGAGTTACCTTCTCTGACGAAGATTTACTCCTAGGAACTGCTAATCATAATCGACCGCTTTACATCACCGTAAGTGTGGGCAATTTCAAGCTATCAAGAGTTCTTATTGATCCGGGTGCATCGGTTAACGTGATGAACATAAAGACTCTCACATACCTTAGAGTTGATACTAGCAAGCTCTCAACTGATAGGTTAGTGCTTCATGGTATCAAGGAAAAGGGTTAAAAGGCTTTAGATTCAATCACACTTCTTCTAGAGATAGGAGAGTTAAAACTTGAAGCAAAATTTCATATAATTGTTTCGGCTACATCCTTTAATGCGCTCCTAGGTAAGTCCTGGATTCATGAATATAAAATGGTTCCTTCCACCCTACATGAATGTATCAAGTACCAACGAGATGGCATTAAGTTTGAAATTAAGGGTGATCTGCATCCATTCTCTATTCATGAGGTCGGGATCTATGAGGATACTGCATACTATGTTCCCAAAGGGTCCACGGCCTAACCTAAGGTAGAGATCAATGATGAGGAAAAAGCAAAAAATCAAATTTCAAAAGCAATTCAAAGATTGAGAAAAGAAAATTCCAAGAATAAAAAAAGATACGATTCTAGTAGTAAAGACGATGTCAAGCACGTAGTCTTTAGGCCTCCAATCAATCTACCTCAAAGAGGTGGGAGGATGGCCCAAAGAGCACGCGGTCGAGGTTTCCCTTCCGTTGAAAAGAGAAATCCCCCAATGTATATTGAGCTTGAAACAAGTTCTGATGAAGAATCAAGAAAGAGGGGTGCCAGAATTGCTTTTGACTACAGAAAAATCAATCCTCCTCCAAAGTTTGATCTCAACTTAGATTTAGATAGTGACTAGGATGGTAATAATTCTAAACCTCAAAGTGATGAGCCTGAATTGAGTATATATGAAAGCTTAATAGGGCAGTTAAATCCTTAGCCTTAACCCCACTGTCTGTTGACAGAGTCTCAGGATTAGTAACTAAGGATGCCCCTAACTTAGATGGAGAAGTAATCAAAGTCCAGAGGTTCTTCCCTGGCACCTCCTCTTTAAGGAACGAAGATGATGTAATCCTTGAAGAGGCAGATTTCAACAAATTAATGGAATTACCTTTTGGCTACTTTCCTGTCGGTGTTAAAGCTCTTATATCAAAAGGTTTCGCTCAGAGTCGATGGACTAAGGGTCTGGCTAGATACCACCAAAATATCTGGAAATTAAAATTCAATAAAAATTGGACAAGTGGTATTGGCTTTGGTACCGTTAGTTTGTTTGACGATGATGATTATTGCTTGATGATAACTAGCCATTTTGAACCTGAAAGTGTCCCTACTGAAGTCGTTGATTCGCTTAATAGACTTTGTTTGGAGACATTTGATGATTCTGATGAAGTTCAAATTCGGGATGCACCCCCTGAATTTGAAGAAGAAATCAAATCGACAATTTATGAACTTAAAGAAATCAACCTTGGAATAGAAGATGACCCTCGCCCTACTTTCATAAGTTCTTTGTTGAGTGAGGATGAGTCTAAGGATCTAATTCAACTTTTATCCGAGTTTAAGGACTATTTTTCTTAGACATACGATGAAATGCCAGGCTTTTCCATCAATATAGCAGTTCAAAAACTTGAAATCCGGCATGATGCCATTCCTGTCAAACAAGCTCCACGACGCATGCGTCTAGAGATTGAACAACAAGTCATTTCTGAAATCAAGAAATTGGCTGAGGCCTAATTTATCTGGGAGGAACAATATCCTTCTTGGGTACCAGCATCGTGCTCGTACAAAAGAAAAATGGTCAAAATTCTGGGTCTAGGTTGACTATAGAGACCTGAATAATGCATGTCCTAAGGATGAATTTCCTTTGCCAATTCCAGAACTCATGGTGGACATCGCCTCTTCGCATGTTATTTTCAACTTTATGGATGGATCGTCTGGTCATAACCAAATTAAGATGGCCTTGGAAGTTGAGAGAAACACTGCATTCAGAAGTTCTATAGGGATCTTTTGTTATAAAGTGATGTCATTTGGCCTTAAAAATGCTAGTGCAACCTACCAGCCGGCTATGACTCGAATCTTTGACGACTTAATCCATAATAAAGTCAAGTGCTACATCGATGATTTAGTTGTCAAGAGTAAAGTTAAAGAGGCTCATCATTATGACTTAAGAATCATATTCTAGCGGTCGCACCGCTACGACCTTAAGATGAATCCTTTGAAGTGTGCCTTCGATGTCACGTCAGGAAAATTTCTAGGCTTCGTAGTAAGGCATCACGGAATTGAAATTGATCCTACCAAAATCGAAGCTATCTTAAATATACTGCCTCCCAAGAGCCTTACTCAAATAAGCTCTCTTCAAGGTAGACTAGCGTATATAAGAAGATTCATTTCAAATCTTTCTGAAAGATGTCAGCCATTTTTAGTCCTTGCTAAAAAGGATGCTAAATTCATTTGGAACGAGAAATGTCAATCTACTTTAGAAAATATCAAACAATACCTGACAAATCCACAAGTCTTGGCAGCCCCCATTCCAGGGAGACCTCTAATCCTTTACACTATGGCCCTTGACGAGTCTCTCGGGCCCTCCGTTCTCAAGTCAATGACGAGGGGAATGAGAATACTCTCTATTACCTGATTCAGAGACTTCTCCCAATGGAAATTCGATATCCAACGATAGAGAAACATTGTCATTCCTTAGACTTTGCAGCACAAAAACTAAGACATTACATGCTTTCTCATCAAGTCAACTTAATATACAGTTTTAACCCCTTGTAATATCTTATGACCAGACCTACATTATAAGGACATTTGGCTCGTTGGTCTATGATATTGCTCCAATTCTAAATCACTTTCATTCCCCTGCGTACTTTGAAAGGGTAGGCCATCGCCGACTTCCTTGCGGCACACCCATTGCCGGCGGAATCTGTTAGAATAGTTGCTATTTGAATGCCTTTACATTTCTTGCAACTTAAATAGTTTTGATAATTTCAACATTATTTTTCAAATGAGTAGTTATCTCCTAACAATTTTAGAAGATTTGTATTTGCTCTTGTGTGTACTAACATTTCAGGAAAATCAGACTCCAGGCTACGATAACTTCAAATCAAATCCGACATGAGATACTTTGTAAATTTGAAGTTTGCATTTTTTCTTTGAATTAATTTTGAAAGGGAGTGATTGTAATTGAGTGAAAAAAAAAAATACACATACACACACATAAGGAGATCATAAAATTTTATACTGATCGTACTGGACGATATCCTATCGTACGGGACAATCAGACAGTTATCTCCCAAAGGGCACATGGAACGAATAGGAACTTGTTCGAAAATTTTTTTCTAAGTCCTATTCATCCAGGACAAATATAATTATCGTACCAGACGATTGGTTCTCTGGAAAATGTTCGTCCAGACGAATTTTATTATCGTACATGGCGACTGGTCCCCTGGAAAATTTTCGTACACACGAAATTAAATATCGTCCAGGACGATCGGGTCTCTGGAAAATTTTTCATCCATACGAAAATAAATTATCGTCCGTGGCGATTGGTCCTCTGAAATATATTCATCCAGAAAAAATAAGTAATCGTCCAGGACGATCGGGTCTCTAGAAAATTTTCGTCCAGACGAAAATATTCTCGTCCAAATGATTAACCGACTTAGAACAGTTTTCAGCAGTTTCTAGAACCGACCTTGTAATAACAATTCGTACTGAACGAACCTAATTCGTACAGGACGATCATCTGTACGAAGACATTTCGTACACATATTCAAATAGGATCGTTTCAGATCGTTTAAGTAAAATCGTCCCGGACGATCCATGATCGTACAGGACGATCCACTGCGTCCAGAATTGGAAACTTGCAGTTTTTGGGCGGTTTTTCTTGTCTTTTATATAAATAGTCAAAATTAGACTGCCACCCAATCTTTTTGTCATTTGATCTTCGTGCCTCTTGAGAGAATAGCTAAGAAGAGAGTGGAAGAGAGCATTCAAAGGAGGATTCCTACCACTGGAGCGAAAAGGCTTCACTAGGATTTCAAAGGTAAGAGTCTCTACTTGTGAATTTGGATTACTTCACTCTTTTCCTTCTTCCTTCTAATTCTTGTGAGAAGATCAGTCAAAGAGATCCGGATCTCTGCCGACACTTGGAGAGTGTGAACAGCCGAAGGGTTCTCTGCCTACACTTTGAGAGTGTGAACAGCGGAAAGGTTCTCTGCCTACACTTGGAGAGTGTGAACAGCCATAGGGTTCTCTGCCCACACTAGGAGAGTGTAAAAGGACGACGGTTCTCTGCAAGCACTGTGGATTGTGTAAAAGGATGATGGTTCTCTGCCACACCGGGTAGTGGTGAAAAGAGTGTGTTGTAAAGGCTTCTCCGCCTTGCTGTGGGTGCTAAAGGAGAGTCACTATTGGTTTTAGTGCAATACTAAGAGGGTGCCTCTGAGGAGTGGATGTTGGTATGGTTATAGACCAAACCACTATAAATCTGGTGTCATTTACTTTATTATTTTTACGTTTCCGCACTTTAAATTTCAGTTTTAACAACTCTGTGGTTGAAAAATATTTTTCTTCAAACTTTAAAAGAAATTTTTATTTCGGTTCAACTTAATCTTTAAAGAGGGTTTAAATTTTTCAAACTACCAATTCATCCCCCTCTTGGTAGCCGTGGGACATTTACTTAGGATTAACAACCTAATTACTCGACTCAACAAGTGGTATCAGAGCATTGTTTCAAAATCATAAGTTTGAACTACTTTTTGATTAACGTAGATGGCTACTTTTGGAAACCGAAACACACCTGAGGGTTACTCTATCACTAGACCTCCACTCTTTAATAATATTCCTTTTGATTTTTGGAAAACACACATATCTACTTTCTTACAGTCACTTGATTATCGCATGTGGATGCTAGTCCAGGAAGATTACTCAAAACCAACTAGATTAGTTGAAGGAGTTAGGGTAGAAACACCCTATGCAGATTGGACTATTGAAGAACGTGATTTAGCACAATTAAATACGAAATGTCTAAATAGTTTCTTTTGTGCTTTAAAATCTGAAGGACTACATGCGAGTTTCCACTTGTAAAAGCGGAAAGGACATATGGGATAGACTTTGTATAACTTATGACGGGACAAATGAGGTTAAGCAATCAAGACTCAATATCTTGTTACATGACTATGAATTATTTCGTATGAAACCTAATGAATCTATTTCAGAAATGTACACAAGATTCACTCAAATTGTCACCTCTTTGCATGCACTTGGTAGGGAATTAACTAATGTTGAAATGGTCAAAAAGATTCTTCGTTGTTTACCTACTGCATACGATGCTAAAATTACTGCAATTACAGAGTCTAAGGATCTGAACATTTATTCCATTGACAATCTTCTTGGTTCACTCATTGCTTATGAGCAAGGAGTAAGTTAAAGAAAGATTGATGCAGGTGAACCTAGTAAGGACAAGAATATTGTACTAAATGTGGAAGAGTCAGAAAGTTAACACTCACAACCTGAGGATGAAGACAATATTGCATTGATGACTAGACAAATCCGAAGCTTTTTAAAGAGGAAGCAGAAGAGACGCCAGCAATGGAATAGAGGTAAGTATAACAGAAATGGCAAGGTTTCTAATGAAGTGATTTGTTATGAATGCAGGAAACCAGGTCATATAAAGACTGAATGTCCAAAACTCAAAGCCACTCCTAGTAAGGAGAAGGTAGAGGAGAAACCAATGGTAAAGAAGGGCAAGAAGAAGTTTCAAAGGGCTTTTTGGGCGGACTCAGCTTCAGACTCATCTGAGACTGAAAAAGAAGAGGAAGTCACCAACCTTTGCTTGATGGCAGATAATGCTGAACAATCAGATCAAGAAGAGGTATGTGATTTAACCTATAATGAATTGTTTGAAGTTTCTGAACACATGCATGATGCATATAGGAAAATGAAAAAGATGCGTGCTAGTTTAGTTTTAAAATTGGAAGAGCTTAATAAGGAACACGAAATCCTTAGGAAAGATCATGCTTTAATTGATAACAACCACATAAAACTACTTGATGAATATGATGACTTGAATAAAAATTTTAAGAATATAAATCATCCTATGCTGAACTTGAAAAAGAATTTAAGAATTTTAAGGATGAATCTGAGAGCAAGACATATAGAATCAATTATACCAATCGAATCTTGGAAGATATGAATTCATTTTACAAACTCACTATAAGAGCTCTCTAGGATAATAGGAACCCCCCTAAACTTGAAGATTTTACAAATCCTAAATATTATCCTAAATTCATGAAATCCCTTAGAAGACAATCATATAAAAGAAAATATAAGAATATTTTTCCTAATGTTAAATGTAATAATTGTGGATTTATGGGACATATATCTCACACTTGCACTTTAAAGATGAAAACTAATTTGGTGTGGAGGACTAAGATGCATAAACCTAGACATATCATACATGCATCTGATTATAAATTTCATAAAGGTGAACCCAAACTTGTTTGGATTCCCATGTCTAACATTTGAGAGTTTTGTAGGAGTACTCTCACACAAGACCTCGTGAGAGTATATGGTAACTGGACAGCGGATGTTCAAAGCACATGACTGGAGATACTGCTCAATTCATAATGCTGGAAGCCAGGAGTGGAGGCAAGGTTACACTTGGAGATAATACCACAAATAAAGTGGTTGGATCAGGTATGATTGGAAATTTGAAAAACTTTTTTATAGACAATGTGTTATTAGTTGAAGGCTTAAAACATAATTTGCTTAGCATAAGTCAGCTATGTGATAAGGGCTATAATGTAAAATTTTTACCTACTAGCTGCATAATTAGCCTAAATGGGAAAATTATTTTAAATGGAAAAAGGGTAAACAATGTCTACATGCTAGATTTAAATTGTATTCAATCTCCTACTGCTTTTTGTTTGAAAACTGTTTCTGATGAATCATGGCTTTGGCATAGGAGACTTTGTCATTCTAGTATGAAAAATCTTAGAAGAATTACCCAAAAGAATTTGGTGAGAGGTATGTTGCAAATCTATTTTTCATGTCTTATGTTTTGATGACTGACAAACACTGCTTCTCTTGGACAGCTTGTTGCTTCTAACTTTTCAGGAATCGACGATCAGACAATCAAAAAGGAGCCAAGTTCAGGAATGCGTAGGTTTAGGGTTGAGTCAGTCTGTAGTTTTGTTTTTTACCTTTTTAGTCCACTTGTAATAGTCAAAGAGACTGATGCTTTGTAACCCTTCACACACACACTTGAGAGACTTAGAATTTCTATTTTTACTCATATCGGCCAGGACAATTTCTTTTATCGGCCTGGACGATCAGCTTAAAACAGAAAGTTTAATTAAGGATTCTTAATTAAGGCAGCCAACGTTAACAGATCGTCCTGGACGATACGTGTGATAAGCTCAAAACAGAAAGAAGTAGCCACCATAGACAAGTATGGTATACTGTATCTTTAAATTATCAGCCAGGACGATCCTCGGATCGGCCTGGATGATATTCACAAATTATGCCATAATTGTTCAGGAAATCAAGGAAGTAATTAAGGATGATTGATACGATCATATCGTCTTGGACGATTGCAAGATCGGCCAGGCCGATCTAGTCAAAAAACCTTAAGTTACTTCAGGACGATCAATATCGGCCAGCTTGTATTCAGGGCTATTGTCAGGACGATTTTCCTCTGATTTGAACTGATCGGCCAGGACGATCGTGAGATCGGCCTGGACGATCAAGCTATTTTTCAATTGTCCAGTTTTGCATCCAGGGCTATGCTCTGGCCGATCTTCATTGATTTGTACTGATCAGCCAGGCCGATGTCCATATCGGCCTGGACGATATTGTCAGAAACTTGCAATTAATGAGCTCTTTTGAAGCTCTTCTATTTAAGAGCTCTTGTTCAACGTTTTCAAAAACCTTTTACTGCTGCCTTGACCTGAGAAGACCTTGAGGAGAGAAAGAGAGAGAGAGGAGAGAGAGAGGATCTTGTGAGGGGGAGCTTGTGAGGGGTTTCACAAGGGTTGCTTCAAGGATCTCTCTACGTCGTCTTCGTCTAGAGTTTCTCGTCCGTGGAAGGGTCGGTAGAGGTAAGGAGTTTTGCTTTTGGTTCTGGTTCTCTGCCAGCTTCAGGAGGAAGCAAAAGGAGATAGGTTCTCTGCCTTGCCGGGGTGGCAAAAAGGAGGTTCTTGTGAGGTTTTTCCACCTAGCCGTGGGGGCTAAAGGAGAGTCACTTTTTTGTAGTGCAATACTTGGAGGGTGCCTCCAAGGAGTGGACGTAGGTCGAGTCGACCGAACCACTATAAATTTCTGTGTTCTTTTTCTTGCTTCCGCACTTTTAAATTCCGCATTATTTTGTGGTGTGATTTGGTTTATGTAATTTTATTTCTTTGTTTAAAAAGAAGTTTTTAAAATACCAATTCACCCCCCCCCTCTTGGTTAGTTTGGGACTAAGTTCATAGGGCTTAACATCCCCATCGAACTTTCAAGTGGTATCAGAGCTTGATTCAAAAAATTAAAGTTTGAAAACTTTTTGAATTTGATCCATGTCTAACTTTGGGAATCGCAACACTACGGAAGGGTATTCTTTTACCCGACCTCCTCTGTTCGATAACCTACCTTTTGATTTTTTGAAAACTCGCATGTCAACTTTTTTACAATCTACTGATTATCGCATGTGGATGCTTATTCAAGAAGGTTATTCTCCACCTTCTCGTGAAATTAACGGTTTTAAAACTGAAGTTGCTTTTACCGAGTGGACTTTTGATGAACGAGATTTAGCTCAATTAAATGCGAAATGTTTGAATTGTTTTTTCTGTGCTTTGAAATCTGAGGATTACATGCGTGTTTCAACTTGCAAAACTGGTAAAGAAATTTGGGATAAATTGTGCATTACTTATGAAGGCACTAATGAAGTTAAACAATCCCGTTTAAACATTCTCTTGCATGACTACAAACTTTTTCGTATGAAACCTCATGAATCGATTTCTGACATGTACACTAGGTTTACTCAGATTGCTACCTCATTGCATGCACTAGGAAAAGAACTTTCGAACTATGAAAAAGTTAACAAGATTTTGAGATGCTTGCCTTCGTCTTATGATGCAAAAATTACTGCAATCACTGAATCTAAAGATCTGAACACCTATTCTATTGATAACTTGCTTGGCTCACTCATTGCTTACGAGCAAGGGGTGAATCAAAGAAATCTTGATGAAGGTGAGAAGAAAAAGGAGAAAACAATTGCATTGAAGGCACACAAATCGGATTCTGAATCTTCCGGGTCTGAAAGCGATGGAGTTGCCTTCATCACAAGGCAATTCAAAAGCTTTCTAAGGAAGAAATAAAAGCATCATCAAAGTTGGAGAAAAGGTAAGGATCATAAACATATTAAAGGATCTTCTGATGTTGTTTGTTTTGAATGCAGAAAACCTGGACATATGAGAACTGATTGCCCTAAGCTTAGAGATCAATCAAGCAAAGAAAAAATTGATGAGAAAGCAAAGTCTAAGAAGGACAAGAAAAAACAAAGGAGCTTTTGGGCAGAATCTGGTACTGATTCTTCTGAGACTGAACCAGAGGAAGAAACTACAAACTTGTGCTTCATGGGAAAAGATCAAATTGATCAAGAAGAGGTATGTGAACTTTCATATGATCAACTTCTTGAAGTTTCAGAAAAAATCCATGCATCATATAGGAAATTAAAGAAAACTCATGCTAGCTTGAAATTAGAATTCTTAAATCTACAAAAAGAGCATGAAATTTTGATTAAAGACCATCAAACAATTGATTCAAATCACATGACTTTACTTGATGAATTTGATGAGTTAAATAAAAATCATAATAAGTTAGTTGAAGAGCATGATGCATTGAAAATATCACACACATCTCTTGAATCTGATTTTAAGAAGTCAAAAGAAATAGAAAAAAAATTGAGGATTGAAAATGAAGTTTTAGAAAACACAAACTTGAAGATTCAAAATGATTTAGAAGCATGGAAGAAATCTAGGATGACTTCTACTTTTAATCAATTGCCAAAACCTAGAGAGAGGCATTATAACTCAAATCACTTAAGAAATCCCTTTCCTGAAGTTAGATATTTTTCTTGTGGCATGCTAGGACATATCTCACACACTTGCACAATTCACCATAGTTCACATTGGGTGTGGAGACCTAAGATGCATGATCCACAGCATACCACACATGCATTGCATTCTTCTCTTCATAAGAAGGGAACCCAAACCTGCTTGGGTTCCTAAAACTAACATTTGATAATTTTGCAGGAAGTCTCTCACAAAAGACCTCGTGAGAGTATGTGGTACCTGGACAGTGGATGCTCTCGACATATGACTGGTGATGCTAGCCAGTTTGTTGTACTAGAATCCAGGACTGGAGGCAAGGTTACTCTTGGAGACAACACCACCAGGAAGGTGGTAGGAGCAGGTATAATTGGTAATTCCAAGAACCTTATGATTGAAAATGTTTTGCTTGTAGATGGATTGAAGCACAACTTGCTCAGCATCAGTCAATTCTGTGACAAAGGCTTCATCGTACAATTCTTCACGAATTCATGCATTGTAAGTTTAAGTAACAACAATATTTTGCAGGGAAAGAGGGTAAACAACGTCTATATGCTTGATTTAAATAGCATTGAATGTGCTGCTTCTTTTTGCTTAAAAACTGTCATGATTCTTGGTTGTGGCACAGGAGGCTTTGTCATGCAAGTATGAAAACCCTTAGAAAAGTGACCCAAAAGGACCTAGTTAGAGGTGTCCCCAAACTTAAGTTTACAAAAGACCACCTTTGTGATGCCTGTCAACTAGGAAAGCAAATTCACTCCTCTTTTCACCCCATAAAGGACATTAGCACCTCTAGACCTTTAGAAGTCCTTCACATGGATTTGTTTGGACCCATTAGCATTGCTAGTTTGGGAGGGAAAGTCTATGGTTTTGTGTTTGTTGATGACTACTCGAGGTTCACTTGGACTAGATTTCTTTCACATAAAAATGAGTCTTTTGAGGAGTTTAAAACTTTTTCTACTTGGATTCAGAAGAAGCTAGGGTGTGAGATTTTGACCATCCATAGTGATCAGGGGGGAGAGTTTGAAAATGAAAGATTTGGAGATTTTTGTGAGGAAAAGGGGATTAGCCACAATTTTTCAGCCCCTAGGACTCCTCAGCAGAATGGAGTAGCTGAAAGGAAGAACCGGACCTTGGTGGAAGCTGCTAGAGCCATGCTTGCTGAGTATTCACTTCCAAAATACTTTTGGGCTGAAGCAGTTAGCACAGCTTGTTATGTGTTGAATAGGGTGAATGTTAGAGTCAAATTAGAAAAGACACCCTATGAGATCCTTAAGGGTAGGACACCCAATCCTTCCCACCTTCATGTCTTTGGTTGTAAGGTTTTCATACACAATAATGGAAAGTCTCACTTGGAAAAATTTGATCCTAAATCTGATGGAGTATTCTTGGGATATTCTAGAGTTGGGAAATCTTTTAGAGTGTTTAACAAGAGAACCTTGATGGTGGAAGAGACAACCCATGTAGTTTTTGATGAGTCTGATCATAAGAAACATGGAGTAGATGATGATGATGTTGGAGAGATTACAAGTGGAGTAGAAAATTGTGGGAAGGGGAGTGAGCACCTAAGCAAGGGAGGAGTAGAAGGAGTCACCCAAGGAATAGAATTTTTTGATGAAAGGGGAGAAACTTCACACACTTTGCCTAGAGATTGGAGATACTCTACTAGTCACCCCAAGGATTTAATCTTAGGAGACCTTTCTAGTGGAGTTAAGACTAGACATGGACTTAGGAAGGAGGTGAACCACTCTGCCTTTATCTCTATGACTGAACCCACCACCATTAACCAAGCCCTCTCTGATGAGTTTTGGATGTTAGCAATGCAAGAAGAGTTGAATCAATTTGTTAGGAATGATGTTTGGGAACTTGTGGAAAGACCTAAGGGACAAAGTGTAGTTGGGACAAAGTGGGTATTTAAGAACAAAGTGAATGATTCAGGAGTGGTGGTGAGGAATATGGCTAGATTGGTGGCTAAGGGGTATAATCAAATAGAAGGGATAGACTTTGAAGAGACTTTTGCCCCTGTAGCTAGATTGGAAGCCATTAGAGTGCTATTAGCCTTTGCTTGTTATAAAGGATTTAAGCTTTTTCAAATGGATGTCAAGAGTGCCTTTTTAAATGGGGAGATAAAAGAAGATGTGTTTGTAGAACAACCTCCAGGTTTTGAGAGTTCTCAATTTCCAAATCATGTGTTTAAATTAAAAAAGGCTTTGTATGGTTTAAAGCAGGCACCTAGAGCTTGGTATGAGAGGCTTATCACATTCTTACTAGAGAGGGAGTTTGTCAAGGGGAGCGTAGACACCACCCTTTTTCTTAAAAAAGTTGGAGATGATTTACTCATTGTTCAGATTTATGTTGATGATATACTCTTTGGATCTTCTAATAAAAATTTGTGTGATGATTTTTCTAAAACAATGAGTAGAGAGTTTGAGATGAGTTTAATGGGAGAATTGTCTTACTTTTTGGGGTTTAGCATAAAACAATTGGAAGATGGCACTTTTCTAAATCAAACAAAATACATAAAAGATATTTTGAAGAAATATGAGATGGACAAAGCCAAGCCAATTAACACCCCCATGACTTCTAGTGCTCCGTTGTATAAGGACCCAAGTGGTAAGTCTGTTGATCAGAAGAAGTATAGAGGCATGATTGGATCTTTACTTTACTTGACTGCAAGCCGACCTGACATTATGTTTAGTGTTTGCCTTTGTGCTAGGTTTCAAACTGACCCTAAGGAATCCCACATGACTGCTATTAAAAGGATTTTTAGATACCTTTTGGGGACACAAGGATTAGGGATTTGGTACCCTAGACATAGCACTTCTTTTGAGATTATTGGTTTTTCTGACTCTGATTTTGCAGGATGCAAGGTGGATAGAAAGAGCACCTCTGGAACTTGTCAATTCATTGGACAATCCTTGGTCTCTTGGTCTAGTAGAAAGCAAAATTCTGTTGCACATTCCACTGCTGAAGCTGAATACATTGCTCTTGGAAGTTGTGTGGCCTAAGTTCTTTGGTTGAAACAACAGGTATTGGATCTAGGATTACATGTAAGCACAATCTCAATTTTTTGTGACAACACTAGTGCCATATGCATCTCTAAAAATCCTATCCAACATTCAAGAACTAAACACATTGACATTAGGCATCACTTTATTAGAGATCATGTGACTAAGGGAGACATTGAGTTACACCATGTGACAACTGAAAACCAACTGGCAGACATCTTTACTAAACCACTGGCCTTCGACACTTTCAGTTCTTTAATGACCAGATTGGGTGTGATTGACATAAATGCATGAAACCTTTTTAGCTAAATTTTTCTTTTACTTTTTTTTTTGTTTTCTTTTTACCTTTTCGTGTACCTTAGTTTTAGATCTTCACTGATATGATATTATATCTCTTGTCTTGTCTTTAACAATTTGTAGTTAATATGTTTTCATCTACTTAATCACCTAGATAGTATGAATATCTTGTGATTGTGTCTCTTTCCCTAACTTAGTATTAGTGGCATAGTTTTCTTTTCTAATCAAAAGTCTATCTCAAAATAAAAGATTATTTATGAAACTAAGATCCTTTCTATAGCTTGCTTAAGCAAATCTATCTTGTATTTACAATGATTAAAAGTTTTTTTGTCACATCATGATCCCTCGTTACTCTTGTCTTCGATTATTAATCCTACTTGTGGTAATTCTTCCATATGTTAGAGAGAGAGCTCCTATTCTCTAATATCTGAGAAGATATATTCACAACTAAGTTTTTTAAAAAGAGTCTAAAAGGGAATCTAGCTTGCAAAAAAAAAAAAAAAAATTTGGCCAATGATGCCAACAAAAGAAGCGCAAAGACGCCAAAAAATTGAAAAATCTATAAAAAGATGCACAAAGCGCCACAACATTGACAAGAGGCATAAAATGAGCCCACTCAAAAGCAAGCTACTCTCTCTTTTTATATCTTTTAGAACTTAGAAGTCTTGATTCTCAAAGGCTTGATCTCGATTATCGTTCGATTGTGACAAATCTACCTCATTGTTTTATGGAGATATTTTTCTTATGTCAAGTGGTGGGTAGATTCTTTTTCTCATATCCAATTAATTATTTGAGTTAGGTCATTGATTTCAAAAGACGATTTTACCCTAAGACAACGTTTTTGGCTAAGGGTAAACCATGAACGGATATTCTCCTATTCTATGTATTAAATGAGATTGGTAACATGTTAACTCACAAATTTTTAAATCAATCACATGAAATACTATATCATTGATGTGCCTTGATTAAAAAAAAAAAAAAAAAAAAGGGAATCTCTTTTACTGTGCTTTCATGTACCCTCCTTTTTGATATGTCAAAAGGGGGAGAAGTTTATGAGGTTATTTTTTAATGGTTGCTATTAAATCTTTTTGTAGTGTTTTGCCATCATCAAAAAGGGGGAGATTGTTGCAAATCTATTTTTCATGTCTTATGTTTTGATGACTGACAAACACTGCTTCTCTTGGACAGCTTGTTGCTTCTAACTTTTCAGGAATCGACGATCGGACAATAAAAAAGGAGTCAAGTTCAGGAATGCGTAGGTTTAGGGTTGAGTCAGCCTGTACTTTTATTTTTTATCTTTTGAGTCCACTTGTAATAGTCAAAGAGACTGATGCTTTGTAACCCTTCACACACATACTTGAGAGACTTAGAATTTCTGTTTTTACTCATATCGGCCAGGACGATTTCTTTTATTGGCCTGGACGATCAGCTTAAAACAGAAAGTCTAATTAAGGATTCTTAATTAAGGCAGCAGACGTTAACAGATCGTCCTGGACGATACGTTTATCGGCCAGGACAATAAGCTCAAAACAGAAAGAAGTAGCCGCCATAGACAAGTATGGTATACTGTATCTTTAAATTATCGGCCAGGACGATCCTCGGATCGGCCTGGACGATATTCACAAATTATGCCATAATTGTTCAGGAAATCAATGAAGTAATTAAGGATGATTGATACGATCATATCGTCCTGGACGATCGCAAGATCGGCCAGGCCGATCTAGTTAAAAAACCTTAAGTTACTTCAGGACGATCAATATCGACCAGCTTGTATTCAGGGCTATTGTCAGGACGATTTTCCTCTGATTTGAACTGATCGGCCAGGACGATCGTGAGATCGGCCTGGACGATCAAGCTATTTTTCAATCGTCCAGTTTTGCATCCAGGGCTATGCTCTGGCCGATCTTCATTGATTTGTACTGATCGGCCAGGCCGATGTCCATATCGGCCTGGACGATATTGTCGGCAACTTGCAATTAATGAGCTCTTTTGAAGCTCTTCTATTTAAGAGCTCTTGTTCAACGTTTTCAAAAACCTTTTGCTGCTGCCTTGACCTGAGAAGACCTTGAGGAGAGAAAGAGAGAGAGAGGAGAGAGAGAGAGGATCTTGTGAGGGGGAGCTTGTGAGGGGTTTCACAAGGGTTGCTTCAAGGATCTCTCTGCGTCGTCTTCGTCTAGAGTTTCTCGTCCGTGGAAGGGTCAGTAGAGGTAAGGAGTTTTGCTTTTGGTTCTGGTTCTCTGCCAGCTTCAGGAGGAAGCAAAAGGAGATAGGTTCTCTGCCTTGCCGGAGTGGCAAAAAGGAGGTTCTTGTGAGGGTTTCTCCACCTAGTCGTGGGGGCTAAAGGAGAGTCACTTTTTTGTAGTGCAATACTTGGAGGGTGCCTCCAAGGAGTGGACGTAGGTCGAGTCGACCGAACCACTATAAATTTCTGTGTTCTTTTTCTTGCTTCCGCACTTTTAAATTCCGCATTATTTTGTGGTGTGATTTGGTTTATGTAATTTTATTTCTTTGTTTAAAAAGAAGTTTTTAAAATACCAATTCACACCCCCCCCCCCTCTTGGTTAGTTTGGGACTAAGTTCATAGGGCTTAACATCCCCATCGAACTTTCAAGGTATACCTAAACTAGACTTTACCAAGGACCATCTTTGTGATGCATGTCAATTAGGAAAACAAGTGAAGTCTTCTTTTAAGTCCAATAAAGATCTTAGGACCAGTAAACCTTTAGAAACTCTACACATGGATCTTTTTGGACCTGTAGGCACTGTTAGTCTAGGAGGAAAGGTATATGGATTTTTTATAGTAGATGATTTTTCAAGATTCACTTGGGTTAAATTTTTTTTTCATAAGAGTGAATCATTTGAGGAATTCAGAAATTTTTCAACTTGGATACAAAGAAAATTAGGATGTGAAATAATTTCTATACTAAGTGATCATGGAGGAGAATTTGAAAATGAAAGATTTGAAAATTTCTGTAAAGAAAATGAGATTGATCACAATTTTTTTGCACCTAGAACACCTCAAAAAAATGGAGTAGTTTAAAGGAAGAACAGAACATTAATAGAAGTCGCCCGAGCAATGTTAGCAGAATACTCGCTTTCTAGATATTTTTGGGCTGAGGCGGTTAGCACTGCATGCTATGTTCTGAATAGGGTGAATGTGAGATCAAATCTGAATAAAATATCCTATGAGTTGCTAAAGGTAGAACACCAAATTTGTCTCATTTGCATGTATTTGGCTGCAAGGTGTTCATACATAATAATGGAAAATCTTCCTTAGAAAAATTAGATCCAAAATCAGATGAAGGAATTTTTATTGGATATTCAAGTGTTGGAAAATCTTATAGGGTATTCAACAAAAGAACTTTAGTCATTGAAGAAACCACACATGTTGTATTTGATGAAAGTGGAAACATGGAAGAGCCAAATGTTGTTGAAGAAGAAATTGAAGAAAACTCCCAAAAGATTGATAGATTAAATTTGGAAGAAAATGTGGAAGAAAATTTGGAAAGAGAAAACCCTTTGCCTAGAGATTTAAGATTTTCTAAAAACCACCCAAAGGAATTGATTATAGGTGAACCAAGTGAGGGTGTTAGAACTAGGCGTGGATTAAACAAGGAAGTCAATCATTCAGCCTTTATTTCAACTATTGAACCCACTAACATTGATCAAGCACTTTTTGATGAATTTTGGATATTGGCCACGCAAGAAGAGTTAAATTAATTTGTAAGAAATAAAGTTTGGGAACTAACTAAAAGGCCAAAAGATTAAAGTGTTGTTGGAACCAAGTGGGTGTTCAAAAATAAAATGAATGACTCAGGAGTAGTCATTAGAAATAAGGCTAGATTAGTAGCTAAGGGGTATAATCAAATTGAAGGAATTGATTTTGAGGAAACTTTTGCCCCTGTAGCTAGACTTGAAGCAATTAGGGTTTTACTAGCCTTTGCCTGTTTTAAAGGTTTTAAATTGTTTCAAATGGATGTCAAAAGTGCCTTTTTAAATGGGGTAATTGAGGAAGATATTTTTGTAGAACAACCTCTAGGTTTTAAAAATTCTAAATTTTCAAATCATGTTTTCAAATTAAAAAAGACATTATATGGATTGAAACAGACACCTAGAGCTTGGTATGAGAGGTTGAGCACTTTCCTACTTGAAAGATCTTTTGAAAAAGGAAGTGTGGATACAACTCTTTTTTTAAGGAAAATTGGAAAGGATATACTTATTGTTCAAATTTATGTGGATGACATCATCTTTGGATCTTCAAATAAACATTTTTGTGATGATTTTTCTAAAATAATGAGTAGTGAATTTGAAATGAGTCTAATGGGAGATTTAAATTACTTTCTAGGTTTTAGCATTAAGCAACTTGAGGAAGGTACTTTTCTTAGTCAAACTAAACATATTAAGGACATCCTCAAAAAATATGAAATGGACAATGCTAAACCTGTTAGTACACCAATGAGTTCTTCAGTTCAGTTAGATAAGGACCTTAAGGGAAAATCTGTTGATCAAAAGAAATTTAGAGGGATAATTGGATCTTTACTTTACTTGACTGCTAGCAGACCAGATATTATGTTTAGTGTTTGCTTATGTGCTAGATTTCAATCAGATCCAAAAGAATCACATTTGACAGCAGTTAAAAGGATTTTAAGATATCTACTAGGAACTGAAAACTTAGGGATTTGGTATCCTTAGTTTAGCTCTTCATTTGAAATTATTGGTTACTCAGATTCTGACTTTGCAGGATGTAGAGTGGATAGGAAAAGCACTTCTAGAACATGTCAATTCATTGGAAATTCATTAGTTTCATGGTCTAGTAGAAAATAAAATTCAGTGGCACTATCTACTGCAGAAGCAGAATACATTGCATTAGGAAGTTGTGTGGCACAAGTACTTTGGTTAAAACAATAGTTGATTGATTTAGAATTAACTATAGGCACTATTCCAATTTATTGTGACAATACTAGTGCTATTTGCATTTCCAAAAATCCTATTCAACATTTTAGAACCAAACACATTGATATAAGGCATCATTTTATAAAGGATCATGTATCCAAAGGAGAAATTGAACTCATACATGTTTCAACTGAAAATCAACTTGCAGACATTTTTACAAAACCTTTAGCCTTTGATACTTTCAGTACTTTAAGAACAAGCCTTGGAGTTATTGATTTGAATGCCTAAACAAAATGTCTTTGCAACATTGATATTTGTTTTGTTTTGTTTTTTGATTTTGTGAAATTTTGTGTGTTTTGAATGAATTGTTTTTGGGTCAATGTTTTTGTTTTATGTTTTCTGTGTTTTTGAATGTTTAGTTTGTTTTTCTTAATTTAAAAAAATCAAAATTAAAAATTTTGGAGGAAATCGTCCGGGACGAAGATGGTTTCGTACGGGACGATATGTGAAAGAACAGTTTGCGCGAATTTTAATCGTTTTGAGAGCAGTTTTTAATTAGATCGTGTGTACGATCGGACGATCGTCCAGGACGAAATCTTTTTTCTCAAACGTCGGGACGATTGAATGGAGCGGTTGAGTGGATAAGATAATTTTTAATATGGACTTCGTTTGTACAAATTTTTCGTTCGTCCAGACGAACGGGTGTCGGTTCATTGTAGGGGACGGTTTTCAAGAGACATTAAAACGATTCATTTGTTGATCGTCTGTACGATCGGTCAAGTCAAAAAGCCTGTACGAAGGGACGCATCGTAAGTTGTGTTGATTACGAAAAGCCGTTACATTTTGGACGAATTAGATCGTTTGTACAAAATTATTTCATCCAGACGAACGATGATTTTCGTCCAGGACGAATATTTTTGTCCAGGACGAACGTATCATTTTTCTTTAAATATGAAGGCTTTCTAACTTAACAATCATACTTCCAAACTTCATTTTCAATCCCTTTCTACTTCAAATCGACAATGGCCTCCTCAAGCAAGAGACAAAAGGTGTTGGTGAAGAAACCAAATAGGAATGCCCTAGACAACTTTCTTTCTAAGACGAATGAGGAATCTTTTCCTCGTTTTGCATCCGCCAAAATCACTCCCTCTCGCATTCTAATTCAAACTGAGTTAAAATTTCGGGTAATGCACCTCTTTGCCTCAACCCAATTTCATTTCATTCTTTCTCTCGTACACTTCTACAACAAGCAAACCTACCACTATTTCCTAGCGAACATGAGTTTTAATTCTGACCACTCCTCCATTAATTCTTATGTCTTTAAGAAAAAAGTTGAGATCACCGAGCATGACCTTGGTGCATTTTTGAACTTAAGAACTGAGGGATATAGAGCTCACACCCTAATGTCAGAAACCTCCTTCAAATGGTATCATGTCAATAGGATAATTAGAGAAAATGGTATTGACAATCATGTTGCTAGAGTCTCCGGTATGACCAAAAATGCCCGAATCATCTAGCATATCCTTCGATCCTCAATCATTCCTAAAGCTGGTGATAGGATTAATATTACCCCTCTCCTTTCTTCTCTAACTTTTTTTAATTATGGAAGGTCATCCTATTGACGAAGCCCAACTTATCATAGACCATATCTATGGGCTTTCAGAAATAGGACATGCAGATCAGAAGAGGAAAAAGAATATTTGATTAGGACACTTAATTACTTACATTTTGGAAAAGAAATACAGCATAGTGCATCCTGATGAAGAATACGAAGAGCCAGTTTACTATAATGATGCTTCATTCAGATTGCTCTTCAAAGAGGAAAAAGGAAAAGCACATGCCAGTGCTTCAGAAGAGGAGGAAGAAGAAGGAGAGCAAACTTCTGCTCCTCAATCAGATTATCAGAATCTGATTGAAAGATTTGATAGATTAGAGACTCACAATGATCAAAGGTTTGATCAATTTGATGCTCAACTTACGCAGCAGCAACAAAACATTGGTAATATTAGAAATGAAGTACATGAAATTAATACTAATGTAATGCTAATGGCCTCCTACTTCAACCTTTTTAGCGGCATTCCTCCTCCTCCTCCAGAACAGTAGAGATGATTTTCTGTGTGTTTGTTGTATTCGTATTTTATGTTTTTATTGTGTCTGTTTCAATGTTAAGTATTTGTGTTTATGTTAGTTATTCTTTTTAAGTTCAATGTATTTTCCTCTTATTTTTTTTTGATATTATGTAATCCGTTCATTAATATCAATGGATGTTGTACTGTTTTTTAAATTTGATTTGTTTTTGGAATGTGGTTAATGTTTATAAATTTCATTAGTATTATTTAATCTTCATAGTGCTTAAATTAGATTGTAATTTGAGATTATCTATATTAGAAAATCTAGTATTTCTGAATTTATAAGTTGTTTATAACATGTTGTAATTAGAACTTTTAAATTCATGTCTATTCATTTAGACTACATAAAAGTTAATATTACTATTGCAATTTAGATGTTTTCTTATTTGGTATTTCTATGATCAAGTGATATTTATGTACTTAGAAATATTTGAAATTTTAGATTATTGATTTTGAAAAGAATTGGTCTCAATTACTCTTGAAAATTGTACAAAAAGTACAAAAATCAAAAGGAATTCGCAAAGATTTGCAAAGTGAAAAAGAGGCACAAAATAAGCCCAACCAAGAAAAAATTGCACAAAAATGTGCCCCAAAAATTTTGAAAAAGATGCGCAAAGCGCCACATGTGGTAATTCTCTTCTTTCCAAATTCTTTCAATCTCTTAATTCAAATTGATCTTATGTTCATTTATATTCTATTGAACTTTGAAATATATAATTTTTATACATCTCTCTTGTAATGATTTTCTATAGTAAAATGTCTAAATTGAATCATGTCTTTGATAAATTCTTCTTACTTACAATGTTATATCACTTCTTAAATTTTATGAATTTCTATGATTGACCTAATATTTTTAGTTTAAAATTGCATACCCTATGTCAATCACCATTTAGATTAAATTTTAAAATGAATTTCATATAATTACTTACATTTCTTGTCTATTTCTTCTTCACTTTTTGTTGCTGTCAAAAAGGCAGAGAAATTATTGTATTTTCTGTTTTGATTATTCTGTTTGCAAGTTGTATTTATCTTTGTGGTTGTTTGTGTTAAAATTTTTGAAAAATGGTTATGCCTCCTTATTTTAATGTACTCATCATTTCAGGGGGAGTTTAGGAGATAGGAGATTTGTTTAACTTGAAACCATACAAACAATAATTGTTTTGCCATCATCAAAAAGGGGGAGATTGTTAGAATAGTTGCTATTTGAATGCCTTTACATTTCTTGCAACTTAAATAGTTTTGATGATTTCAATATTATTGTTCAAATGAGTAGTTATCTCCTAACAATTTTAGAAGATTTTTATTTGCTCTTGTGTGTACTAACATTTCAGGAAAATCAGACTCCAGGCTACGATAACTTCAAATCAAATCCAACATAATGCACTTTGTAAATTTGAAGTTTGCATTTTTTCTTTGAATTAATTTTGAAAGAGAGTGATTGTAATTGAGTGAATAAAAAAAACATACACACACACACATAAGGAGATCATAAAATTTTATACTGATCGTACTGGACGATATCCTATCGTACGGGACGATCGGACAGTTATCTCCTAAAGGGCACATGGAACGAATAGGAACTTGTTCGAAAATTTTTTTCTAAGTCCTATTCGTCCAGGACGAAATTAATTATCGTACCAGACGATTGGTTCTCTGGAAAATGTTCGTCCAGACGAATTTTATTATCATATATGGCGACTGGTCCTCTGGAAAATTTTCGTACAGACGAAATTAAATATCGTCCAGGACGATCGGGTCTCTGGAAATTTTTCGTCCATACAAAAATAAATTATCGTCCGTGGCGATTGGTCCTCTGAAATATTTTTGTCCAGACGAAATATGTAATCGTCCAGGACGATCGGGTCTCTAGAAAATTTTCGTCCAGACAAAAATATTCTCGTCCAAACGATTAACCGACTTAGAACAGTTTTCAGCAGTTTTTAGAACCGACCTTGTAATAACCGTTCGTACTGAACGAACCTAGTTCGTACAGGACGATCATCTGTACGAAGATATTTCATACACATATTCAAATAGGGTCATTTCAGATCGTTTAAGTAAAATCGTCCCGGACGATCCATGATCGTACAGGACGATCCACTGCGTCCAGAATTGGAAACTTGCAATTTTTGGGCGGTTTTTCTTGTCTTTTATATAAATAGTCCAAATTAGACTGCCACCCAATCTTTTTGTCATTTGATCTTTGTGCCTCTTGAGAGAATAGCCAAGAAGAGAGTGGAAGAGAGCATTCAAAGGAGGATTCCTACCACTGGAGCGAAAAGGCTTCACTAGGATTTCAAAGGTAAGAGTCTCTACTTGTGAATTTGGATTACTTCACTCTTTTCCTTCTTCCTTCTAGATTCTTGTGAGAAGATCAGTCAAGGAGATCCGGTTCTCTGCCGACACTTGGAGCGTGTGAACAGCCGAAGAGTTCTCTGCCTAAACTTGGAGAGTGTGAACAGCGAAAAGGTTCTCTGCCTACACTTGGAGAGTGTGAACAGCCGTAGGGTTCTCTGCCCACACTAGGAGAGTGTAAAAGGATGACGGTTCTCTGCCAGCACTGTGGATTGTGTAAAAGGACGACGGTTCTCTGCCGCACCGGGTAGTGGTAAAAAGAGTGTGTTGTAAAGGCTTCTCTGCCTTGCTGTGGGTGCTAAAGAAGAGTCACTATTGGTTTTAGTGCAATACTCAGAGGGTGCCTCTGAGGAGTGGATGTAGGTCTGGTTATAAACCGAACCACTATAAATCTTGTGTCATTTACTTTATTGTTATTACGTTTCCGCACTTTAAATTTCAGTTTTAACAACTCTGTGGTTGAAAAATATTTTTCTACAAACTTTAAAAGAAATTTTTATTTCGGTTCAACTTAATCTTTAAAGAGGGTTTAAATTTTTTAAACTATCAATTCACCCCCCTCTTGGTAGCCGTGGGACATTTACTTAGGATTAATAACCTAATTACTCGACTCAACAGAATCCCCTCTAAACGATGATTTACCTGACGAGCAGATCATGAGTTTTGAGGAATCTAACACTCAAACATGGGAAATGTATGTTGTTTGTGCTGTGTCCTCTCAACGGGGCAAAACACTTGAATCTACTATTCCCGGGAAAGCTAGAGTTGGCCTAGTATTCATAACATCGAATAAGGAAATGATGTACTTTTCCTACCATTTATCAGAACCTTATATGAACAATGAAGTTGAGTACGAAGCTCTGATAACCTTCTTGGAACTTACAATTTTGATTTAGATTAAAGTGATTAAAATCTTTGATGACTCTCAATTCGTGATCAACCAGATTGCAGGGACCTATAAAGTTTTGAAACATAAACTACTAAAATACCAACAGTACACCAGTCACTTGCTCAAGAAAATTCCAATTGTAACTATGTATAGGATTCCCTTTGGAAGCAATTCTTCGGTGGATGCCCTCGCAAAGCTTGCAAAGGAATTTGCCTGTCCAGAAGAAGACTCTATCCCTATAGAAGTGCAAGGTCGTCAAGACCTGTCTCTTATAGATATAGAGTACATCAAAAAACAAACTTCCCAGGTCCTTTCTACCTCTTCAGTAGCTGATGAAGAAGGAGATTGGAGACAACCGATAATTGAATATCTTCAAGAAGGCAAGCGCCCTCGTGAAAGATCACTTGCCCATCAAATAGAGAAACGTGCCCTATCCTACGCACTAGTCAACAATACATTATACCGACGATCGTTTGATCAGATGTGGCTCCATTATTTAGACAAGTGTGAGGCCCTGAAGATCATTAACGAAGTCCATGCTGGACTGTGCGGTGCTCATCAATCGAGTCCTAAGATGAAAATGAAGATCAAAATACTTGGATACTACTGGCCTACGATGATTAACAATTGCATGAAAATTACAAATTGTTGTCATCAGTGCCATGTACAAGGTGTGGTTTTACATCAGTCACCTAATGTGTTGCATCCCACGATAGCCATGTGGCCCTTAGAAAGTTGGGGTATAGATATCATTGGGCCAATTAACCCTCCTTCTTCAAAGGGTAATCGCTTCATTTTAGCAATGACTGATTTTCAAAGTGGACGGAAGCAGTCCCATTAAGAAATGTAACATCACATCATGTAATGAAATTCTTCCGTGACCATATCGTATATAGATTTGGTGTGCCACGTAGAATCATATCTAATAATGGGTCTGCATTCAATTCTACGAAGATCAATAATTTTGCAAGTTGTCATGGCATTGATTGGAGATACTCAAAAATCTATTACCCTCGGGCTAATGGATTGGCTGAGGCCTTCAATAAAACCTTGGTTCAAATCATCAAAAAGACCCTTGATGATAATAAACTTCAATGGGATAAGAGGTTGATGGAAGCTTTGTGGGCCTATCGGACCACTTATCGAACCCAAACCCAATCCACACTGTTTGCACAAGTGTATGGATCCGAGGCAGTACTCCCTCTCGAAGTTAAAATCCCTTCTTTCAGAATTGCAATTCAAAACCAGATTACAACTCAATAAAATACACAACTCCACTTAGAAAAACTTGAAAGCCTTGAAGGATATCATCTTCAAGCTCAGCAAATTCTAAAGTTATACAAAGCCCAAATGATTCAAGCTCATGATAAGTTAGTGCGACCTAGAACCTTCCAAGTAGGTGACTTGGTCTTGGTTTTTCAGAGACCTATCTTAGCGCACCAAAAACTCGGTGGAAAGTTTGAACCAACTTGGGAAGGACCCTTCGTAGTGGAAACAGTCTACGAAAGAGGCTCGTATCAGCTAGTGGATTGTAAGGGAAATCACCCAATGTTATTGTAAATGGGTTTTTCCTTAAGAAACACTATGCTTGATGTAGCTCGATCTTTGAATCAATAAAATATTTAATTTCTGACTGAACTTGGCTCAATCTCATTCAATTATTTTCGAATTCTAAAACTATACTTTCTCTTTTTCTTAAGGATAGGTGTGAGTCCCCATGCTTCCTTTCCTTAGGATTAGATCTCCTAGTGGTGGAGCAAGCCCCTCGTGGCACCATCCTACCATCCAAAATCAAATCCGGGTTAGATAGTTCTTACCAAATCCTTAGAGATTCAGGTTGACTATCTCCTTGGCTAGTTCTCCTAGTTAGATGTGTGTCTCTATGCTTTCTAGCTAGATTAGTCATTGGAAACCCAATACAAATATGAACCTTTAGGAGTAGGTGTGAGTCTCCATGCTTCCTATCTCCTAGGATCTCGACTAACTAGTCGTGGATTTAAGCCTGTTGAGCCCCACTATAGTTTAATCACTTTCTCTTTTCCTTAAGGATAGGTGTGAATCACCGTGCTTCCTTTCCTTAGGATTAGATCTATTAGTGGTGGAGCAAGCCCCTCGTGGAACCATCCTAGCATCCAAAATCAAATCCAGGTTAGATAGTCTTACCAAATCCTTAGAGATTCAGTTTGACTATCTCCTTGGCTAGTTCTCCTAGTTAAATGTGTGTCCCTGTGCTTTCTAGCTTGGTTCGTCATTGGAAACCCAATACAAATCTGATCCTTTAGGAGTAGGTGTGAGTCCCTGTGCTTCCTATCTCCTAGGATCTCGACTAACTAGTGGTGGAATTAAGCCTGTTGGGCCCCACCATAATACAGTACTTTATTTTCCTTAAGGTTAGTTGTGAGTCCTAGATCTTCCTTTACTTAGGATTAGATCCACTAGTGATGGAGCAAGCCCCTCGTGGCACCATCCTAGTTTAAATACAAATCTGATCCTTTAGGATTAGGTGTGAGTCCCCGGGCTTCCTATGTCTTAGGATCACAACTAATTAGTAGTGGATTTAAGCCTGTTGGGCCCCACTATAGTTCAGTCACCTTCTCTTCCTTAGGCATTAGGTACTCCCTTCCCTTAGGATTAGACCCACTAGTGGTAGAGTACGCCCCTCGTGGCACTACCCTACTATCAAACCCAAACTTGATCCTCTATAGTTAGGAGTTCTTTCTTCCCATACAATCATCTTAGTTTTCTTCTCCTTAAGGTTAGGTTTCCTCCTTCCCTTAGGATTAGATCCACTAGTGGTAGAGTATGCCCCTCATGGAACAACCCTATTACAAATTTCAAATTCAATATACTAGGGTTAGGTTTCCCCTTCCCTTAGAATCAAATCAAAGCTCAATCCTCTAGGGTTAGGTCTTTCCTTCCCTTAGAATCAAATCCAAATTCAATCTTCTAAGGTTAGGCTCCCTTTCCTTTATTATTAAAATCCATACTTGATCCTCTATAGTTAGGAATTCTTTCTGCCTATACGATCACCTAGGTTCTCTTTTCCTCTAGGGATAGATTTTTACTTCCCTTAGGATTCGATCCACTAGTGGTAGAGTACGCCCTTCGTCGCACTACCCTAGTATAAATTCAAATCTTAATTCCCCAGGGATGAACTGTTCATTCCCTTAGGATCAAAATTCCAAACTTGTCCTTTAATTTCGGTCAACGCCAATATGTTCAACAGAACTTCATTTTATTGCACATATTGGGGGTCCATTTGTTGACCACATTTTTGTATGAGGTCACTTGGACCAACCCCAACCCTAAATCAATCTAATCTCCACATCAACTCTAGGATCCTTTTAGATTCTTGACTTCAGGAATTATAGACTCTAAAGTTCTTTTAGATTTTAAGACCAATCTATACTCCAAATCAAACATGCCCTCAATATCATTTCAATGTATATCCCAAATACAATTGAATATTTTATGAGTCCAACCAAGGTCACATTAACTAAGTCAACAATTAAGATTAGGTCAAATGACCTTAAAACCCTTCAAAATCTCAACCATTTGATCCTAAGTCATTAGGATCTATCCAAAACATCTCATGTCACTCTTTCATCTGCCACCTCACCACCTAAGGACCCATATACTGGTCAAACAGTCAATGAATGGTCAAATATTTCTTTTAAGTGACCAAATCATTCCCTAAAGCTAATACACTTTAATTAAAACCCCTATAGCTGTTTGAATAGTCTCTATAAGCTTCCTAGAGCTCACCCTAGCCCTTAGATCAAGATCTAATGGTTCCCATTCATTTCCATGTGGACAAAAGGCCAAAAGAGGCTTTCCACCTCATTTTCCTTGCAAACGTCCTTGCCTTCTGCTCACACCAACCCCCCTGGACACTTGGCAACCATCCAGGAACTCTCCCAGCTAATCCCAGCCCTCCATTCAATCTGAGGGAGTTTGAATAGGGCAATACCCTATTTTGAACCCTCATTCATGCTCTAGCCTTATCTCACTACTCCATCCACCTCAAGCCTAACATCCAGTCTCTAGGAGCTCCCCAGGAATCCCACTTCATTTCCCAAGCCAAAATCACCCATCCAAAGCTACCGCTGGCGAGCATTCTGGCCAATCGAAGCGTTTCCCGTTCAAACATTTCTACCGCTAAATCTACTACATTCTAGGACATGGATTCAACTAGGAACTTAATCGTGGATAGTCTACATGCTCAGAGAATCCAAAAGTGGTTCAAACCGTCCAAAAATCAAGGTGAAAACTGAAACCCTAGATCTAGGTACACTAGCCTAAATAACTTTTCATTAAGCTTATTTTAAACTAATTTAAAATATCCCCACTATTTCTATTCATTATATAAATATAAGTTTAAAATTTCAAGTTATTTCATCGAGCCAGTCCTCGAATGAGCCATTTACTTGTTTAGGGTTTTGGTTCGCTAACGTTCATGAACTGCACGTTTTCTGGATCGTTGATCGCGTGATCAACGGTCTTGAATAAGCTGTTCTGCTATTCTGCCCGACCGCACGGATCGATCTATGGATAGGTTTCCGTCCAACTTGATCCCAACCATCCATTGGCAACCACGGGATAGACTTTCCACCGTTTGATCTCGCTTAACTAAGATCAAATGGTGGGATTTGATCTGTGCCGTCGAACGGAACCCTAGAGGATCCAACGGCTCATAGTTGATGCCGATGTGTTTAAGTGAAAACACGTGGGCCCATTAGACCGCCTTCGTGTTTTGTTGGACGAACCCAGAGGCGCCACCTGTCCCGCCTGTGCCGCCGTTTCCTATATAAATAAAATAAATAACTTTACATTCATTTAAATCACAGAACTTAAAAATATCATAATAAATAATTTTTGAAACCAAAAAATATATATTATATACCAATCTGTTCATATTTCTATCTATTCTATTTTAAAAGAAAAATAAAACTATATTTATTATTATTTTGTTAATATTTTCAAAAATACAAAAAATCATATTTTATTTTTAATTAAATATATATAAGTTATTTTTATCTAAAGTTTGGTATGAAGAATTGTTTAGCATATATCTGACCTCCAGTAATTATTATATATTTATTGGAGTTATATTTTGGCAGTTATTAAATTTCCAAATAAAATATGCTTATATATATATATATATATATATATATATATATATATATATATATATATATATATATATATATATATATATATATATATATATATATATATATATATATATATATATATATATATATATATATATATATAATTTTCAGAAAATAGCTAAGTTTTGATTGAATTTAATTTGGATATTATTTTAAATATTAATTAATTTTGAATTATTTTAAACTCATTTGATTGTTTTAAAACTTCAAAATTATTGAATAAATTCAAGTTAGTCCATAAAAAATATGATTAATATATTAAATTTTATGAAATTTCAAATACTTTAATTTAAAGTTAATTTTAGGATTTAAATTTCAATTTATCTTTAAATAATTTGAATAATGTGAGTATCCTTTCTTTTTTAAAAAATAATTTTTAATTAAATATTATATTAATTATTCTAAAACGAAGAATATATTTTCAAGTAACTTCAAAAATCAGTGGGTCTCTCAACCCCTCAAACTTTATTTTAATGATATTTTTAATTATTTTATTTTTAAAACTATATATTTATATACATAGATATTTAAATATTTATATATTTTTTGAAATCTATTTTAAAATATATATTTATCTAAGTTTTAAACTTTTGAGATATCCCTTGAAAATTTAAATGTGGTTTGAACATGTTTGAATAGAATTTATGGTGAGTGATTAGTGCATAGTTTTGCTTTAACGATTCACTAATCAAGATTCAAATTAATTTAATAATACTTAGTTTTTGCATGTTTAGGAAACACACACCACATAGTCTAAGGCTCTCTAGATTTAGGTGTTGAATGTGTTTGTGTGTTCATGCATGCTTTATATGTTAAGTTAAGGGTTAGTAGAACTTTGATTCAAACCAACACAACTTAGTGACATTAAGGAAAACAATTAATGACTTTGATTAGAAAACATAGAAAATTCATTGTGATTAGGATTTACACCCTCTTGACTTGAAATTTGAACCACTTTAACTTAGTGACACTCTCAGCTGTAGGGAAACTTTTCACGGGTTTTAGAGATCATTAAGAGCCTTAATCAATTTTCTTAAGCTTAAACCCTTAATTAACCCTTGAAGCTTCTAAAAATTGTAATAAATCCATTTTAAACCCAAAAATTATGTATAACCCCTCTGATTGACCAGATTTGAATCCTTAACTCTTGAAAATTAAAATCCTTTTGAATTGATATCAAATTAAACTTTAATTTAATTTTAAGTGAAATTGAATATTTTTTTATTTTAATTAATTAATAAAAATTAAAAATTCCAAAAATTTCTCAAACACTTGGGAATCTCTCTTTAGGTCATTCCTGAAATTTGGAGATGATTTCAAGGAGTTGGGATCTCATTTGGAGCAAAATCATAAAAAGCCCTCTAATTAAACAATCTTTAAAATTCAATAAATTGTCAAAACTTCAAAGCTTCATAACTAATTAAAAAAAATCCAAATTGAGCAAACTCACTTGCATTCAACTCATAATAATACCTAATATTTATTAAAAAATTTAAAATTCTAGGAAACTATTAAATTTGAAAATTCAACTTTTGACCACTTAATTAAATGACTAAAATATTCCAAAAAATCATAAAACTCAAAATCACTCTAAAACTCCAGAAAATATTAGTTAATGTTTAAAACACTCAACAAAACTTATAAAAAAACAACCATCCTAAAGATGAAGTTTAATTGCTGGACTACTCCGGGCTGCGGGGCTTTGTGTCCTAAGGAGACTGTTCCTCGAGCCTGGTGGCACAACGGTACGAATGGATTCTAAGAGGTGTTATACTTTAAAATATATTAATTATTAATTATTTAACCCTTTAAAATCCTTAACTTAATAACATTAACCTGGCTTATCGGCTGGACTACTCAGGGCTATGGGGCTACATGTCCTAAGAAGGTTTTGTTTACTTACTTCCTGCATTATGGGATTGATTGCGAGTTAGATTTATCCCTAGGTTAGGGAAGAATTATACTTGTCAATCTTCTGCAGGTGGCCATGCTCATACAGGGCATTGAGATTAAAGGGGGCAATAAAAATAAAAAATATATATGTATCATGCTTTGCACAGGCGCTTTAGAAGATGCTTAAGACCCCCTTTAAAAATAAAGGAGCATGGACAAGTGTGGCTCAAATAATTCATTTCCATTTTCAAATTATAACTGCTTGGGATAGTATATACAACTGTTGATTATTAGGATAACCTTGCAGGATTGAGTCTAGATTTTTCTTTTAAATTCAAATGTAATTTGATTGTATAAATGTTGTAAATTTTTGAAATGATTTGAGATTGGGATATGAATATCCAATTTGAATTCAAAAGAGGAGAATACATCCCTATAGGGGATAGTATTTTTCCATTTGAAAGTCAAATTAGGATAATTTTCAAATATCCAAAGAGGAGATATAAAACCCCATTCAAGGGGGAGTTTCTTTTCATTTGGATATCCGGAACCGATGAATCAAGATGTTCGTGAGAAGATGAAGAAATGGGCGATGAGAAGAATCCCAAATCTCAAAATCATTTAAGTGTTAGGATTAGAAATCCGGGTTGTTGTCAGTAGTGCTTGGACACTTTACTTTTCTATAAATTATGGGATATAATATTATAATGCACTTGCTTATGGACATCCAATTTGAGATATTTAATTTGATTGATTTATTTAATTGATTGAGCATTAGAATTGTATGCTTTTCTAGTCTTTTTATTTGTAAGTCGTATTTGATTTAACCTAAAATTCGATGTTAGGCTCTTAGGGGTTTGTAAAAAAATTTCTACTTCAATTAAATAAAATTTTTAAGATAAGATAGAAACTCTAAACAGTCTTAAGAAGTAAGCTCGGACTCGCCGAGGGTTTTTCATGCATTCATATTAAATCTTCTCTACCTTGTTAGGCAGTTCACCACCTGCGGGTTTTGGCATACTATCTGGCCAATGAGGGTGCCGTTCTGTCAATGGGATGTTGTGCAATATCTAGGGAAAAACTGATTTTCTTAGACAAAAATTTTTAAACTGCTACATATTGATTTATGCATTTTATCGAATCGATTAGCATGCATTACATTAGTAACAAATTTAAAAAGAGTCTAATATTTAATTTCATTTATGTAGACATTCAAATACCCAACATAAGTCAAAGGGGCCAATTAGGATCCACTCTAGATGTCACCCCCAACTCAATAAACTCAATCTAATTAACATCCCTACCACTCTACATAAATTGACCAGATTCATAATTTTAAAGCGCCTAGGTAGTTTAGCTGGCTCCCCAATCTAGGTCGGGGTAAGTCCAGATTTGCATTGCACTAGCTAGGTTAGGGGCACTTTTAAGTGCCCAATTTAGATTTAGGTTCTGAGGAAAGCTCGGGCTATAAGACCTCATCCTCCAAGAATTGAATCCCAAATTTCTAATAAAATTGGCCATTAAATTAAATATATCTTTCAATCAAATTCAAGCTCAACACTTAGGATAGGCTGAGATGTTTTCTAAAGTAATTTAAATCTCAAAACATCTCCTACCCTTCTTCCTTTGACTCCAGAAAAAACTGTTCAATATTGAACAAATTCCACTTGAGATTCTAAACCTTAACTTTCTTTGATATCAAACTTTAAAAATCTTAAATAAAAATTTTTATAGCTATTTTAATCGAGAGTATTCGTAGGAAACTCCAGTTTCTTACGATGTAATTAACTACAAGGGCTTCCACTCATAGGAGAATTAGTAAACCAGACCTGATTTTCAAAATTTAAATTTTCAAAACCTCTAATTAATTATCTTTGGGAATTTAAATAAAAAATGGCGATCGTTATCGTCATATTCAAATAATCGGTAATAGGTAATAGAAGATATATTATTTTATTATCATTATTTTGATTATGAAATTAACGATCTCTTATCCAAATTATTATAGTTAAATAATTGATTGAATGTCATTTTGATCTTCCAAGATCATATGTAATTCCCCCTTGAGTTTGACTATGATATTTCAGATAAATTAAAAATTCTAAAATTTGAACCCATTAGAGAATGATATATTCGTCTTTCGAGGCGATATGCTATTCATAATAACGTGTTCAATTTCAAATTTCAAAAATTTAATATTCCCAAAGAAAATTAATTCTTTTTCAAAACCTATATTTTTAAATCAAAACAAAGGCATAAAGAAGGCCATGGCAATCTCTTCCATAAAAGAACAAAAGAAATTTGAGATGATTAGTAAGAATTGATATTACGAGAAAAGAAGAGAATTGATAAGGGATGGAATGGCCTAGAAGGCCTGAAAGAAAGGAAGTAAAGTTAGGAAAACCTAACTAAGGAAGACCCTAGTTAAGAGTGAGACAAACCTAATCTAAGGAGTACAAAACCTAGAGTACACAAAAGAAAAGATAATATGAAATCCATAGATAGAGAAAGAAACCAGTCCCACCGTGGTTCCCAAAAACCTGTGGACCTCTAAAAGGGTACCGTTGTGTGGGGGATAGAGTGCAAAGGGTATATGACCGCACCAACCTAAAGGACGAGATGATAATAATCCTTTGCGCTCTTTGCAAGTGGGCCAATAGAGAGGTAGATTAGATCGTACATACGATTAACTATTATGGATAGCAGCTATCACCTACACACTCTGATGGGTAATAATATACTTGATTTAATTAAAATAATAAGTTTCTCCACAAGATATATTAGTTTGAGTGGGGTTTATTTGATGGTGGAATTCAAATTCCCATGGGTGCAAGCCCTCGTGGTTAATTACATATCAAGTCAAGGCCCACGAAGACTCTCGATTAAGAATTCTATAATATCCTCTCAAATGGGATTGACACATAGGGGAAGATTAGGAAATTCTTACTCAAATGGGAAGAAAGGTTCAAATCAGTTCAGTCTCCATACATGGCTTATATTAACATCTTGAGGGACTAAGGTAATGAGAATAAACTGGAGAAGATAAATAAACAATGCACTTAAAGAATACAGAAGAGAATGATGAAAGTGGCATCATCCATGTGACACAGATAGGCAGCATTTATAACCCCTGAAGAATAGGGGCCCTACCCACTGATGAGGCATACTATGAGACTCCAAATGTAGTAGCCTTGAACCCTAAATCTAAAGTGGGTTAAGTGTTATACACCCAATAATAAAACCCATATTCTAACTAATCCTTTATGGACTTATATCCTGCCTGAAAAGGAAATCCTGCTAACCACCTAAATGCATATGTTTTCTGGTCTTTTATGAAAGATGGGTGGGTAGCTCAATTTTTAGAAGTAAGGATGGAGTCTAGAGAGGTTCCTTAGTGGGACTTGACTTCTATAAGATGAATGCTTTTAGAGCTAATATAATTAAATTTTTAATTTAAATGATTTCTAATGTAATGAATACTGGTTTAACTCTCCAAATTAAATATGCTTGAAAGTTAAAAAAGGATTAAAAATATATTTTTTTAAAAAAACTAAACTTCCCCAGATCCAATGCCACGTCTTCATAGGTCGAATTATCTGGACTTTAAGCTCAGGTGGGGAAGTATCTTAAAAAAGGAGAGAGAAAATGCATTAATATAAATGCAACCCAAGGCATTTTTGGCTATTCCCTAGATCATTAAATTTTTATGTTATTTAAGTCTTAAAATATTAAATTTGAATTATGAGTATAAAAATTTTTAGTCCTTAGAGAGCCTAGCAGAATCAAGCCACACATATCTAAGAAAGAAATCTAAGAAAAGCAAATAATTTCTACTACGCAATCAGAATAAACATATTAATATAAATAAAACTAGTAAAGTAGGAAGAAGTCTATGACAAGTGTCATATATAATACAACCCAGAATCTACATAAAGGTAATGGTGGTCAGGCACCACCGATAACAACCTGGATTTTAATCATATTGAATGACGCAAGTCTTAAAGGCTAGGCATTTCAACTTCAATTCTTTGACTTCAAGCCTTCATATGGATCATCTTCTTCATCTCATCTTCATTGAACTTTGTAGGATTCGTCCTTTAGAAGGTTACCCAAATGAAAAAAGAAATTTCCTATAAAAGACCTTTCTTTTTCTGTTTGGGTACCTGGGTTTGAAATGCCTCACTTTTAAAAGACTTTCACAATTCGATTATATTATAAATTATAAATTACATCATTGAAAGAGAAAATTCTAAACTCTCCTATATGGTTATCCTAAAAAGTTAAATAAAAATATTCTAAGAATTTTATGTGTGGAAATAAAATGCACATTGCCTGTCACACATGGCCATGCTCATATTTATTTTTTGGGGCTAATCATCTGGAGCACATGTAGCAAGGAATTATATATTTATGATTGATCATTTTATCCCCCTTCTATTAGTGCTGCATGAGCCTGGAGACCTGAAGAAAACATCGACAATATCAAGATATCCCTTAACCTATGGGTAATCTATCGCACACATCACATCATAAATAATAAAGGTATAGAAGTAAAATAAATAATCACAGTAAGTCAAAGCAACCAACACACGTGCCACATGCAAGATCATCCAAACATAAAAAAATCAAATCATCAGCTTAACCTATAGATAAAAGTGGTGCCCTATCAAACAATTCTATATGTGTTTAGTAGGCTTTTATGGTTTTGGGATATGACCTATATTAAGCATTTAGTTCAAGTTGTTAGTTGCCTGATTTGTTGAAGTCTAAAAGGAGAAATTTTAATTAGAATTTAAGTATTAATATTTTAGGGTCAATTTTAGTTAATTAAGTTTGTTAGTCAATTTTAATGCTTAAGATAGTGTTCTTTGAAGTTTAAGTTGGATTAGTAAAATTCTTGGAATGTCCAGGGTGCTAAGTTAAATGGTCCAAAAGGTCACTTATAGAAATAGGTTATGCTTAAGGGCTCCAGCATTTTTATTAAATATAAGACCATAAAAGAAGTGATTATACTTTGAGTTTGTTGAATTAAGAGTTTTGTAGGCAAATTTATGAATTTTAGAAGGTTTGGATCATAGTTAACAAACTACAGTTGATCGAGGAGTCAACTTTTTAATTTAGGTTGATTTCTGGAAACCTAATATTTTTAATAAATATTAAATTTTAATTAGAGTTTAATTCCTTTAGTTTCCCCAATTTAGATTTTTTTTTTAAATTAGTTATGAATTTTCAAAGATTGGGTAATTATTAAATTATTAAAAATTATTTAATTAAAGGGTGCTTTAGAGGTTTTTATCCAAATCAGCTCCAAACCGCTTAGAATCACCACCAAAGGTAAAAAATGACATAAGGAGATGTTCCAAAGTGTTTAAAAAAATTTTGAAATTTTAAATAACTTTTAATTATTTATTTAATTAAAAATGTGATTTTTAATCAAAATTAAATTAATGTTTAGATTGAATTCCAATTAAAGGAATTTTACTTTTTGATAATAAGGGTTGAAGTTTTAGAGTGTAATATATTATGGGTAACTTTTTGGATTTAGTTTGAATTTATTAGAATTTTTTGATGTTATTATGGCATAATTAAAGGATTAAATTAGGGTTTGTTAATTAAGGGGTTTAAGGAATCCTAAAAATTTCTAGAAAATTCTAAGGGGTTTTTTATGTCACTAAGTTTAAATTTTTAAATTTTCATGTTAATCAAAGATATACCCTAACTCCTATATTTGTTTTAAGTTAGCGAGACGGGTCCTTAAGTATTATCCTTAGGGTGTTGCTACATTAATTAGGTTTTAAAAGTTTGATAGGGATGTCAAACCCTAATGAACTAGTCCCAAGGCTAACCAAGAGGGGGGCTGAATTGGTATTTTAAAAAATCTTCCAATCAAAAACATAATCTTAAATCAAAACCAATATTTACCATATAAATCAAAGTGCAAAAATTAAATGTAGAAGCAGTAATAAAGAACACATAAATTTATAGTGATTCGATTAACTCAACATACGTCCACTCCTCAGAGGCACCCTCTGAGTACTGCACTAAACTTAATATCTCTCCTTTTTCCCCAAGCAAGGCGAAGAAGCTTGTATAAACCTCCTTTCCACTTTCCCAGGTGAGGTAGAGGAACCAACTCCTTTTGCTTCATCTAAAAGTAGGCAAAGAACACAACTCCTTTTGCTTCCTCCTAAAGCAGGCAGAGAACCTTGATTAGATACTGAAAACCTCACTAGAACCCCCAAGGAACTAGGAACGATGACCAGAGAAGATGGTGATGGATCCTTGCTTGGAGAAACCTTTATGAAACCCCTCATAAACTCCCCCTCATAATATCATCTGTCTCTCACCCTTGCTCTCCCTCTCCTCTTATCTCTCTCAGGTCAGGACAGCAATAAAAGATGATCTCTTGGGTAGAACTTGAGGTATTAAATAGAAGATCTTTGAAATAGCTCTTAATTGCAACAAACCAACTTTATCGTCCCAAACGATATAAATATCGTTCTGTACGATCAGTAAAAAATTAGCTCAATCAGTCGGGATAATTTTGGACAACTAGAAGGTTTTCATTTATATCATCCAAGCTGATAGTATTCATCCTGTATGATTAGTACAAGTCACTAAATATCATTAAGACCATTGCACTGAATGGACGTTTAGACAATAGAAAAAAAAATTGATCATCCCTGCCTATCTCACGATCATCCCGGATGATTAGTTCAATTCAGCACATATTGTCCAGAACATCATCCTGAATAGAAGCTGGCTGATATTTGATCATCCAGGAACAACTAAGATTTTTGAACTGATCACCTCAACCAATCCTGCGATCTTCTAGGATGATATGATCGGGCAATCAAACTTTAATTTTTATTCTTAATTACCAAATTAATTTAGGCATAATTGCATTACATCATCCAGGATGATGTCTTGTATAATTTCCAAAAATAAAAGCTAGCTAAATAGATCTGGCGACTAATTCTTTCTGATTTGAGCCGATCATCCTGGATGGATCAAATATCATCCAAGACGATGTGCTTAATGACGGTTACCTTAACCAGGATGCCCTAATTAGAGTTTCTATTTTTAACTTCTCTTCGAGGCCGATTTTTGGATCGTCCTAGACAATGTGAGAAAAAATAGAAAACTCTAAAACAGTCATAAAAATTCTCCCAAGTGTGTGTGTGTGTGGAAGGCTACTTAGCTTTAGGAATCACATTATTTATAATTGACTAAAGAAAAGGAAAAGATTACAAACTAACTCATACATAGTCTTCCCAATCTTGAGTTGGTTCAAATTGCAGTTTGATCTTTTGGACCTAAAATGTTAGTTATAGAGAAACAAAAGTGTTTGCTATCATCAAAATCATATTCCCTAAAATCAAATTTGCAACATGTTTAAGTCAAGTTTATAGACTAACCCTTAGGATAAAATAAAGGAAATGCAACAAAATATAAGCACACAATATCCTTTAATCTAGAAGAGCTTAGACTATGTCCCCATGCATCCTCCACAAGAAAAAGATAACTAAATAAAAAGTAACATGCTTAATGATGTGATTAGTGAGAGATGCATTAATCCACCCCCTGATTGCTATTGATATGCATAGCATATGTTTAAAATTCTACGAAGTATATCCCTTAAAACTAGGGGAATTATATATATATATATATATATATATATATATATATATATATATATATATATATATATATATATATATATATATATATATATATATATATATATATATATATATATATATATATATATATATATATATAATATAATATAAATCATTTAAAAACTACATATTTAATAACATACAAGTGTATAGGTTTAAAATAATTCAATTTTTATGTGTATGAAAGATCCACTGATCATCTAAAAGGGGTTTTCAAAAAAAAAATTATTTTAAAAATAATTAATATTTTAGTTATTTAAATAATATGAAAGTAGGGAAAAAATTAAATATTAAGTAAATAAATCAAAAAATAAGTTCTGATATCTTAAAATACTTTTAAATTAAAATACATAAATTTATAAAAAAATTTAGGGTATTATACAATTTTTAGGATTTAAAATTAATTTATTATGAATATTTAAAATTTAAAATAAATATATGGTATTTTAGAATAATTCAAAATAATTAGTAATTAAAAATAATTATTAAATTAAATTAAGTTAAATATGAAAAGTTTTTTGAAATTTATAATAATTTAAAAATGATAATTTTAACCTTAATTGTAAATACTTTTAATTTATATTTAATTAATAATTAATGAAATTCTTGAGTATCTAATTATTTAACTAATTAAAACTTACGTAAAATAATAATTTTAAACAAAATTTTATAATTAAGTAATTGAAAATAATCTGATTTAAGAAAGTAAAATATATTGTATTTTATATTATTTTTGTTCAAAGTAATTAATTAATAATAGGTATCACTTTAATATTAATTATATAATAATTATTTAAAATAACTAAATATTAAATTAAATTTAAACTAAATATATTAATTACATTATTGAAATTATAAAATATTAAAAATAAGATTTTATATATTTTATAAAATATTTATTTATTTATTAAAATTCATAATACTTAATAAATAAAATATTAAAACAAATATTTAAGATTTAAAAGGGCATTTCTCTAAAAAATTTGAAATATAATATTTAATTTTTACATCTAAAAATAACTTTAAGTAAATTTCCAAAGTTTTTTAATTTAAAATAAATTTAAAACTAATTAAAATTATTTAAAATCAAATCGATGATGGCGGTCATACACGTGTCATCTCGAGATTTGGAGATGAAATCACGGGAAATGATAACCAATGATTGCACTACCACGCAATCATTAGTAATGATTGTTGTTGCATGGGATTTAACATTGGTGTCTTTAACTACGTCGGATGAAACTCACACCCATCTGATCACATGTAGTTTGAAACTAATTGCCCTGATTTCATCGGATGGTGAGCGTAACTATAGCATCGAGTTTCGTGGTCGATCAGAATAGTGATACAAAAGATTAAGATCATTGATTGCGGGATCAACGGTCCTGATCTCCTCAAGCAAACAATGTACGTAACACAAACCCTAAGTTGGTTTTTTGCCTTGTTCTTGACAACAAATCAATAAAATTTGGTGAAATTTTAAACATATGTAGTACTAGTGAAGAGTATCCAAGGGGAAAAAAATTGAGTTCTAAAATGTGTTGTGTAAAAAGTTATTTAACCCTACATGTCCTAAACTAGGGTTTGAGTTTTTACCTAATCCATATGTTGGATTCAAAAGATCTTGGGCTTATTGCACTTGTAGATTGTCCACACTCCTAATTGTAGAAGACTTCATGAGCTCTTAATGCCTAGGTCCAATATAAAACATCTTGGAAGGATTTTAAGCTCAGTTTGTTAGAGATCTGGTCACTAACAAGCTTTGACTAGTGAGCTTGAGTTGGGAAAGGTGGGAGAGAACCTTAGGATCTCAGAGGGACCAAGGTTCGGGCTTGAGGATGCTTGGGGAGGAAAATAATGCATGATCCCCCTAAAAGAACCCTAATACCCTTATTTATACCTCTAACCCTATAATTGATGGTTTTGATTGATCTTAGGGTTAATTATAAGTGAGGGGTAAGGGGTTGAGCAAAATATTGGTTGGAATGGGCGAGAATTTGAATTTGACTCAATTAAGGCTAATTTGGTTATGGGTTTAGTTAACCAAGTTGACCTAAGGCATGGGTCTGAGCCCAATGGGTTGAGTTTAACCCATTAAACCTAAGGAAGATGTGAAATTGAGCCAAATAAGATTTAATTTGATTTAAAATTAAAAGGGAAGAGAATTTGGTCAATTGGGTCAACTAGGTTGACCTGGTTAACCAGGTTGACTTAAGGCCTAGGTATGGGCTCAGTAGACTTGGTTTGACCTACTTAACTCAAGGGAGTTGGTCTTTGGGCCTGGCTTGTTCAATTTGACCAAGTCAACCCCTTTGTCTAAGGGTTTGATAGAAATCAAGGTCAATACAAGTCTGACTATAGGGGAAAAAGTTTCTTCAAATATAATTCCTTCTATTTGATAATATCCCTTAGCCACCAATCTTACCTTATTTCTAACCACTACATCTGAATCAATCATTTTATTTTTGAACACCCACTTAATTCCAATAACACTTTGATCTTTAGGTTTTTCAACAAATTCCTAAATATCATTTCTAATAAATTGATTCAATTCTTCCTACATGGCTAAAATCCAAAATTTATTAGAAAGTGCTTGATTTATATTAGTGGATTCAATCAATAATAAAAAAGCTGAGTGGTTCACTTCTTTGCTAAGTCCATGCCTAGTTCTAACACCCTCACTTTATTCATCTAAAATTAATTTTTTAGGGTGACTCTTATAAAATTTCTATTCTCTAGGCAATATATTTTATATTCAACATTTTCTTCAAAATTCATCTTTTCAATTCTATGGGAGATATCTTCAAAATGTTCTTCCTCCAACCTTGGCTATTCAAAAATGAAAGTTCTTTAGGGATGTTAAGCCCAATAGAACTGGCCTGAGGCTAACCAAGAGTGGGCGTGAATTGGTATTTAAAATTTTCTTTAAGCAAAAAGAACGATTATCACAAACCAAATCACCACAAAAACAAGTGCGGAAGAAAATAAATGCAGAAGCAGTAAAAACAATAACACAAGGGTTTATAGTGGTTGAGTCAACTTGACCTACGTCCACTCCCCTGATGCACCCTCTGAGTATTGCACTACCAACGTGACTCTCCTTTAGCCCCTACAGCTAGGCGGAGAAGCCCTCATAAAAACACCTCCTTTTTTCCACACCAGGCAAGGCAGAGAACCCAACTCCTTTTGCTTCCTCTTGAAGCAGGCAGAGAACCATGATCACTTGCTAAAACATACCTCTCCCAACCCTTCCAAGGATAAGAGACTCTAGGGAAGAAGAAGAGGAATAATGCTTGGAGCAACCCTTGTGAATCCCCGCACAAGCTCCCCCTCACAAGATCTTCTCTCTCTCTCTCTCTCTCTCTCTCTCTCTCTCTCTCTCTCTCTCTCTCTCTCTCTCTCTCTCTCTCTATCTCTCTCTCTCCCTCTCCTTTAGGTTTTCTCAGGTCAAGACAGCAGCTAAGGATATTGAAAAACATTGAACAAGAGCTCTTAAATAGAAGAGCTTCAAAGGGGCTCATTAATTGCAAGTTGTCGAGTTTATCGTCCAGCATGATATTTACATCGTCCTGGTCGATCAGAACAAATCTCATAGGATCGGCCAGAGCATCACCCTGAATGCAAACTAGATGATTAAAAATTTGCTTGATTGTCCCGAACGATCTCACGATCATCCTGGATGATTAGTTCAAATCAGAGGAAAATCGTCTAGAGCATCAGCCTGAATTTGATCTTGTCGATACAGATCGTCCAGCACATTGCCCTGAATTTGTGATGGCCGATACTTATCATCCAGGAGTGACTAAGGATTTTAGAATCGATCGTCCTGGCTGATCTTGAGATCGTCCAGGACGATATGATCGTATCAATTCTCCTTAATTACTTCTTTGATTCCTGGATTAATTTAGGCATAATTGTGTGACATTATCTAGGCCGATCTTACGATCGTCCTAACCGATTACCAAAAATACAGAATATCTAAATTGATTATGTGGGCAAATTCTTTCTGTATTAAGACTATCGTCCTGGCTGATACAAGTATCATCTAGGCCGATCAATTAATTATGGCTGTTTTAACAAGAAAGCCTGATTAGAACTTCTATTTTAAACTCGATTATCTAGGACGATATAAATATCTTCCGGGATGATGTGAGTAAAAACACAAGTTCTAAATTTCTCAAGTGTGTGTGTTTAGGGTTACTTTGCATCAGTCACACCAAACATTACAATTGACTCAAGAAGGAAAAATAAAATTATAGACTGACTCAACCCTAATCTACCCATTCTTAAGCTGGCTCCGTTTTTCCATTCGTTCTTTGATTCCTGAAAAGTCAGTAGTAAAAGGCAGTTCAAGACAAGTATGAGTGTTTGCCAATGATCAAAATATAGTTCATGAACATGAATTTATAACAATCTCTCTCTTTTTGATGATGAAAAAACACTAAAACAAATAACTAAAAAACAATAGTGTAACATACGGAATCGAAAGTGCAAGAAACATCCTAAAACTACTCCTCCTTTTGACATCTCAAAAAAGAAGGGAATTAAGAACTAAAGCAAACTATAAGACACCTTTTTTTTTACCAAGACATGAAGATGATGTAGTATTCCATGTGATTGATTTTAAAAATCTATGAGTTAATGAGTTAATAACATCAATAATCCAAAGAACGATAGAATATCCAATCATGGTTACTCTTAGCTCGGACTTTCTCTTAGGATAGAATCATCTTTTGAAATTAATGACCTAACTCAAAAAATTAATTGGATATGAGAAAAAATAATCCATTCATCACTTGGTCTAAGAAAAAAATATCTTACAGAATAATGAACCAAAGTAAATTTGTCACAATCACAAAACAATCGAAATCAAGCCTTTAATACATGAAAACTTCTATGTTTTTAAAAGATTTTAAAAGAGAGAGAAGCTTGCTTTTTAGTGGGCTCATTTTATGCCTCTTGTCAATTGATTGGTACTTTGCACATATTTTATTTTTTGATATATAATTTTTCCAATTTGGCGTCATTGCGCATCTTTTGTTGACATCATTGACCAATTTTTTTTTTTATTTTTGTAAGCTTCATTCTCTTTTACAACTCTAAAATAGAATTCTTAGTTTTGAGTATATATTCTAGATATTAGAGAATAGGGGCTCTCTCTCTAACATAGAGAAGAACTATCCACAAAATAGAATCAATTAACCAATGACAAGAGTAACGAGGAATCTTGATGTGACAAAAAAACTTTAAGCATAATAAATACAAAATAGATTTGCTTAAGCAATTTTAGAAAGGATCTAAATTTCATACACAATCTTTTATTTGAAATAGATTTTTGATTAGAAAAGAAAACTATGCCACTAAAATAGGTTAGAGAAAGAGACACAATCAACAAAATATTTTTACCATCTAATAGATTAAGAGATGTAAAATATTGACTACAAATTCTTAAAAGCAAGGACAATGCATACGATATCATTTCAGCGATGATTTTGAAAGGTAAATTTATGAAAGAAAGAAACCAAAAAGAAAGTAAACAAAATCAAAAAAACTAAGAGTAAAAAGGAAAGAAAATAAATAGCAAAAAAGGAAAAGCAACTAAAAGAAATAGAAGATCAAGTTTATACAGTTATGTCAATCACACCCAATCTGATCCTTAAAGAGCTGAAAGTGTCGAAGGCCAGTGGTTTAGTAAAGATGTCAGCCAGTTGATTTTCAGTTGTCACATGGTGTAACTCAATGTCTCCCTTAGTCACATGATCTCTAATGAAGTGATACCTAATGTCAATATGCTTAGTCCTTGAATGTTGGATAGGATTCTTAGAGATGCATATGGTAATAGTGTTATCATAAAAGATTAAGATGGTGCCTATTTGTAATCCTAAATCCAATACATGTTATTTCAATCAAAGGATTTGGGCCACACAACTTCCAAGAGCAATGTACTCAGCTTCAGCAGTGGAAAGTGCAACAGAATTTTTCTTCCTACTAGATCATGAGACCAAAGATTATCCTATGAATTAACAAGTTCTTGAAGTACTTTTTCTATCCACCTTGCATCCTGCAAAACTAGAGTCAGATAAACCAATAATCTCAAAAGAAGTGCTGTGTCTAGGATACCAAAACCCTAAGCTTTGGGTCCCCAAAAGATATCTAAAAATTCTCTTAACAGCAGTCAGGTGAGATTCCTTAGGGTCAGCTTGAAATCTAGCACAAAGGAAAACACTAAACATTATATCATGTCAGCTCACAGTCAAGTAGAGTAAATATCCAATCATGCCTCTGTACTTCTTCTGATCAATAGACTTGCCACTTGTTCCTTATACAATGGAACACTAGAAGTCATGGGAGTATTAATTGGCTTAGATTTATCCATCTCATACTTCTTCAAAATGTCATTTATGAATTTTGTTTGAATAAGAAAGGTTCCATCATCCAATTGCTTTATGCTAAACTCCAAAAAGTAGGACAACTCTCCCATCATACTCATCTCTAACTCTCTACTCATTGTCTTAGAGAACTCATCACAAAGTTTTTTTATTAGAAGATCTAAAGAGTATATCATCCACATAAATTTGAACAATGAGCAAATCATTTCCAATTCTTCTAAGAAAAAGAGTGGTGTCTACGCTCCCCTTATTAAACTCCCTTTCTAATAAGAATGTGCTAAGTCTCTCATACCAAGCTCTTGGCGCCTGCTTTAAACCATTCAAAGTCATTTTTAATTTAAAAACATGATTTGAAAATTGGAAACTCTCAAAACCTGGTGGTTGTTCTACAAACACATCCTCTTTTATTTCCCCATTCAAAAAGGCACTCTTGACATCCATTTGATAAAGCTTAAATCATTTATAACATACAAAGGCTAATAACACTATAATGACTTCCAATCTAGCTATAGGGGAAAATGTCTCCTCAAAATCTATCCCTTCTATTTGGTTATACCCCTTAGCCATCAATCTAGCTTTATTCCTAACCATCACTCCTGAATCATTCACCTTATTCTTAAAGACCCACTTTGTCCCAACTACACTTTGTCCCTTAGGTCTTTCTACAAGCTCCCAAACTTCATTCCTAACAAATTGATTCAACTCCTCCTGCATGGCTAAAATCCAAAACTCATCAGTAATGGCTTGGTTTATATTGGTGGGTTCAGTCATTGAGATAAAGGTACAATGGTTCACCTCCTTCCTAAGTCCTTGTCTAGTCCTAACTCCATAAGAAGGGTCTCTTAAGATCAAATTCTTGGGGTGACTTGTAGAGTATCTCCAATAGTAACCTTGCCTCCAGTCCTAGACTCCAGCAAAACAAACTGATTGGCATCGCCTGTCATATGTAGAGAGCATCCACTGTCCAGGTACCACATACTCTCATGAGGCCTTTTGTGAGAGCCCTCCTGCAAGATTATCAAATGTCAGATATAGGTACCCAAATAGGTTTGGGTCTCTTCTTATGAAAAGTAGAATGCAATGCATGTGTGGTATGTTGTGGATTATGCAACTTAGGTCTCCACACCCAATATGTACTATGGTGAACTGTGCAAGTGTGTGAGATGTGTCCAAGCATGCCACAGGAAAAACATCTAACTCCAGGAAAAGGGTTTCTTAAATAGTTTGAGTTATAATACCTATTCCTAAGTTTTGGCTGTTGATCAAAAGTAGTTGTCATCCTAGTTTTCTTACATGCATCTAATTCATTTTGAATCTTCAAATTTGTGCTTTTTAAGACTTCATTCTCAATCCTCAAGTTTTTCTCCATCTCTTTAGACTTTTTAAAATCAGAATCAAGTGAGGTGTGTGTGACTTTTAGTGACTCATGCTCTTCAATTAATTCACAATGTTTTTTATTTAACTCATCAAATTCATCAAGTAGATCCATATGATTTGAATCAATTATAGAATGATCTTTAGTCATAATAGCATGCCCTATTTGTAACTCCAAAAATTCCAATTTTAAGCTTGCATGTGTTTTCTTGAGTTTCCTATATGATGCATGAATTTTTTCAGAAACTTCAAGAAGTTGATCGTAGGAAAGTTCACATACCTCTTCTTGATTAAGATTATTATCTGCCATCAAGCACAAGTTTGTTGTCTCATCTTCTGGTTCCGTCTCTGATGAATCCGACGCAGAATCCACCCAAAATGCTTTTTGAAGTCTCTTTTTGTCTTTTCTGAATTTGGATTTCTCCTCACTCTTTTCCTTTCTTATGTGCGTCTTAAGTGTAGGACAATCAACTTTCACATGTCCGGGCTTCCTGCATTCACAACAGACAACATCAGAAGATTCCTTTGAATATTTATTATCATTACCTTTTCTCTAATGATGCTTTTGCTTCTTCCTTAGAAAGCTTTTGAATTTCCTTGTGAGTAAGATAAATTCATCGCTTTTAGACCCGGAAGAGTCAGAGTATGATTTGTGTGCCTTCAGTGCCACCGTTTTCTCCTTTCTTTTCTCACCTGCATCAAGATTTCTTTGATTCATTCCTTGCTCGTAAGAAAATGAGTGCCAAATAAGTTGTTAATCGAATACGTATTCAAATCTTTATATTCAGTAATTGCAATGATTTTAGCATCAAAAGATGAAGGCAAGCATCTCAAAATCTTGTTCATTTTTATATAGTTTAAAATTTCTCTTCCTAAGGCATGCAAAGAAGTAACAATCTGAGTAAATCTCGTATACATTTCAGAAATTGATTCATGAGGTTTCATACGAAAACGTTCGTAGTCATGCAAGAGAATATTCAAACGGGATTATTTAACTTCATTAGTGCCTTCATATGTGATACATAATTTATCCCAAATTTCTTTACCATTTTTGCAAGTAGAAACACGCATGTAGTCTTCTGATTTTAAAGCACAGAAAAAGCAATTAAGACATTTTGCATTTAATTGAGTCAATTCCCTATCATCTAAAGTCCATTCAATAAAAGGAAGTGGAACAATAATGTCGTTAAGTTTACCAATTAGAGGTGTGTAACCATCCTTAACAAGCATCCACATGCGATAATCAGTAGATTGTAAAAAAGTAGACATACAAGTTTTTCAAAAATCAAATGGGATATTATCGAACAAAGGTGGTCAGGTAATAGAATATCCTTCCGGTGTATTACAATTCTCAAAGTTAGTCATGGATCAAAATTCAAAAAGTTTTCAAACTAAGTTTTTATGAATCCCGCTCTGATACCACTTGAAAGTTTATTAGGGATGTTAAGCCCTATAGAACTGGCCCGAGGCTAACCAAGAGGGGGGTGAATTGGTATTTAAAATTTTCTTTAAGAAAAAAAATGATTATCACAAACCAAATCACCACAAAAATAAGTGCGAAAGAAAATAAATGCGGAAGTAGTAAAAATAAGAACACAAGGGTTTATAGTGGTTCGGTCAACTTGACCTACGTCCACTCCCCGGAGCCGCCCTCCGAGTATTGCACTACGAACGTGACTCTCCTTTAGCCCCCATAGCTAGGCGGAGAAGCCCTCACAAAAACACCTCCTTTTTGCCACCCGGCAAGGCAGAGAACCCAAATTTCTTTTGCTTCCTCCTAAAGGAAGAAGAGAACCACGATCACTTGCTTAAACTTACCTCTCCCAACCTTTCCAAGGACTAGAGACTCTAGGGAAGAAGAAGTGGAACAATGCTTGGAGCAACCCTTGTTAATCCCATCACAAGCTCCCTCTCACAAGATCCTCTCTCTCTCTCTCTCTCTTTTAGGTTTTCTCAGGTCAAGACTAAAAGTTCGTTAGGGATGTTAAGCCCTATGAACTTAGTCCCAAGCTAACAAAGAGGGGGGGTGAATTGGTATTTTAAGAACTATTTTCACAAAGAAAGAAAATTTCATAAACCAAATCACACCACAGAAATAAATGCGAAATTTAAAAGAGTGGAAGCAAGAAAAAGAACACAGAAATTTAAAGTGGTTCGGTCGACTCGACCTACATCCACTCCTTGGAGGCACCCTCCAAGTATTACACTACAAAACGTGACTCTCCTTTAGCCCCCACAGCTAGGCGGAGAAGCCCTCACAAGAACCTCTTTATTTGGCACCCCGGCAAGGCAGAGAACCTTCCTCCTTTTGCTTCCTCCTGAAGCTGGCAGAGAACCAAAAAAAAAAACAAACTCCTTACCTCTATCGACCCTTCCACGGATGAGAAACTCTAGACGAAGACGAAGTAGAGCGATCTTTCAAGCAACCCTTGTGAATCCCCTCACAAGCTCCCCCTCACAAGATCCTCTCTCTCTCCTCTCTCTCTTTCTCTCCTCAAGGTCTTCTCAGGTCAAGGTAGCAGCCAAAGGTCTTGAAAAATGTTGAACAAGAGCTCTTAAATAGAAGAGCTTCAAAGGAGCTCATTAATTGCAAGTTGCCGACTATATCGTCCAGGCCGATATAGACATCGGCCTGGCCAATCAGTACAAATCAATGAAGATCGGCCAGAGCATAGCCCTGGATGCAAAGCTAGACGATTGAAAATTGGCTTGATCATCCAGGCCGATCTCACAATCGTCCTGGCCGATCAGTTCAAATCAGAGGAAAATCGTCCTGACAATAGCCCTGGATACGGGCTGGCCGATATTGATCGTCCTGAAGTAACTTAAAGTTTTTGACTGGATCGTCCTGGCCGATCCTGCGATCGTTTAGGACGATATGATCGTATCAATCATCCTTAATTACTCCATTGATTTCCTGAACAATTATGGCATAATTTGTGAATATCGTCCAGGCCGATCCTAGGATCGTCCTGGCCGATAATTTAAAAATACAGTATACCATAATTGACTATGGTGGATACTTCTTTCTGTTTTGAGCTTATCGTCCTGACCGATACATGTATCGTCCAAGACAATCTGTTAATGTCGGCTGCCTTAATTAAGAATCCTTAATTAGACTTTCTATTTTAAGCTGATCGTCAAGGCCGATCAAAAAATCATCCTGGCCGATATGAGTAAAAACAAAAATTCTAAGTCTCTCAAGTGTGTGTGTGAAGGGTTACATAGCATCAGTCTCTTTGACCATTACAAGTAGACTCAAGAGGTGAAAATCAAACGTACAGACTGACTCAACCCTAAACCTACGCAATCCTGAATTTGGCTCCTTCTTGATCGTCCGATCTTCGATTCCTGAAAAGTTAGAAGCAACAAGTAGTCCAAGAGAAACAGTGTTTGTCAATCATCAAAACATAATACATAAACAATAGGTTTGCAACAATCTCCCCCTTTTTGATGATGGCAAAACACTACTAAAAATATTAATAGAAAAAATTCAGGATTGATGAAAAAAGGAGCCTCATTAACTTCTCCCCCTTTTGACATATCAAAAAGGAGGGTACAAGAAAGTAAAGCAAAAGAGACCCCCCCCCGCCCTTTTTTTTTTTTAATCAAAGCATGTCAATGATATAGTATTCCATATGATTGACTTAAAAAAAAATTGTGAGTTAATGAGTTACCAATCGCATTAATCCATAGAATAGTAGAGTATCCGTTCATGGTTTACCCTTAGCTCAAAACTATTTCTTAGGGTAGAATCGTCTATAAAACCAATGACCTATTTCAAATAATTAATTGTATATGAGAAAAGGAATCCGCCTACCACTTGTCGTAAGAAAAATATCTTCATGAAATAATGAAGTAAGGTGGATTTGTCACAATCGTACGATAATTGAGATCAAGCCTTTGAGAACCAAAACTTCTAAGTTCAAAGAGATTTAAAAAGAGAGAGTAGCTTGCTTTTGAGTGGGCTCATTTTATGCCTCTTCTCAATTTTGTGGTGCTTTGCGCATCTTTTTATGGATTTTTCAAATTTTGGCGTCTTTGCGCTTCTTTTGTTGGCATCATTGGCCAATTTTTTTTTATTTTTGCAAGCTAGATTCTCTTTTATAATCCCTAAAAAAAATCTTAGTTGTGAATATATCTTCTCAGGTATTAGAGAATAGGAGCTCTCTCTCTAACATAAGGAAGAATTACCACAAGCAGGATTAATAATCAAAGACAAGAGTAACGAGGGATCTTATTGATGTGACAAAAAGACTTTAATCATTATAAATACAAGATAGATTTGCTTAAGCAAGCTTAAGAAAAGATCCTAATTTCATAAACAATCATCAATTTGAGATAGACTTTTGATTATAAAAGAAAACTATGCCACTAAAATAGGTTAGAGAAAGAGACACAATCACAAAATATTTCTACTATCTAAGAGATTAAGTAGATGAAAACATATTGACTACAAATTTCCAAAGGCAAGGACAAGGAATATAGTATCATATTAGCTATGATTTTGAAAACTAAGAAAAGAGAGACAAAAGGGAAAACTAAAACTAAAAAAAATAAAGCAATAAAAAGGAACCAAAAGCAAAAGAAAATAAAAAGCAAAAGAAAAAACAAAGAAAAAGTTTCATGCATTTATGTCAATCACAACCAACCTGGTCCTTAAAGAGCTGAAAGTATCGAAGGCCAGTGGTTTAGTAAAGATGTCCGCCAGTTGATTTTCAGTTGTCACATGGTGTAACTCAATGTCTCCCTTAGTCACATGATCTCTAATGAAGTGATGCCTAATGTCAATGTGTTTAGTCCTTGAATGTTGGATAGGATTCTTAGAGATGCATATGGCACTAGTATTGTCACAAAAGATTGAGATGGTACTTACATGTAATCCTAAATCCAATACCTGTTGTTTCAACCAAAGGACTTGGGCCACACAACTTCCAAGAGCAATGTATTCAGCTTCAGCAGTGGAAAGTGCAACAGAGTTTTGCTTCCTACTAGACCAAGAGACCAAAGATTATCCAATGAATTGACAAGTTCCAGAAGTGCTCTTTCTATCCACCTTGCATCCTGCAAAATCAGAGTCAGAAAAACCAATAATCTCAAAAGAAGTGCTATGTCTAGGGTACCAAATCCCTAATCCTTATGTCCCCAAAAGGTATCTAAAAATCCTCTTAACAGCAGTCATGTGGGATTCCTTAGGGTCAGCTTGAAACCTAGCACAAAGGCAAACACTAAACATGATGTCAGGTCGGCTTGCAGTCAAGTAAAGTAAAGATCCAATCATGCCTCTATACTTCTTTTGATCAACAGACTTATCCAATGGAGCACTAGAAGTCATGGGGATGTTAATTGGCTTGGCTTTGTCCATCTCATATTTCTTCAAAATGTCCTTTAAGTATTTTGTTTGATTTAGAAAAGTTCAATCTTCCAATTATTTTATGCTAAACCCCAAAAAGTATGACAACTCTCCCATCAAACTCATCTCAAACTCTCTACTCATTGTTTTAGAAAAATCACCACACAAATTTTTATTAGAAGATCCAAAGAGTATATCATCAACATAAATCTGAACAATGAGTAAATCATCTCCAACTCTTCTAAGAAAAAGGGTGGTGTCTACGCTCCCCTTGACAAACTTCCTCTCTAGAAAGAATGTGTTAAGCCTCTCATACCAAGCTCTAGGTGCCTGCTTTAAATCATACAAAGCCTTTTTTAATTTAAACACATGATTTGGAAATTGAGAACTCTCAAAACCTGGAGGTTGTTCTACAAACACATCTTCTTTTATCTCCCCATTTAAAAAGGCACTCTTGATATCCATTTGAAAAAGCTTAAATCCTTTATAACAGACAAAGGCTAATAGCACTCTAATGGCTTCCAATCTAGCTACAGGGGCAAAAGCCTCCTCAAAGTCTATCCCTTCTATTTGATTGTACCCCTTAGCCACCAATCTTGCTTTATTCCTCATCACCACTCCTGAATCATTCACTTTGTTCTTAAAGACCCACTTTGTCCCAAATACACTTTGTCCCTTAGGTCTTTCCACAAGTTCCCAAACAACATTCCTAACAAATTGATTCAACTCTTCTTGCATTGCTAAAATCCAAAATTCATCAGAAAGGGCTTGGTTAATGGTGGTGGGTTCAGTCATAGAGATAAAGGCAGAGTGGTTCACCTCCTTCCTAAGTCCATGTCTAGTCTTAACTCCATTAGAAGGGTCTCCTAAGATCAAATCCTTGGGGTGACTTGTAGAGTATCTCCAATCTCTAGGTAAAGTGTGTGAAGTTTCTCCCCTTTCAACTAAGTTCTCTACTCCTTGGGTGACTCCTTCTACTCCTCCATTACTTAGGTGCTCACTCCCCTTCCCCAAATTTTCTACTCCACTTGTAATCTCTCCAACATCATCATCTTCTACTCCATGTTTCTTAGGATCCGACTCATCAAAGACTACATGGGTTGTCTCTTCCACCATCAAAGTTCTCTTGTTAAACACCCTAAAATACTTCCCAACACTAGAATATCCCAAGAATACTCCTTCATCAGATTTAGGATCAAATTTTCCCAAGTGAGACTTCCCATTATTGTGAATAAAAACCTTACAACCAAAGACATGAAGGTGGGAAAGATTGAGTGTCCTACCCTTAAGGATCTCATAGGGTGTCTTTTCTAATTTGGCTCTAACATTCACCCTATTCAACACATAACAAGCTGTGTTAACCGCTTCAGCCCAAAAGTATTTTGGAAGTGAATACTCAGCAAGCATGGCTCTAGCGGCTTCCACCAAGGTCCGATTCTTCCTTTCAGGTACCCCATTCTGCTGAGGGGTCCTAGGGGCTGAAAAATTATGGCTAATCCCCTTGTCCTCACAGAAATCTCCAAATCTTTCATTTTCAAACTCTCCCCCATGATCACTATGGATGGTCAAAATCTCACAACCTAGCTTCTTCTGAATCCAAGAAAAAAAAGTTTTAAACTCCTCAAAAGACTCATTTTTATGTGAAAGAAATCTAGTCCAAGTGAACCTCAAGTAGTCATCAAGAATCACAAAACCATAGACTTTCCCTCCCAAACTAGCTATGCAAATGGGTCCAAACAAATCCATGTGAAGGACTTCTAAAGGTCTAGAGGTGCTAATGTCCTTAATGGGGTGAAAAGAGGAGAGGATTTGCTTTCCTAGTTGACAGGCATCACAAAGGTGGTCTTTTGTAAACTTAAGTTTGGGGACACCTCTAACTAGGTCCTTTTGGATCACTTTCCTAAGGGTTTTCATACTTGCATGACAAAGCCTCTTGTGCCACAACCAAGAATCATCAATCACAGTTTTTAAGCAAAAAGAAGCAGCACATTCAATATTATTTAAATCAAGCATGTAGACGTTGTTGATCCTCTTTCCCTGCAAAATAGTGTTGTTACTTAAACTTACAATGCATGAATCCGTGAAGAATTGCATGATGAAGCCTTTGTCACAGAATTGACTGATGCTGAGCAAGTTGTGCTTCAATCCATCTACAAGCAAAACATTTTCAATCATAAGGTTCTTGGAATTACCGATTATACCTGCTCCTACCACCTTCCTGGTGGTGTTATCTCCAAGAGTAACCTTGCCTCCAGTCCTGGACTATAGTATAACAAACTGGCTAGCATCACCAGTCATATGTCGAGAGCATCCACTGTCCGGGTACCACATACTCTCACGAGGTCTTTTGTGAGAGCCCTCTTACAAAATAATCAAATGTTAGATTTAGGAACCCAAGCAGGTTTGGGTTCCTTCTTATGAAGAGAAGAATGCAATGCATGTGTGATATGCTGTGGATCATGCACCTTAGGTCTCCACACCCAATGTGTACTATGGTGAATCGTGCAAGTGTGTGAGATGTGTCCTAGCATGCCACATGAAAAACATCTAACTCCAGGAAAGGGATTTCTTAAGTGATTTGAGTTATAATGCCTCTTCCTAGGATTTGGCAATTGATTAAAAGTAGCAGTCATCCTAGTTTTCTTATATGCTTCTACAGCATTTTGAAACTTCAAGTTTGTGCTTTTTAAAACTTCATTTTCAATCCTCAAATTTTTCTCTATCTCCTTTGACTTCATAAAATCAGATTCAAGAGATGTGTATGATATTTTCAATGCATCATGCTCTTCAACTAACTCACAATGATTTTTATTTAACTCATCAAATTCATCAAGTAAAGCATTGTGATTTGAATCAATTGTTTGATGGTCTTTAATCAAAATTTCATGCTCTTTTTGTAGAATTAAGAATTCTAATTTCAAGCTAGCATGAGTTTTTTTTAATTTCCTATATGATGCATGAATTTTTTCTGAAACTTCAAGAAGTTGATCGTAGGAAAGTTCACATACCTCTTCTTGATCACTTTGATCTTTTTCCATGAAACACAAGTTTGTAGTCTCTTCCTCTGGTTCAGTCTCAAAGGAATCAGTACCAGATTCTGCCCAAAAGCTCCTTTGTTTTACCTTTTTGTCCTTCCTAGACTTAGCTTTCTCCTCACCTTTTTCTTTGCTTGATCGATCTCTAAGCGTAAGGCAATCATTTCTCACATGTCCAGGCTTCCTGCATTAAAAACAAACAACATCAGAAGATCCTCTAACATGTTTGTGATCCTTACCTTTTCTCCAACTTTGATGATGCTTTTGTTTCTTCCTTAGAAAGCTTTTGAATTGCCTTGTGATGAAGGCAATTTCGACGCTTTCAAACCCGGAAGATTCAGAATTCGATTTGTGAGCCTTCAATGCAATTGTTTTCTCCTTTTTCTTCTCACCTGCATCAACAATTCTTTGATTCACCCCTTGCTCGTAAGCAATGAGTGAGCCAAGTAAGTTATCAATAGAATAGGTGTTCAAATCTTTAGATTCAGTGATGGCAGTAATTTTTGCATCATAAGACGAAGGCAAGCATCTCAAGATCTTGTTAACTTTTTCATAATTCGAAAGTTCTTTTCCTAGTACATGCAATGAAGTAGCAATCTGAGTAAACCTAGTGTACATGTCAGAAATCGATTCATGAGGTTTCATACGAAAACGTTCGTAGTCATGCAAGAGAATGTTTAAACGGCATTGTTTAACTTCATTAGTACCTTCATAAGTGATGCATAATTTATCCCAAATTTCTTTACCAGTTTTGCAAGTTGAAACACGCATGTAATCTTCAGATTTCAAAGCACACAAAAAAACAGTTCAAATATTTCGTATTTAATTGAGCTAAATCTCGTTCATCAAAAGTCCATTCAGTAAAAGCAACTTTAGTTTTAACACCATTAATTTCAAGAGAAGGTGGAGAATAACCTTCTTGAATAAGCATCCACATGCGATAATCAGTAGATTTTAAAAATGTTGACATGCAAGTTTTCCAAAAATCAAAAGGTAGGTTATCGAACAGGGGAGGTCGGGTAATGGAATACCCTTCTGTAGTGTTGCGATTCCCAATGTTAGCCATGGATCAAATTTAAAGAGTTTTCAAACTTTAATTTTAGAATCCCGCTCTGATACCACTTGAAAGTTCATTAGGGATGTTAAGCCCTATGAACTTAGTCCCAAGCTAACCAAGAGGGGGGGTGAATTGGTATTTTAAAAACTATTTTTACAAAGAAAGAAAATTACATAAATCAAATCACACCATAGAAATAAATGCGGAATTTAAAAGCGCGGAAGCAAGAAAAAGAACACAAAAATTTATAGTGGTTCGGTCGACTCGACCTACATCCACTCCTTGGAGGCACCCTCTAAGTATTGCACTACAAAACGTGACTCTCCTTTAGCCCCCACAGCTAGGCCGAGAAGCCCTCACAAGAACCTCCTTTTTGCCACCCCGGCAAGGCATAGAACCTTCCTCCTTTTGCTTCCTCCTGAAGCTGGCAGAGAACCAAAACCAAAAGCAAACTCCTTACCTCTACCGACCCTTCCACGAACGAGAAACTCTAGACGAAGATGAAGCAGAGCGATCCTTGAAGCAACCCTTGTGAATCCCCTCATAAGCTCCCCCTCACAAGATCCTCTCTCTCTCCTCTTTCTCTTTCTCTCCTGAAGGTCTTCTCAGGTCAAGGCAGCAGTCAAAGGTCTTGAAAAACATTGAACAAGAGCTCTTAAATAGAAGAGCTTCAAAGGAGCTCATTAATTACAAGTTGCCGACTATATCGTCCAGGCCGATATGGACATCGGCCTGGCCAATCAGTACAAATCAATGAAGATCGGCCAAAGCATAGCCCTGGATGCAAAGCTAGACGATTGAAAATTTGCTTGATCGTTCAGGCCGATCTCACGATCATCGTAGCCGATCAGTTCAAATCAGAGGAAAATCGTCCTGACAATAGCCCTGGATACGGGCTGGTCGATATTGATTGTCCTGAAGTAACTTAAGGTTTTTGACTGGATCGTCCTTGCCGATCCTGCGATCGTCCAGGACGATATGATCGTATCAATCATCCTTAATTACTCCCTTGATTTCCTGAACAATTATGGCTTAATTTGTGAATATCGTCCAGGCCGATCCGAGGATCGTCCTGACCGATAATTTAAAAATACAGTATACCATAATTGACTATGACGGTTACTTCTTTCTATTTTGAGCTTATCGTCCTAGCCGATACACGTATCGTCCAGGATGATCTGTTAATGTTGGCTGCCTTAATTAAGAATCCTTAATTAGACTTTCTGTTTTAAGCTGATCGTCCAGGCCGATCAAAAAATCGTCCTGGCCGATATGAGTAAAAATAGAAATTCTAAGTCTTTCAAGTGTGTGTGTGAAGGGTTATATAGCATCAGTTTCTTTGACCATTATAAGTAGACTCAAGAGGTGAAAATCAAACGTACAGACTGACTCAACCCTAAACCTACGCAATCCTAAACTTGGCTCCTCTTGATCGTCCGATCTTCGATTCCTGAAAAATTAGAAGCAACAAGTAGTCCAAGAGAAATAGTATTTGTCAATCATCAAAACATAATACATAAACAATAGGTTTGCAACAAAGACAGCAGCCAATGATGTTCAAAAATGTTGAACAAGAGCTCTTAAATAGAAGAGCTTCAAAGGGGCTCATTAATTGCAAGTTGCCGACTTTATCATCCAGGATGATATTTACATCATCCTGGCCAATCAGTATAAATCTCAAAGGATCAGCCAGAGCATTGCCATGAATGCAAACTGGACGATTAAAAATTTGCTTGATCATCCTGGATGATCTCATAATCATCCTGAATGATAAGTTCAAATCAGAGGAAAATCGTATAGAGCATCGCCCTGAATTTGATCTGGCCGATACGGATCGACCAGCATATCGCCATGAATTTGTGCTGGTCGATATTTATCGTCCAGTAGTGACTAAAGAATTTAGAATCGATCGTGCTGGCCGATCTTGAGATCATCCAGGATGATATAATCATATCAATTATCCTTAATTACTTCCTTGATTCCTAGATTAATTTAGGCATTATTGTGTGATATCGTCCAAGATGATCTTACGATCGTCCTGACCGATTACCAAAAATATAGAATACCTAAATTGATTATGTCGGCAAATTCTTTCTGTATTAAGCCTATCGTCCTGGTTGATACAAGTATCATCTAGGCGATCAGTTAATTACGTCTGCCTTAAAAAGAAAGCCTGATTAGAACTTCTGTTTTGAACTCGATCATCCAGGACGATATAAATATCGTCCTAGACGATGTGAGTAAAAACACAAGTCCTAAATCTCTCAAGTGTGTGTGTAGGGTTACTTTGCATCAGTCACACCAAACATTACAATTGACTCAAGAAGGAAAAATAAAATTATAGGCTGACTCAACCCTAATCTACCCATTCTTAAGCTGGCTACATTTTTTCGTTCATTCTTTGATTCCTGAAAAGTCAGTAGTAAAAGGCAGTCTAAGACAAGTATGAGTGTTTATCAATCATCAAAACATAGTTCATGGACCTTAATCTGCAACAAAAAATAACAAATTCATTAAAAACTACATGTGTGGTCTTCTCAACTACTAAAATTCTTTTATAAAAAAATCTTATAGAATCTGCCAATACTAGAATATCCTAGATAAATTCCTTCATCAAATTTAGGATAAAATTTTACTAAAAGAGTTTTACCATTATTATGAATGAACACCTTACATCCAAAAATTTGCAAATGTGATATATTAGGGTTTTCTCCCCTTAAAAAGTTCATGGGGTGTCTTAATCAACTTGGATATAATGTTTACCCTATTCAAAAAATAATAAGTTATACTAATTACTTACACAAAAAATTATTTTAGAAATGAATAGTCAGCCAGTATGACTCTGATAGCTTCTATTAAAGTTTTGTTCTTTCTTTCAATAATTATATGTGCCGAGGGACCCTAGGTGCTGAAAAGTTGTGATCAATTCCTTGCTCTCTATAAAAATCTTCAATTTTTTTATTTTCAAACTCCCTTCTATGATCACTTTGAATTGATAAAATTTCTCATCCTAGTTTTCTCTGAATCCAATCAGAAAATTTTCTAATTTCATTAAATAATTCACTCTTATGAGATAAGAATTTGTCCCAACTAAATCTTGAAAAATCATCAACAACTATATACCAAAAAATTTTATCTCCTAGACTTACCGTTCTAACCGATAAAAAAAGATCCATGTGTATGACTTCTTTTGGTTTTTTAGTTGTATGATCTTTAATTAAATAATATGAGGAATTTACATATTTTCCTAATTTACATGCATCACGCAGTTGATCCTTTATGAAGTTTAATTTAGGTATTCCTCTAACCAACTCTTTCTGGGTAATCTTCTTTAGATTTTTCATATATATATGAAAAAGTATTCTATGCTATAACCATGATTCATTAGTGATTATTTTTGGAAGAAAAGCATTATAATATTTAACAAAGTTTAAACCAAGCATGTATATATTATTTATCATATTTTCACGCAACACATTAATTCTATTTTGACTTATAAAGCAGCTTATAAGAAATAATTTAACACTATAATTCTTATCATAAAGGTGACTAATACTCAACAAGTTATGTTTAAGCCTTCTACCAATAATGCATTCTCCATAAAAAAAAATTATTCTTGTTTCCAATCATACATGTACCTACCACATTCTAATGGTATTGTCTCCCAGTGTCACTCTATCTTCAATCAACACTTCCAATAATAAGAATTGAGTTGTATCTCTAGTCATATGCTTTAAACATCTATTGCCCATATATCAAATACTCCACGAGAACTTGTATGAGAGTATTTCTATGAAATTATCAAACGTTAAACTTGGGAACTCAAATGAATTTGGGTTCACCTCTTGGAAATGATAATCTAGATGCATGTTTGAAATGTTGTATTTTATGCAACTTTGGTTTCCACACTTGATGTGTTTTATTATGAATTTTATAAGCATGGGAGATATGACCAATCATTCAACATGAAAACCATTTAACACTAGGAAAAGGGATTACTAATCTATGTGAGTTATATTATCTTTTCTTTGGTTTTGAAATTTTATTCTTCAGATCAAGATTGGAAAATTGTTTAGGTGTAGGGGGTATCTTATATTCCTTAAAAGCTTTAAGTTTTTCTTTTAGAAATAAGTTTATACGCTTTCTAGAATGGTATTATCAACTTTTAATTCATGTTCTCTATGATATAAATTATTTAAAAACACGTACATTCATTCTCAAGATCAGTTTAGGATATTTTAAATAAATCATTTTTCTTATTCAAATTATCAAATTCATCAAATAATATTATGTGGTTTCTATCTATGGATATGTGATCATTTCAAAGGATTTCGTGCTCATTTTATAAGTTTAAATATTCTATGTTCAATTTAGCATGCAACTTTTTGAGTTTCATATATGCAGTATATATTTTCTCAAAAGCTTTAAATAATTCATCATAAGATAAATCACATATCTCTTGATCCGACTGATCAAATTTGTCTTCCATTAAACATAAGTTTTTGACTTCCTCTTCTGCTTCTATTTCTAAGGAGTTTGAAGCTAAGCCAGTCTAGAAAGTTGTCTACAATCTTTTATTACCCTTCCTAACATTTATTTTCTCCTCAACCTTCTCCTTGTTAGGATTAACTTTGAGATTCAAGAAATAAGATTTAATATGTCCAGGCTTCCTACATTCATAAAAAATTATATTATTAGAAACTTTTGCATTCTTGTGGAACATACCTTTATTTCACTACTAACATCTTCATTGCTTTTTTCTTAGCAAACTTTAGAATTGCCTCATCATGAGTGTAATATCTTCTTCATCCTTTGGATGTGATTGATTAATTTTTAAGTTATCCACTTTCAATGTGATATTTTTCTCCTTATGCTTGTCACCTGCATCAATCTATCCTTGTGTCATTCCATGCTCGTAAGAAATTAGTGATCTAAAACCGATTATGAATAGAATAAACAGTAAGGTCTTTTGATAAAGTTTTGACAGTTATCTTTCCATCATAAGTAGTAGGCAAACAAAGTAGAACTTTATAAACTATTTTAGAATTTGTTAGTTCCCTATCTAAAGCATGCAATGAGGTGGCTGTCTAAATAAAATGATTATACATATTAGTAATTGATTCATTTGATTTCATACAAAAAAGTTTATAGTCTTGTTCAATTTGAATTGTTTCACCTCATTAGTTCTTTCATATGTTCTGCAAAGTCTATCCCAAATATTTTTTTTCCAATTTTATAGGTTGAAATACAAATATAGTTCTCATAATTCAGGGCAAAAAAAAATTGTTTAAACATTTTGCATTCAAATGAGCTAGTTTTTTTTTTTCCTTTACTATATAATAATTAAATTATGTTACTGTCCAAATTCCATCAACAAATCTAGTGGCTCTAATGTAACCTTCTTGTACAAAAATCTACATGTGATAATAAAGCGATTGAAAAAAAGTAGACATACAAGTTTTCCAAATGTCAAAGGGAATGCTGTCAAATAGTGGAGGTCTAGTGATCGAGTATCATACAAGAGTGTTATGGTTTCCAAAGTAGCCAGGATTGTTTTTACAAAGTTATCTAGATTTTAATTTTAGAAATAAGCTCTAATATCAATTGACTGTTCGAGTAGGTTGTTAGACTTAATAGATGTTGAAACTTGTTAATTATGAATTAGCTTGTTAGACCTAAGCTTAGGTCCCAACGGCTAACCAAGAGGGCAGTGAATTGATAACTTTAAAATTTCCTCTTAAACCAATTTAAATTTAGTGAATTTTTAAAAATGATTTTCAAACACTCTCTCTCGCTCTCTGCTTTAATTTTCCTTCATTATGAACGAATATTAAATGACAAAAAGATTTCATGTCAATTTTAAGTGGACCTTTTATAATAAAGACACAAAAAATCGTCCAAAAACTGCAATTTTTCAAATATGTACGTTCAAGATCATCCCGTACGATTTAATTTTGTACGTACGAACAGTGTCAAAACTATTGCGTACAAACTCAACGTACATTGGTATGAACTGCCTTCGTACCTGATCATCATCCCGTACGAACATGGTTCATCTGGTACGAATATTTATTCTCAAGGTTCATTGGAATGAAAATGCAGGACGGACCACAATTTCAAAGAACAGAGGACATCATCCTGGGATGAATAGGTTAGTTCGTCTGGATGAATAATTCAATAGCATAAGTCTAGAGGACATCATCCTGGGATGAATGGGTTAAATCGTTTGGATGAACAGTTTAAAGCTCAAGTCTAGAGGATATCATCCTGGGATGAATGTGTTAAATCAACTGGACGAATAGTTCAAAACACAAGTCTAGAGGACTTCATCATGGGACTAATGTGTTAAATTGTTTGGACGAACAGTTTAAAGCACAAGTCCAGAGGACATCATTCAGGGATGAATGTGTTAAATAGTTTGGACGAACAGTTAAAAGCACAAGTCTAGAGGACATCATCTTGGGATAAATGGGTTAGAATTATCTGGATGATTAGGACTAAAAAAAAAATTTTCTCGCTCTATTCGTTCCATTGCTCTTTGGGGAGTATAACTGACCAGATCGTCCTTTACAAACATGGTTCACACTGTACGATCAGTATTATAAAATTGTGAATTTTAAAGCTCTCCCTTAGTGTGTGTATGCTAAATAACTCAATTACAATCACACTCTCTTAGACTCAATATATATATATATATATATATATATATATATATATATATATATATATATATATATATATATATATATATATATATATATATATATATATATATATAGACTCCAAGTTATAGAACATTCCAAGCAGATCTTCATTTGAAGTCTACAATAATTTTGAGTATGATTTTTCTGAAATGTTAGTATACACAAGAGCAAAAAAAAGTCTTTCGAAATGTGTTAGATAAAATAATAATCAAAACAATAATATTTGGAATCAGCAAAACATATAAGTTGCAAGAATATAAAACATATATAGCTAAGTAGCAACTCTCTCAACAAACTCCCTCTTTTTTATGATGGCAAAATAATTATTGTTTGTGCATATTTAAAAGTCCTAAGTTTCTCCTAAACTCCCCATTAATGGTTAAGCATTTGAGAATAAGTGGCATTTGTTATCAACGAATCAAAAGTTTTAATTTTAAAGTTTTTCTTACACAAAAACAATCACACTTAACAAAAAATGAAGCAAAAAAAAAAAATAGTGACACGAAAGAGAAATGAATAACAGAACAAACAAATGTCAAACACCCATGAATAATTCCTACAAACAATATTTCTCCCCCTTTTTTGACAACAACTAAAAGAAAATAAGAAATGAACAAACACAAAAATATAAGAAGTCATATGAAAAGCCTTTGAAAATTGATCCTTAAAGAGATTGAGTTATATTTGCAATAAAAAAGATAAATGTCAATAGAGAAATAGAAAGATTCATATGATTTAAGTATAGATATAGCATAGAATAGAAAAAAATATCAAAAACATGAATCAATTTAGACAATGACATAAGCAAGATTATTGCAAATTAGATAAATAAAAAATTTGTATATTTCAAATTTCAATACAAAATAAAATTGAACATAAGATTAATTTGAATTTAAAGATTAAGCGATTGAGGAAAGAATATATACTTGTGGCGCTTTGTGCATCTTTTCAATATTTATGGCACACTTTATGCATCTTTTTATTTGTGGACTAATTTTGTGCCTCTTTTTCAATTTGTGAACTATTGCTCATTCTTTTGATTTTTGTATATTTGCATAATTTCAAGTGTTTACTTGATCTTTCCAAAATTGATAATCTAAAATCTCAAATTTCTCTAAGTACAATGATATTTATATTGAAAAGAAAAATAAAAAATAAGTAAATATTAAAATTGCAATAATAATATTAAAATTTTATTAGTCTAACAAGAGACATGAGATTGATATCCTTAATTAGATCACGTTATAACACAACTTAAATTTTTGAAAAATTAGATCTTCTAATGAATTCAATTTTATATTGCATTTCAAAAGATAGCACTTATTAGATCAATATTTAAGGATAATCATATAGGCTAACAAATATTTCTGAATGAGATAAAAAACACTAAGAACAATACAGGATAATTTTTATTAATATCATGATGATTGATAATACATTGAGCATAAATGATATCAATACACAGACATTCATAAAACATAAAATATCAAAAATTGATAATCACCGTATATCACATCACATCATATAAAACATAAAAATATAAAAACTAATAACAACATTTCACATCACATTACATCACCATTGGTAAGAAAATCATAAAAGAAGTACAGTCATCATTTGAGGGGCCCTGATCTGGAGGAGGTGGTTGGTTGAATAAATTAAAATAGCTATTCATCATAACTATATTCATGTTGATTGATTCAATTTGATCTCTAACCCAACTCATATTTTGCTTATATTGAAAGTCCTGCTACTGAAGATGAGTTTCAATCTGATTAAAATGTTAATGAATGTGGCTCTCAAGTTGATCAAATCGCTGGATCATATCCTGAAAGTTTTGTCTACGAGTAGGTGCAGGTGGAGGTCTTCTCCTTTCCTCCTATGAGTCACTACCTTCTAAATGTGCATCTTTATTAAAGATTGCTTGGAATGATCCATCATTGTAGTTGACAGGCTCCTCTAGATTTTGAACAGGATGAACTAGTTTATACTTCTTTTCTAAAATGTAGGTCACAAGATGTCTTAAGGCTATATTCTTATTTCTCTTGTGGGAGATATGGCCAATCTCAGAAAGTCCATACATGAAGTTAATGATCAGTTGGGCTTCATCTATTAGTTGGCTAATCATAATCAGATATGTCACTATGGAAAGAAGAGGTGTAATATTTACTCGATCACCAGCTTTAGGAAAATGGAAGTACGAAGAACATGCTAGATGATTCGAGTATTTCAGAAAAGAGTTGACACCTTAGGTAAATGCCCTACCCCTCCAAACCCTCTAATAACCTTATTTATTGCAGTCCAGTGAAGTTAGAGGAAGAGGTCAAGGTATGGGGTCTAATCCATTTAGTCCATAAATTTAAAAATATTCCCAAATCCTCCTTTATTATTTCTATCCTCTTCTTAAAAATATAAGATCTAATCACACTCTGGTCAGAATTAAAAGACATGTTTGCAAGGAAGCAATGAAATATTTCCTTATTGTAAAGGTGGATTAGAGTCAGAATAAGAACAAAATGGGTAGAAGCAAAAAAAAAAAGGGGGCATTACTTGAAAGTTCATTTGCTCCTGGAGGACTCTAGAGGGGGTAATTTTTGCGGATACAAACCTAGAAAAAGACTATTCATTTTCTTTGGACAAAAAAATTTCTTCTAGATTTTAGAGGAAGGTCCCCTAGTTAGTTTTTTAGCATGCCTAACCCTCTTGCTTGAACTCGCCATAGAAAAGATCAAAGGGGATAGAAGATTGAAAAGGCTTTTAAAGTGAATGAACTTTGAGTTCTAAATCCTTTCAATTTTAAAAAAAATGAACTTTTGTATAAACAAAAATAATTTTTTCCTGTACGATATAGGCTTCATTCGTATGAAATAAAATTTCATATGTACAAATGAATGTGTCCAAAAATAAAATAACTTTTCATAAACATGCAAGTTACGAGGCATCCTTTTACAGACATTTAACCAAATAATCATACAGACGAACAAGTGTTCATCCTGGAAGATCAATTATTTAAGATCATTTTTATGACAGTTTGAAACATCCCCAACACAGAAATGCCACGTGTTCGTATGTATAAACTGAATATTCATACGTACGATCAGGAATAAAAATTTCTCTTATCCGTATAACCGTCTACGTGCATACATACAAATGCATACATATCATTCGGATGATCTGTGGATTGTACAGATGGACATTAATAAAATTTGAAAAATTGCATGCAAACTGTTCAACTCAATAATTAATATGTTATAGCATTCATTCCGTATGAATATATTTTCGTACAAACGAATGTCACACTTAAAAATTATCATATGATTGCTCAAAAAATATGAATTTTGATGTGAAAATACATACAACAAATAGATAAGAAATTGCAAAAGCAAACACTAAAAAAAAAACTAAAAAACACATACGAAAAATCACAAAACCAAAAAACACACTAATAAAACTCATATCAATATTGTAGAAATAATTATTTAAGCATTTAAATCAATCACATGAAGCCTTGTTCTTAACGTACTGAAAGTTTCAAAGGCTAGTGGTTTTGTAAAATATCTGTAAGTTGATTTTTAGTTGAATCATGATTGAGTTCAATTTCTCCTTTGGATACATGATCCTTTATGAAATGATGCCTGATATCTATATATTTAGTTCATGAATGTTGAATAAAATTTTTAGAAATACAAATGGCACTAGTGTTATCACAATAAATGGGAATAGTACCTATAGTTAATCCTAAATCAATCAACTGTTATTTTAACCAAAGTATTGTGCCACATAACTTCCTAGGGCAATGCATTCAACTTCAGTAGTAGATAAGACTATAAAATTCTATTTTTTACTGGACCAAGAGACTAAAGAATTTCTAATAAATTGACATGTTCCAGAAGTGCTCCTTCTATCAACCCTACAAAATATCAAATTTATAGGCATCGGGTTTTCTATCTTCAAAATTTCATCCAAAATAATTTTCTCAATCTTTTAGGAGTCAATCTCTATCTCATCCTCTTCAATAATTGGCTCTTTCAATATTCCAAATTCATCAAATACAATATGTGTGGTCTCCTTAATTACCAAAGTTCTTTTATTGAATACTCTATAAGATTTTCCAACACTTGAGTATCCTATAAAAATTCCTTCATCTGATTTTGGATCATATTTTTTTAAGGCAGATTTTTCATTATTATGTATAAACACCTTACATCCAAAAACATACAAATATGATAAATAGGTGTTCTCCCCTTTAGTTACTTATAGAATATTTTATTCAAATTTTATCTAACATTCATCCTATTTAGAGTATAACATGTTGTGCTAACTGCCTCAGTCCAAAAATATTTTTGTGGTGAATATTCTGCCAACATGGCTCGAGCGACTTCTATTAATGTTCTTTTTTTCCTTTCAATTACCCCATTTTGCTGAGGGGTCTAGGTGCAATAAAATTGTGATCAATCCCTTTCTCCTTACAAAAATTCTCAAATTTTTCATTTTCAAATTCTCCTCCATGTTTACTTTGAATTGTAAAAATCTCACATACTAGTTTCCTCTGAATCCAAGTCGAAAAATCTCTAAACTCCTCAAATGATTCACTCTTATGATATAGAAATCTAACCCATGTGAATCTAGATAAATCATCCACAATCACAAATCTATATACCTTCCCTCCTAGACTTATAGTTCCAACTGGTCCAAAAAGATCCATATGCAAAATTTTTAATAGTTTACTAGTTCTAAGATCTTTATTAGACCGAAAAGATGACTTCACCTATTTTCCTAATTGACATGCATTGCAAAGGTGATCCTTAGTAAAGTCTAGTTTTGGTATACCTCTCATTAAGTTCTTTTGGGTAATCCTCCTAAGGTTTTTTATGCTAGAGTGACAAAGTCTCCTATGCCAAAGCCATGACTCATCAGAAAAAGTTTTTAAATAAAAAGCAGTAAGAGTTTTGATATAATTTAAGTCTAGCATATACACATTGTTAACCCGTATAGCATGTAAAATATCATTACCATTTAGGCTTAATATGCAGCTAGTAGGAAAAAATTTAACAAAGTATCCTTTACCACATAGCTGGCTAATACATAACAGATTATGCTTTAAATCTTCAACAAGTAGTACATTCTCAATAAAAAAGTTTTTAAGATTTCCAATCATACCTAATCCAAACACCTTCCTTGTGGCTTTATCTCCAAGTGTAACTCTGCCTGCACTCCTAGCTTCCAGCGATATAAATTATACAGTATCTCCAGTCATATTCCATGAGCAACCACTCTCCAGGTACCATATGTTCTCATGAGGCCTTGTGTGAGAGCGATCTTGCAAAATCATTAAATGTTAGACTTGGGAACCCAAACAAGTTTGGGTTCACCTTTTTGTAAATTATAAATAGATGCATGTATGTTATGTCTAGGCTTATATATCTTATTCTTCCACACTAAATAAGTTTTTCTATTAAATGTATAGGTGTGTGATATATGTCTAAATAATCCACAATTAAAGTATTTAACTCAAGAAAATGAGTTTTTTAATCATCTATAATTATCCTGTCTATTCCTATATTGATAAATTTTGGATACAAAATAGGATTAGTGAAATCTTCAAGTCTTAGAGGTATCCTATTATCCTTGAGAGCTTTTATCTTTAGTTTGTAAAAAGAATTCATAACTTCTAATATACGATTTATATAATTTTTGCTCTCAGATTCATCCTTAAAATCTTTAAACTCTTTTTCAAGTTCTGTATAGGATGGTTTTAAATTTTCATTATTCTTATTCAAATTGTCGTACTCATCAAGTAATTTCATGTGGTTGTTATCAATTAAAGAATGATCTTTCCTAAGAATCTCTTATTCTCTTTGCACTTCATGTAACTCTAAGTTGAGACTAGCATGCATTTTCTTTAACTTTTCATATGCAACATGTATGTATTCAGTGACTTCTAAAAGTTAATTGTAAGTCAAGTCACATATCTCTTCTTGATCTGACTGATCAAGATTATCGGTCACCAAGCAAGGATTGGTGACTTCCTCTTCCTTTTAAGTCTCTAATGACTCTGAAGCTGAGTCCACTCAAAAATCTCTTTGGAATTCCTTCTTGCCCTTTTTCACCATTGGTTTCTCCTCTACCTTCTCCTTGCTAGGAGTGGCTTTGAGTTTTGGGTATTCTGACTTAATGTTTCTACGTTTCTTGCACTCATAGCAAATAACATCATTTGAAACCTTAACATTCCTATTGAACTTATCTTGATTACATTATTGTCATCTCTTTTTCTTCCTCTTCAGAAAGCTTCTGAACTTTCTAGTCATTAGTGTGATGACGTCTTCATCCTCAGGTTGTAATAGATCACTCTCCGACTCCTCCACTTTCAATGCTACGTTCTTCTCCCTTCGTGGTTTACCTACATCAATCTTTCTTTGACTCACTCCTTTCTCGTAAGCAATTAGTGATTCGAGAAGATTATCAATAGAGAAAATATTTAAATCTTTATACTCTATAATCGCAGTTATTTTAAAATCATATGTAGTAAGGAAATAATGAAGTATCTTATTAACCATTTCATCATTCATTATTTCCCTATCCAATGCATGTAAAGAGGTGACTATTTGTGTGAATCTTGTATAGATGTCAGAAATGGATTCATTAGATTTCATGTGAAACAATTCATAGTCATGAAATAACATATTAAGTTTGGATTGTTTAACTTCATTTGTCCCTTCATATGTTATACAACGTCTATCCCATATGTCCTCTCCACTCTTGCAAGTGGAAACCCACATATAATCATCTAACTTAAGTGTACAAAAGAAACTATTTAAACATTTGGCATTAAGTTGTGCTAAATTATGTTCTTCTACTGTGCAATCCATAAAGGGTGTTTCTACTCTAATGCCATCAACTAGTCTAATTAGTTTTATATACCCTTCTTGTACTAAGATCCACATGCATTAATCAAGTGACTATTAAATGTAGACATACACATTTTTCAAAAATTAAAAGGGATATTATCAAACAAAGGAGGTCTAGTGATCGAATATCCTTCAAGTGTATTATGGTTTCCAAATGTAGCCAAGGTCATTAATTAAAAAGTACTTTAAACTTTTGGTTTTGAAACAAAGCTCTGATACCACTTATTGAAACTTATTAATTATGAATTAGGTTGTTAGAGCTAAGCTTAAGTTCCAACGTCTAACCAAGAGGTGGGGAGGGACGGGTGAATTGATAATCTAAAATTTTACTCTTAAACTGATTAAAATTTAGTGAATTTTAAAAAATAATTTTTCAACCACAGAAAATAATATAAAGAAAATAAAAAGTAACGGAAAATAAAGGACACAAGATTTATAGTGGTTCGATCAAACACGACCTACATCCACTCCCCAAAGTCTCCCACTTAGGGTATTGCACTATTACCACTAGTGTCTCTCTTTTTGCCCCCACAGTAAGGCGAAGAAGCCTTTACAAAAACCCTCTTCCACCACTACCCGGTGCGGTAGAGAATCATCATCCTTTTACATCCTCTAAGTGTAGGCAGAGTACCATCATCCTTTTACATCCTCCAAGTGTAGGCATAGAACCTTCGGCTGTTCACACTCTGCAAGTGTAGGCAGAGAACCTTAAGTTTTTCACACTCTCCAAGAGTAAGAAGAGAACCTTTGACTGTTCACACTCTCCAAGTGTAGACAGAGAACCTTTCGTTGTTCACACTCCTCGAGTGTCGGGAGAGAATCGGATCTCCTTGAAAGATCTTCTCATAAGAAATCTAAAAGGATAAGAGAAAAGAGTGAAGTAATCACAAATAACAAACAGAGATCCTTACCTTTGAGTAACCAAGTGAACTCTTCACACTCTAGTAGTAAGAACTCTCCTTCAAATACTCTCTCTCACTCTCTCCTTCAATTCCCTTCAATATGCACGAAGACCAAATGACAAAAAATTTCATGACAACTTTAAGTGGACCATTGATAAGAAAGACACAAAAAACCATCCAAAAACTGTAATTTTTCAAATCTGTACGTTCTTGATTGTCCTGTACGATTTCATTTCATACGTACGAATAGTGTCAAAATTGTTGTGTATGAACTCAATATATATTGGTACGAATTGCCATTATACATGATCTTCATCCTCTATGAACATAGTTTGTCAGGTACAAATAGTTATTCTCAATGTTCATTGGAACAAAAATGCAGGGCGAACCAAAATTTCAAAGAACAGAGAACATCATACTGGGACGAATAGGTTAGTTTGTCTGGATGAATAGTTCAAGAGCACAAGTCTAGAGGACATCGTCCGGGGACGAATGGGTTAAATCATTTGGATGAACAATTCAAAGCACAAGTCCAGAGGACATCGTTCTGGGATGATGTGTTAAATCATTTGGATGAACAATTCAAAGCACAAGTTTAGAGGACATCTTCCTGCGACTAATGTGTTAAATTGTTTGGAAGAACAGTTCAAAGCACAAGTCCAGAGGACATCGTGTTACAAACTTGGTTTCATATATTGTGATTTTGATGTTAGAAAACACTTTGTCTGCCTTCCTCTACTGACGTTTCAGGACCAAAAGATATGACGACCAATAGAGCGAGCTCAAGATTGGGTAGACTAGGTCTGAGTCAATTTGTATTTTTCTTTTTTCCTTTCTTGAGTCAATTGTAAATATTTAAAGTGACTGATGTTAAGTAACCCTATATACACACACTTGAGAGATTTAGAATTTTTGTTTTTACTCACATCATCCCAGACAATATTTATATCATCCTGGATGATCGAGTTGAAAATAAAAGTTATAATCAGGATTTCTTAGTTAAGGCAGCTGTAATTAACTTATCGGCTTGGATGATACATGTATCAACCAGGAAGATATGCTCAATACAGAAAGAAATTGCCACCATAATCAATTTAGGTATTCTATTTTTTTGAAAATTGGCCAGGACGATCAAGACATCGGCCTGGACGATATGACACAATTATGCCTAAATTGATCCAGCAATTAAGGAAGCAAATAAGGATGATTGATACAATCACATCATCCTGGACGATCGCAGGATTGGCCAGGATGATATATTCAAAAACTCTTAGTTGCTCTTGGACGATAAATATCGGCCAGCACAAATCCAGGGCGATGTTCTGGCCGATCAGAATCGGACAGCTCAAATTCAAGGCGATGCTTTGGACAATTTTTCTCTGATTTGAACTTATTGGTAAGGATGATCATGAAATCAGCCTTGATGATCAAGCCAATTTTCAATCGTCCAAATCATCTTCAGGGCGATGTTCAGGCCGATCGTCTGTGTTTTGAACTGATCGTACATGATGATATTATTATAGTCCTAGACGATAAAGTCTGCAACTTGCAATTATTGAGCTCCTTTGAAGCTCTTCTATTTAAGAGCTCTTGTTCAACATTTTTGAACATCCTTGGCTGTTGTCTTGACCTGAGAAAACCTAAAGGAGAGAGGGAGAGGGAGAGAGAGAGAGGATCTTGTGAGTGGGAGCTTCTGAGGAGGTTCACAAAGGTTTCTCCAAGCATTGTTCAACTTCTTCTTCCCTAGAGTCTCTTGTCCTTGGAAGGGTTGAGAGATGTAAGCTTCAGCGATTGATCGTGGTTCTCTGCCTGCTTCAGGAGGAAGCAAAACGAGTGGGGTTCTCTGTCTTGCCGGGGGTGGATAAAAGGTGTTTTTGTAAGGGCTTCTCCTCTTAGCTGTGGGGGCTAAAGGAGACTTGCGATGGTAGTGCAATACTCAAAGGGCGCCTCTAGGGAGTGGACATAGGTCAAGTTGACCGAACCACTATAAATCCTTATGTTCTTTTTACTGCTTCAAAAATTTAAGTTTCCGCAATATTTTTTTGTGGAGATTTTGGCTTATGATAATTATTCTTTTTGTTTAATTTTTTTAAAATACCAATTCACCCCCCCCCCCCCTCATCTTAGTTAGCCTTGGGACTAGTTCATAGGGCCTAACATCCCTAGCAAACATTCAAGTGGTATCAGAGCGGGATTCATAAAAATTGAGTTTGAAAACTTTTTGAATTTGATCCATGGCTAACTTTGGGAATCGTAATACGATTGAAGGATATTCTATTACACGACCTCCTTTGTTTGACAACCTTCCTTTTGATTTTTTGGAAAACTCGCATGTCTACTTTTTGCAATCAACTGACTATCGCATGTGGATGCTTATTAAAGAAGGATATTCTCCACCTTCTTCTGAAATTAATGAAATTAAAATTGAAGTTGCTTTTACTAAATGGTCTTTTGATGCAAGGGATTTAGCTCAAATTTATGCAAAGTTTTTTAATTGTTTTTTTTTTGTGCTTTAAAATATGATGATTACATGCATGTTTGTACTTGCTCTACTGGAAAAGAGATATGGGATAGGTTGTGCATTACTTATGAAGGAACAAATGAAGTGAAACAATCTTGTTTGAATATTCTCTTGCATGACTACAAACTTTTTTGTATGAAACCTTCTGAATCAATTTCTGATATGTATACATGGTTTAATCAAATTGTAACTTTTTTGCATGCCTTAGGAAGAGAACTTTCAAATTATAAAAAAGTGAACAAAATCTTACGATGCTTGCCTTCCTTTTTTGATGTTAAAATCATTGCAATCACTTAATATTAGGATTTGAACACTTATTCGATTGATAACTTATTTGGCTCACTCATTGCTTATGAGCAAGGGATGAATCAAAGAAATCTTGATACAAGTGAGAAAAAGAAGGAGAAAACAGTGACACTTAAGGCCAACAACAGGAACTCTGATTCTTCCAAGTCTAAGAGCGATAACGTTGCCTTAATCACAAGACAATTCAAAAGCTTTCTAAGGAAGAAGCACATGCATCATCAAAATTGGAGAAAAGGTAAGGATAACAAATATTCTAAAGGATCTTCCGATGTTGTTTGTTTTGAATGCAGAAGCCTAGACATGTCAGAATTGATTATCCTACACTTCAAGATCACTCAAGCAAAGAAAAGAGAGAGGAGAAACCCAAGTTTATGAAGGACAAAAAGAGACTTCAAAAGGCATTTTGGGCGGATTCTGCATCTGATTCATCGGAGACTGAACCTGAAGATGAAACAACAAACTTGTGCTTAAGGGTGGAAGATCATCTTGATCAAAGTGATGATGAAGAGGTATGTAAACAAATTTATGATAAATTATTCAAAATTTGTGATAAAATTCATGCATCATATAAAAAAACTTAAGAAAACTCATGCTAGTATGAAGTTGGAACTTTTAAATTTATAAAAAGAGCATGAAATTATTCTCAAAGATTATTCTACGATTGATTCAAATCACATGGCTCTACTTGATGAATTTGATGATTTAAACAAAAAACATTCAGAATTAATTGATGAGCGTGATGCATTAAAAGTTTCACATACCTCACTTGAATTTAATTTTAAGAAATCTAAAGAGAGAAAGCAAAATTTAAGGATTAAAAATGATATATTAAAAAGTACAAACTTGAGGCTTAAAAATGAATTGGACTCACTTAAGGGATATTGGTTAACACCCGCTTTAATATAAAGTGAAGACCTAGGAAGAGGCAAAATAACCCAAACCATTTAAGAAATCCTTTTCCTAGAGTTAGATATTTTTCATGTGGCATGCTAGGACACATCTCATACACTTACACTGTTCATCGTAGTACACATTGGGTGTGGAGACCAAAATTACATGATTCACAGCATACCACACAAGCATCACTTTCTACTATTCATAAGAAGGGAATCAAACATTTTTGGGTTGCTAAATTTGAAAGTTGTTGATTCTTGCAGGATTTCTTTCACCAAAGACCTCATGAGAAGCATAAGATTCTTGGACAAAGCGGAGGCTCGCAGCTCATAATTATTTAAACTTGCTACTTCATAAATTCTTAAAATGCTTTGTTTTTTTTGTTTTTCTTACTAGCATTTTGTTATTTTAGTTATTTGATCTTATTTTAATTTTGGTTTTTTATATGATGATTTTTCAAGCTTTTAGATTTTAGAGATTTAATGCAAATGATTAGCATCTCTAAATCAGTTAAAGGGAGAAACATCATTGATGTTTTCCCTCTTTCTAACCTCTTTTAGTAGGTATAATTTTTTCTCCAAACAAAAGTCTATCTCTTTTAACAAATGGTTTTTGAAAATAAGATTTTTTTTATCTTGCTACAATGATCTATCCTAATACATAATGTTTAAAGTTTTTATGTATCTTTCAAGTTGATTGAAATCTTGTCATTGCACATATCATTTGATTGAGATTTGTGACTTGTTCTTCCCTATATTAGAGAGAGAGCTCCTATTCTCTAATATCTAGAAGATATACTCATAACTAAGAATCATTTTTAAGAGATTGTAAAAGAGAATTTAGCTTGCAAAAAAAAAAAAAGTGGCAAAGATGCCAAATTGGAATAAAAAGAGTATAGGTTATTTGATATTTTCAAAGGCTTGATTTCAAATTCCATGATTGAGACAAATTACTTTGATATATTATTTATGAGATATTTTCTTTATAACTAAGTTTTGAACGGATCTTCTTTTTACCTAATTAAAATATTTTGAGTTTGGTCTTTTGTTTTCAAAAGACATTTTTACCCTGAAAGAAGTTTGAGCTAGGGAATAATAGGATCGGATATTCTATCATTTTTAGATTGTGACATTGTTAACTCATTGATCTTTTGAATCTCTAAAATTTAATGTTTTTGGAAAATTGTCATATGGAATCTTTGCTTAAATAAAAAAATTATTATAAAAATAATATATATATATATATATATACAAAAATTTTGTTTTTTCCTTTGCTTGTTTTTAGTTTTTCATTATAGTTTTTAGATTTTTCTTATTTATTTTGTTTTAGGGTTTTCTCTGATCATCTCCATCTTTCCTATGGTTTTCAATTCTTGTTATATCGTCTTAGATGAAATCTCTATCGTCCTGGACGATATGATAATTTCTATTCAAAATTCCATCTGCAAACCTATTCTGAGCTTACTGCAAATCATCGTCTTAGCCGATCCAATATCATCCTGGATGATATGATCGTTCTCTGCTATAATCATCTTGATCGTCTTGACTGATACATGTTCATCCTATCCTATGCATTTATGAGAATCATCCTGGCAGATACAATAGATCGTCCTGGATGATCCACGTGTCAGTACTTTTAAAATCCTTAAAATCAGCCCTGGACGATCCATTATTGGATAATCGGACGATCCATTATTGGATAATCGTCCTGGCCGATCCACTGTTCATCCTGGATGATACACATGGCACAGATTTAAAATGTTTTAAATTCGGCCGGTATGATCAATTATTGATTATCGTCCTGGACGATACACCTAATCGGCCCGGACGATCTGCTTTTTCAACGGTCATCCATCCTGACTCCTCGGAACGATCGCCTGTGTCTAATCGTCCTAGCTGATATCTGATCGGCCCAGACTATCGGATTGACTTTTTAACCAATCAGCCTATACTCAATAATTGAACCATATCGTCCTAGACGATTCTACAATTTTCCTGGATGATGTGGTCGTTTCTTTAAATTAAGGCCTATCTAGCCATTATTTTCACCTCAAGCTTCTTCTTCTCTCATAATTGCTTACTATTTTCTTGCTATGGCTAGTGGGAAGCGAGTCTGACAAACTTCTGGGAGCTCTTCAAGGGCTAGGATTGACCCTCGTTTTAGGGAGGCAGAAGATGAAGCTATTTACCATCGATATAGAGAGTGTGAAATTACTGTCTCCAGAATCATCAACCCTGTCCACCTCTCATATCCGGTATTAGACCTTTTTACCCTCCTCTCTGTGCTTCATTCTTACTCTCGCTGTCCCCTTTAATACTGATCTTCTTCGTGAATTCTTCACAAATCTTTGAAAAAACTCTGCTTACACAGCCATAACCTCCTATGTGAATTGACGCCCGGTCGAGATCACATATCAGGACTGTGCTAAACTGTTGCAGCTATCTACCACTGGTGATAAACTGTATACCATTATCTCAAATCCTGATTTTAACTAGTCAACTACAAATCATTTTCTATGCCAGACCAATGCACCCTTTCATGTTGGAGAAACTAGCTCTTTGGTTAAAGATCTAGGATAATCCAGCATATTCTTCGCACTTCCATTATTCCAAAAGTTGGGGATCGAGTTCAGATCACTCATCTACTTTCTCTGACTACTTTTTACATTATGGCCCATAGATAATTTAAAGCTACTAACCTGATTTCTTGTTACATTGATCATTTGACGACAATCCATGATCCTGGTCATAAGAGGAGACCCAATCTGGCTTTAAGATACCTCATAGCATATATTCTTGAAACCAAATATCAACTTCAATATCCTGCTCCTCCCAACCTCCCAACTCTCTTCTACTCAAACAGTTCTTTCAATATCCTTCACAGTACTCGTCTCCACCCAGGGGATAGGGAACCTCAGGGGGCTGAGGAGGAGGAGGCTCTCGCTCCCGCTTCCATTCCTGAACCTGTTCCTCTCTGCCAGCTTTCGCAGTTTGAACAGTTAGTGGAGAGATTTGATCCATTGGTGACTCATTTCAACACTTTTGTAGTTCACCAACAGCAGTAGCACCACCACCACCACCTTCGTCTGATGATCAGGGACCCTCATTTTTCTAGTCTTAGTTTTTTTTCTTGTAGTTGCTTATGTTTGTATTTCTTTATTTTTGTATTTTTTCTGCTTTAGTTGTTTTTTAGTTCCCTCCTCCTTTTTGAGATGTCAAAAGGGGGAGTAATATGTTTGTACTTATTGATTATGTTTGTACTTGTTAGTTTGTACTTGTACTTGTTTATACTTAATTAATTGCTTGTTGCTTCAGTTTGTACTTGCACTTGTTTCTACTCTAAAATTTTAAAATTCTTGAATTACACTACTATAATCATCAAAGTGTTTGCCATCATCAAAAAGGGGGAGATTATTGCAAACTTGGTTTCATAGATTATAATTTTGATGTTAGCAAACACTTTGACTGCCTTCCTCTTCTAACATTTCAGGACCAAAGGATCTAACGACAAATGAAGCCAACTCAAGATTGGGTAGACTAGGTCTGAGTCAATCTATATTTTTCTTTTTCCCTTTCTTGAGTCAATTGTAAATAATTGAAGTGACTAATGTTAAGTAACCCTACACACATACATTTGAGAGATTTAGAATTTATGTTTATACTCACATCGTCCCAGATGATATTTATATCGTCCTGGATGATCGAGTTCAAAACAGAAGTTCTAATCAAGATTTCTTAGTTAAGGCAGCCGTAATAAACTTATCGGCCTAGACGATACTTGTATCGGCCAGGATGATATGCTCAATACAAAAAGAAATAACTGCCATGATCAAATTAGATATTCTGTATATTTGAAAATTGGCCAAGACGATCGTGAGATTGGCCTGGATGATATGACACAATTATGCCTTAGTTTATCTAGTAATTAAGTAAGCAAATAAGGATGATTGATATGATAACATCATCTTGGATAATCGTAGGATCGATCAGGATGATATATTCAAAAACTCTTAGTTGCTCCTGGATGATAAATATCGGCCAACACAAATCCAAGGCGAATTTCTGGCCGATCAGGATCGGACAGCTCAAATTTAGGGCGATGCTCTGGACAATTTTTCTCTGATTTGAATTGATCGATCAGGACAATTGTGAGATTGTCCTGGACGATCAAACCAATTATCAATCGTCCATAACATCTTTAGGGCGATGTTCTGGCCGATCGTTTATGTTTTGAACTGATCGTACATGACGATATTATTATAGTCCTAGATGATAAAGTTGGCAACTTGCAATTATTGAGCTCCTTTAAAGCTCTTCTATTTAAGAGCTATTGTTCAACATTTTTTAACATCCTTGGCTGCTACCTTGACCTGAGAAAACCAAAAGGAGAGAGAGAGAGAGAGAGAGAGAGAGAGAGGGAGAGAGAGAGAGAGGATCTTATAAGGGGGAGCTTGTGAGGAGGTTCACAAGGGTTGCTCCAAGCATTGTTCCACATCTTCTTCCCTAGAGTCTCTTGTCCTTGGAAGGGTTGAGAGAGGTAAGCTTCAGCGATTGATCGTGGTTCTCTGCCTACTTCAGGAGGAAGCAAAATGAGTGGGGTTCTCTACCTTGCTGGGGGTGGCTAAAAGGAGTTGTTTTGTAAGGGCTTCTCTGCCTAGCTATGGGAGCTAAAGGAGAGTCACGTTGGTAGTGCAATACTCTGAGGACGCCTTCGGGGAGTGGACGTAGGTCAAGTTGACCGAACCACTATAAATCCTTGTGTTCTTTTTACTGCTTCCAAAATTTAAGTTTCCGCATTCTTTTTTTGTGGTGATTTTGTGTTATGATAATTGTTCTTTCTTAAAGATTTTTTAAAATATCAATTCACCCCCCCCCCTCCTCTTGGTTAGCCTCGGGACTAGTTCATAGGGACTAACATCCCTAGCAAACTTTAACATCGTTCATGGACGAATGTGTTAAATCGACTGGATGAACAGTTCAAAGTACAAGCCCAGAGGACATCATCCTGGGATGAATGGGTTAGAATCATCTGGACGATCAGTACTTGGAAAAAATTTTGCCCGCTCTGTTCGTTCCATTTCACTTTCGGGACTATAACTGACCAGATCATCCCATACGAAAACATGGTTCATATAGTACGATCAGTATTATAAAATTGTGAATTTTAAAGCTCTCCCTTGGTGTGTGTGTGTGTGCTAAATTACTCAATCAAAATGCACTCTCTCAGACTCAAATAAAAGAAAAATACATACTCCAAGTTATAAAACATTTTAAGCAGATCTTGATTTGAAGTCTTTAATAATTTTGAGTATGATTTCCTTGAAATGTTAGTACACACAAGAGCAAAAAATAAATCTTCCAAAATATGTTAGGAGAAAATAATAATAAAAATAATAATATTTGGAATCATCAATACATACAAGTTGCAAGAATGTAAAACATGCAAGGCTAAGTAGTAACTCTCTCAATAATTGAACCATCCCAAGGCAACCCAAGAGGGGAGGGGGGAGAATTGCATATTTAAAAATTCTCTTGGATTTTAGAGATCGATTTAAGATACTTGGCACAATGATAAATTTTTACAAAATATTTTTCAACCATAACAAACTAATGTACTGAAAATATAAATATAGTAAAAGTAAAATAATAGAATAACACCAAATTTTATAGTGGTTCGGTTCAACTAGACCTACATCCACTCCTTGAAGACTCCTTCTTTATGTATTGCACTAAATAAAAGTGACTCTCCTTTTACCACCACAGTAAGGCGAAAAAGCCCTTATAAAACCTCTCTTCTACCAACCCAGTAGAGTACCAATTCCCTTTCACACCCTCCTAGTGATGGCAAAGTACCAAAGTCCTTTCTCACCATTTTGGTGATGGCAGAGTACCAATATCCTTTATCACCTCCTCGTGGCAAAAGAGTACCATGATTTTTTTTGAATTCTTCTACTTTCGCGGGCATTCAGTGATTGGTGGTTTTGGCGTTGGCCGACCGTCGGCCGGTGGTTGTTTGATTTCATGGTCTCCATTCATCAGATTAGCGATGATTGGCCATCCTCTCATCGTTCTTCTGGCATTGATCATCGAATAGAGGCTCATTCTTATGGAACTGATCAACTGGGTGGTAGAAGTGGAAATAATCTTGTAATCAGGGAGGTCGCCCGACCTCCGTCTCGCCAAGAAGTGGTTGTGGAAGGTAAGGGCAAGAAGATTATGATGGAACGTGGATTGGAGGGTGATAGTGACCTTGTTAGGGCTGAAGGGGTTGATGGAAATCAGAATTCTGAGGTTTCTTCTTATACGAGGTTAATTTTGAAGGTTAATAAATTTGTTTAAAGTAATGAAGATTTCATTGGCCGTAATTTAGTTTCTGAAATAGATGATGTGGGGAACCATGGGAATTTTTCCAGCAACGCTCTTGAGGAGATTTCGGTGACAGAGGACAATCAGGGCAAGGATGAAGATGGAGTTGTTAGTAAAATTGAATTGAGGACTGAATTCAGTGAAGCTTGGAAGAAACCCAAATATATCAATATTTCTTTTAGCGGAGATCTTGCTAAGATGTCGAAGGATGGTATAGTTGTCAAATTAAATGCTGAGAAGGAAATGTTAAATTCTCAAGTTCTTAAACACTCTTTGGTTATAAAGTTTTTAGGAGATAAAATTTCATTTCCAATGTGCAACATTAAACTGAGGAGGAAGTGGAATAGGTTTGGGAGTTTTCACATGACTTCGCTTGGTATGAATTGGATCTTGTGTTCGTTTAAGAACGGGAAAGCGATGGATGAAGTCTTGAATGGTGGGCCATGGTATGTAGGAGGATACATTATGGGTATGGACAAGAGGTCGCCGTTGTTCAATCCCAATTCATTTAAAGGCATTACTACACCTACTTGGGTACGTCTTCCTTGTTTACCTCTTTATTGTTGGGATGAAGAGAACATTGCTAGAATTGCAATGAGAATTGGTGTTCCAATGTATGTGGATGGAAATTCATTTAAATGGGGAAAATGTGAATTCGCCGGGTGTGTGTTAGGATAAATCTAGAGAATAGCTTACCAAATGGAGTTTGGATTGATGGCATAGCAGGACGTTTTTTTTTCAGAAAGTCGAGTATGAGAAATTAGACTTGTTTTACTAACAATGTGGCAAAGTAGGTCATGAGAGAAAGGTCTGTCCTGTGGTTGTGAGATCGGTTACTGGTGAGAAGACTGGAAGTAAGTAGGGTATAGCCAGTGTTGAGACAGGCCATGTATAAGGTGATGCCCATGGGACTAAGTTTGGTCCTTGGATGCAGGTCTATTTCAAAAGTAGGAGAGGTAAAAATAGAAGAACTGCTGAGGGCTGAAGGCCTGGAAGAAATTTGAAATTGATGAATCAAGATGGTCAGAATACAGTGCAGAATGATGAGAAGATAGTGAATATTGATATGGCACAGACTGATCTATTGGATCTAGATAGTGGCAAGCAAACCAATTTGATGAAGGCTAATGTGGATTTGGGATTGAATATTGAAGTTAATAATAAGTTTGAACCGTTAGTTGAAGATGTTGAAGAAGGTGAAATGGTTAATCATCTCATAGTGGAGCAGTCACGGGAAAACTTAGCAGTGGAGGAGACTTCAGAGGTAGTGAAAGAGGCTGATGTTGGCTTGGATGGCTTTAAGACTGTTGGTGCTGTTAGTAGTAATGTGGTCAAGTTCAAATTGGCCAAAGAGGTAAAATCATTGGGGCCTCTTGAACCCGAGCATAGGAAGAAGAGAAGAGATGGGAAAGGTTGTCTGAAAGGTGGGGACTCTTCCCCTCAATTGATTTAATGTCTTCCATTATTTTCTAGAATTGTAGGGGGGCCAGAAAAAGAGAGGTCTCTCTATATTTGAAGGAAATTGTTAGGGATTATGATGTTTTTTATATTGGGATTGTGGAAACTAAACTCAATAATGTTGATAGAAGGGATGTGGAAAACTTGATTGGAGGCAGTTGGGATTTCTTCCATTTCCCTACTAGTGGGAATTCTATGGGTATTCTGGTTTTATGGAATAGAAATGTGGCTTCTTTTGTGGTCGAGAAGAGCTCTTCTCAAGTGGTTGTCGGGGATCTTACCACTCCTTCTTGGGGTGATTGGAAAGTGGCAACTGTATACAGTAATAACTGCTATGTTGAAAGGAAGAGTCTTTGGAGGTTGTTAGAAAGCTCCTTGATTGGGACGGGTCCATCCTTGGTGGGAGGAGACTTTAATTGCATTTTGAGTAGGGATGAGAAGAAGGGTGGAAAGAGGTTCCTCTTGTCTAAAGGACCTAGGGAGTTGAGGGATTTTATGACTAACTCTGATTTACATGATGTAGGTTTTGTTGGACCAAGTTTTACTTGGTGCAATAACAAGGAGGGAGCTTTAAGGATTTGGGAAAGGCTGGATAGGTGCTTGATAAATTCTACATCTTTACATTTGGTTCCTTCGGGAAAGGTGCGGCATCTTGCTCGGGTGGCGTCGGATCACTATCTAATTATTTTTAAATTGGATAATGTACAGCTTAATAAAACAAGGTTCATTCGGTTTGAAGATACATGGAGGTCATACCTGGCCGATTGGAACATTGTTTACAATTCTTGGAGGAGGAAGGATTTTGGTGATGAAGTGGAGGTCCTTAAAAGAAAGGTTAGAAGGACGCTGCATGCTTTGTTCTTTTGGAGCAAAAACAAATGTAAGGATTTATGTAAACTGCAAGAAGAGTTGAAGCGAGAAATTCTGGAGTTGAAGATCAAAGGGCTACGGAGGATGCTTTTTCTGTTGAAGATCTGGTCTTGCTCAGGGGCAAAGTTCATGAACACAATGTTACTCTTAGAAGATTGTGTACATGGTGGAATCAAAGGGCCAAGGATAGATGGCAAGAGGAGGGGGATACAAATTAAAAAAAATTTCACAACTTTTCATCGGTTAGGAGAAATGCAAAGTTAATTAAACAAATTAAAGATGAAAATAACCAAATGGTGGAAGATGAGAGTCTGATTGAGCAGGTTTTTATTCAGTTTTTTGAGAAGAAATGGAGGAGCCGTGAATGTCAGCTGACTGGGTGGCCAAGGATTGCTGCAGAACAAAAATTGAGCATACTGGATATGAATTTCCTTGATGCAGAATTTCTCTTGGAAGAATGCAAGGAGGCTGTTTTTCAGCAAGGTAATAACAAATCATCTGGGGTAGATGGAGTTACCTTCTCATTTTTTAAATTCTATTGGAAGCATGTTGGAGACAGTACATGGAAGGCTATTAGTAAATTTTTTTATTTTTGGGAGTATGCACAATGAGTGGAAGGATACCTTGATTGTTCTTATACCCCAGGTGAAGAATCCAATTGTACCATCTAATTTTCAGCCCATCAGCTTGTGCCAAACTACTTATAAGATTGTTGCCACTATGTTAGTAAATAGACTGAAGAAGCTTATGCCTAGATATGTTCTGAAGAACAGATGTCCTTCATTCCAGGCAGATCTATGTCTGAACACTGTATCTTAGCCCATGAGATCTTTAACAGGTTTAAAGTTTCTAAGAACAAAAAATGGTGTTTGCAGTAAAACATGACATGGAACAGGCTTATGATAGCATGGGTTGGCCATCCTTACTTTAAATCCTCAACTGGTTTGGTTTCCCTTCGGTTTTTTCAGGGTTTCTTATGGAATGCGTGGTAAATGTGAGGTTCTCTATTATCTTAAATGGGAAGATGCTGAAATGGATCAGTGCTTGTAGTGGGTTTTGGCAGGGATGTCCACTCTCCTCCTATTTGTTTATTAGTGCTCGCAATTGTTTTCAAATTGTATTGAGCAGAGGGGACAAGATCTGGTTGTTCAGATTTTTACAAGAGGTCCTTAGATTTCACACCTCCTTTATGCAGACAATGTACTTGTGTTTTCAAAAGCTATTTGCTCTTCGGCCAACTTAGTGAAGAAAACTGTTAAAGATTTTTGTAGGTGGACTGGGCAGAATGTGAACATCAATAAATTCCAAATTATGTTTGGGAAAGTGGTTAGTAGACATCAAAGAAAGAAGGTGGTTGAAATACTTGGATTCAAAGTTGTGAAGGAATGGAAGTACTTGGCTATCAAGATATCTCTTAGGAGATTAAAGGTGGCAGATTTTCATGATTTCTTGAGCCAAGTTATGGATAGATTAAATGTGTCGGGTAAGAAGTCTCTATCTTTGGGTGGTAGAATTATTTGTTGAAGACTTCTCTGCTTTCTATGCCAAACTTTTTACTTACTTATTCCATTGTGCCTAAAAAAAATTTATATGAGATGGAAAAGATGTGCAGAAATTTTATTTGGAACAAACCAGATGGGAAGATGGGCTTACATTATGTGACGTGGAGTGAGATTTGTAAGACAAGATGTGTAGGAGGATTGGGTGTGCAATCTTTAGCTATCAAAGCAGGTATATTGCGGACTAGATTGGCTTGGAATTGTATCCGGAACCCAATGAATCTTCTTCACCGAACTGTTACAGCCAAGTATAGAGATGTGGTCCTGGACATGATCTGTAAAAAAAATGCATCTTTTGCTATGCAAATACTTAAAAGATGGTGGAATACAGCTTAAAAATATTGTGAGATGGAAGGTTGGAAGCGGTGAGCAAATTGAAAGTTCGATGGGGATGTTAAGCCCTATGAACTTAGTCCCAAACTAACCAAGAGGGGGGTGAATTGGTATTTTAAAAACTTCGTTTTTAAACAAAGAAATAAAGTAACATAAAACCAAATCACACCACGAAAATAATGCGGAATTAAACGTGCGGAAGCAAGAAAAGAAACACAGAGATTTATAGTGGTTCGGTCGACTCGACCTACGTCCACTCCTTGGAGGCACCCTCCAAGTATTGCACTACACAAAAAGTGACTCTCCTTTAGCCCCCCACGGCTAGGTGGAGAAACCCTCACAAGAACCTCCTTTTTGCCACCCCGGCAAGGCAGAGAACCTATCTCCTTTTGCTTCCTCCTGAAGCCGGCAGAGAACCAGAACCAACGGCACAACTCCTTACCTCTACCGACCCTTCCACGGACGAGAAACTCTAGACGAAGACGACGCAGAGAGATCCTTGAAGCAACCCTTGTGAAACCCCTCACAAGCTCCCCCTCACAAGATCCTCTCTCTCTCTTCTCTCTCTCTTTCTCTCCTCAAGGTCTTCTCAGGTCAAGGCAGCAGCCAAAGGTCTTTAAAAACGTTGAACAAGAGCTCTTTAAATAGAAGAGCTTCAAAAGAGCTCATTAATTGCAAGTTGCCGACTTTATCGTCCAGGCCGATATGGACATCGGCCTGGCCGATCAGTACAAATTAATGAAGATCGGCCAGAGCATAGCCCTGAATGGAAAACAGGACGATTGAAAAATAGCTTGATCGTCCAGGCCGATCTTACGATCGTCCTGGCCGATTAGTTCAAATCAGAGGAAAATCGTCCTGACAATAGCCCTGAATATGGCCTGGCCGATACTGATCGTCCTGAAGTAACTTAAGGTTTTGACTAGATCGTCCTGGCCGATCTTGCGATCGTCCAGGACGATATGATCGTATCAATCATCCTTAATTACTTCCTTGATTTCCTGAACAATTATGGCATAATCTGTTAATATCGTCCAGGCCGATCCGAGGATCGTCCTGGCCGATAATTTAAAGATATGCTATACCATACTTGTCTATGGCGGCTACTTCTTTCTGTTTTGAGCTTATCGTCCTGGCCGATACACGTATCGTCCAGGACGATCGGTTAACGTTGGCTGCCTTAATCAAGAATCCTTAATTAGACTTTCTGTTTTAAGCTGATCGTCCAGGCCGATCCAATATATCGTCCTGGCCGATATGAGTAAAAACAGAATTTCTAATTTTCTCAAGTGTGTGTGTGAAGGGTTACAAAGTATCAGTCTTTTTGGTTATTACAAGTGGACTCAAAAGGTAAAAATAAAAGTACAGACTGACTCAACCCTAACCCTACGCATTCCTGAACTTGGCTCCTTTTTGATTGTCCGATCGTCGATTCCTGAAAAGTTAGAAGCAACAAGCTATCCAAGAAAAACAGTGTTTGTCAATCATCAAAACATAAGACATGAAAAATAGATTTGCAACAATCTCCCCCTTTTTGATGATGACAAAACACAAGTAGGAAAATTAAAGATTCATTAAAAAAAAACAAAGGTTACAAACCACACATCCTATCCTACTCCCCCTTTTTGTCATCACAAAAAGAGAGTCCGAAAACAGTAAAAAAGAACAACAAACATCACGAGAGACTACTACAAAAAGACAAGAAACAATAAAGCACAAACTAAAAGAACGAGGGATCCTGATCATCAGATGGAGGAGGTGGAGGTGGCTGCTGAAAGTAGCTGGCAAGGGTAGTAAACTGAGCATTGAACCAGGCGATGTCCTGGTCATGCTGCTGCTGCTGGTGAGTGAGAAAACTGTCAAAACGAGCTAAGTCTTCGGCGCGATGATGCTCGTAGCGGGCGATGTCCTCAGAGTGTTGCTGCTCTTGGGCAGCAACATATGCATCAAATCTGGTCTCCCAACGATCAAATCTCGCTATCAACTGATCTACCGGTGAATGTTGGTGGAGAGTGGCAGGGTCAGGAAAGGGAGCTGGAGCGGGAGCCTCCTCCTCTCTAGCCTCCCGTGGTTCGTCCGGGTGGAGACAAGTGCTGTGAAGGGTGCTGAAGGAATTGTTCGAGTAGAAGAGAGTTGGGAAATCTGGTGGATTGGGATATTGAATTTGGTATTTGGTCTCAAGAACATAGGCTATGATATGTCCTAAGGCTAGATTTGGCTTTCTTCTGTGGCCTGGGTCGCGAATTGTTGTGAGGTGATCAATGTAACGAAAAAATAGATCTGCAGTGTTAAATTCCCTATGTGCCATGATGTAGAAGGTAGTGAGGGAAAGTAAAGGGGTAATGTGGACACGGTCGCCGGCTTTTGGAATGACAGATGTGCGAAGGACATGTTGGATTGTCCTAGCATCTCTGACTAGAGAGCTAGTTTCTCCAACATGGTAACGGGCATTGGTCTGACGAAGAAAGTGGTTTGCCGTGGACCAGTCAAAATCAGGGTCAGGAGCAATAAGGTGCAGCTTATCTCCGGTGGTGGATAGCTGTAAAAGTTCAACACAGTCCTGATATGTGATTTCGACAGGGCGTCGATTCACATAGGAGGACAGGGCTGTGAAGGTAGAGTTTATGCGGAGGTTTGCAAAGAATTCTAACAGGAACTCAGAATTGAAAGGAAAAATAAGAGATAGGATGAAGCAAAGGGAAGTGTGGGCAAAGAGATCCATTACCGGGTAGGAAATGTGGGTCGGATTGATAATTCTTGAAACAGTAATTCCACATTCCTTATAGCGATGATAAGCAGCTTCATCTTCTGCTTCACGGAACCGAGGGTCAACCCTTGCCCTCGAGGAACTTCCAGAGGTCTGCCGGACGCGCTTCCCACCAGCCATATGAGAGAACTTTAAGCAGAAAATCAAAGGAGAAAGGATGAGTTGTGAGAAAACATGGCTGGATCGGCCTATATTTAAAGAATCGTCCATATCGTCCTGGCCGATCGCGAAATCGTCCAGGCCGATATGTGTCAATTATTACGTACAGGCCGATTGGTCAAAAAGGCGGTCCAATCGTCCGGGCCGATCAGATATCGGCCAGGCCGATTAGACACAGGCTATCGGCCCGAGGAGTCAGTCCGGACGACCGTTGAAAAAGCAGATCGTCCGGGCCGATGAGGTGTATCGTCCAGGACGATGCACAATAATTGATCGTACCGGCCGAAGTTAAAACGTTTTAAATGCTTGCCACGTGTATCGTCCAGGACGAACAGTGGATCGGCCCGGCCGATGGTCCAATAATGGATCGTCCGGGGCCGAATTTAAAGTTCAAAACGTACTGACACGTGGATCGTCCGGGACGGTCCAGTGTATCGGCCAGGACGATGCACATAGAATGCATCGGCCAGACAAATAAACTATCGGCCAGGACTATCACCAAGAGTTTGATCAAATCGTCCAGGACGATGATGTATCGGCCAGGACGATGAATTTCAGTAAGCACAGAAAAAGGTCAGCAGATGGATTTTGGAAAGAATTTGTCCTATCGGCCAGGACGATAAAAATATCGGCCAGGCCGATGTGACTTGAAATTGAAATTAAGAAAGGAATGGTGATGATCAAGACCCTCAAAAATAAAACAAAAGAAAAGACAGTCAAAGACACACAAAAAATAAAAATAAAACAAACACCGAATATTTTTGGATTTTAATTTTTCTATTTTTTTTTTGTTTTATGAAGGCATCATATGAGAATTCTTTTCTTGAATTTAAATTTTTTGAAGTTTCTAGGAGATCAAGAGGTTTAACAAAATCCAAATTAGAAGAAGATTGAAAAACTGATTCTATTAACCCTAGATCGGACATTCTTCAGGGTACAAAAAATCTCTTAAAAACAACAGAGTCCTAACTTGGAATAACACAAGAGGTTTTAAGAGATCAATCAAGACTTGTTAACAACTAAAGTATCTTATAAATAATAAACCAAAATAGTTTTTCTCAATCATGGAATTTGAAATCAAATCTTTGAATGTATCACATAATCAATGAGTTTTCTAAGTTTTAAGAGTTTTACCAAAGAGATCATAGCTTGCAATTAGTGGGCTAATTTTATGCCTCTTTTTACTTTTATTGGCTCTTTGAGCATCTTTTGATTTTTGATACACTTTTGTGTATTTTTCTTTTCAATTTGGCTTCATTGGCCTCTTTCCTTTTTGTCTTTTGCAAGCTAATAACTCTTTAATATACCCTTAAAGAAAAATACTTAGTTGTAAGTATATCCTCCAAATATTAGAGAATAGGGGCTCTCTCTCTAACATAGGGAAGAACAATTCACAACACAAAATCAAAATCACGTGATGACTGCAATGGTAAGATTTCAAAAGCTTGAATGATATCAAAGAATTTTGACTATTATGCATAAGATGATTTAATGTAGCAAGATTAGAACGATATCTTAAAAAACCATTGGTTAAACTGAGTTTAGACTTTTTGTTTTATAAAAGAAAAATCATGCCACTAAACAAGGTCAGAAGAAGGGAAAACATCAATAGTTTACTCTCTTTAGCTAATTTAAAAAAAGCTAAACCCTATCTCCCAAAAAAAAAACTCCAATTTTTAAAAAGCTTGAAAAGTTTTTATCATACGGAAGCCAAAAATAAGGACCAAAAATAAAAACAAAAATAAACAATAAGCAAACTAAAGACAACAACAAAGTCAACACAAAAACTAAAAATAAAAGTCACACAAAAACTAACGATTTCAAGCAAGTGATAAAACAACGGATTTTAGCAATTGAGCTGCAAGCCTCCTTATGTTCAGTTATCCTATGCTCCCACGAGGTCTTTGGTGAGAGCACTCCTGCAAGACTCAACAACAGTCAGTTTTAGGAACCCAAACAGATTTGGGCTCCTTCTTAGGAAATATAGAGTGCAATGCAGATGTGGTATGTATTGAATCATGCATCTTAGGTCTCCACACCCAATGTGTACTACGGTGAACTGTGCAAGTGTGTGAGATGTGTCCTAACATGCCACAAGTAAAACATTGAACTCCAGGAAAAGGTTTTCTTAAATGATTTGAGTAGAGATGCCTCTTCCTAGGTTTTGGCCTTTGATTAAGAGTTGGTGTCATCCTAGCTTTCTTACATGTATCCAAATCATTTTGAATTCTCAAGTTAGTTCTTTTCAATGTATCATTCTCAATCCTCAAATTTTTCTCAATCTCTTTAGATTTTTTAAGATCATCATTAAGTGAGGTGTGTGAAGCTTTTAATGCATTGCTTTTATCAACTAATTCCAAATGCTTCTTGTTTAATTCATCAAATTCATCAAGGAGAGCCATGTGATTTGAATCAATCGTTGCATGATCTTTGAGAAAAACTTCATGCTCTTTTTGTAGATTTGAATGTTCTAATTTTAGGCTAGCATGAGTTTTCTTTAATTTCCTATATGATGCATGGATTTTTTCACAAATTTCAAATAATTCATCATAGGTTGGTCTACATACCTCTTCCTCATCACTTTGGTTTTCTCCCATGAAACACAAGTTTGTTGTTTCTTCCTCTGGTTCAGTCTCAGAGGAATCAGTGCCAGATTCTGCCCAGAAGCCTCTTTGGATTTTCTTATTCTCCTTCCTAGACTTAGCTTTTTCCTCACCTTTTTCCTTTTCTTTGCTTGAATGATCTTGAAGTGTAGGACAATCAGATCTTACATGTCCAGGTTTCCTGCATTCAAAACAAATAACATCAGAAGATCCTTTAGTATGTTTATGATCCTTACCTTTTCTCCAACTTTGATGATGCTTTTGTTTCTTCCTTAGAAAGCTTTTGAATTGCCTTGTGATGAAGGCAACTCCATCGCTTTCAGACCCGGAAGATTCAGAATCCGATTTGTGTGCCTTCAATGCAATGGTTTTCTCCTTTTTCTTTTCACCTGCATCAAGATTTCTTTGATTCACCCCTTGCTCGTAAGCAATGAGTGAGCCAAGCAAGTTATCAATAGAATAGGTGTTTAAATCTTTAGATTCAGTAATTGCAGTAATTTTTGCATCATAGGATGAAGGCAAGCATCTCAAAATCTTGTTAACTTTTTCATAGTTTGAAAGTTCTTTTCCTAGTGCATGCAATGAGGTAGCAATCTGAGTAAACCTAGTGTACATGTCAGAAATTGATTCATGAGGTTTCATACGAAAAAGTTCGTAGTCATGCAAGAGAATGTTTAAACGGGATTGTTTAACTTCATTAGTGCCTTCATAAGTAATGCATAGTTTATCCCAAATTTCTTTACCAGTTTTGCAAGTTGAAACACGCATGTAATCCTCAGATTTTAATGCACAGAAAAAACAATTCAAACATTTAGCATTTAGTTGAGCTAAATCTCGTTCATCAAAAGTCCATTCGGTAAAAGCAACTTCCGTTTTAAAACCGTTAATTTCACGAGAAGGTGGAGAATAACCTTCTTGAATAAGCATCCACATGCGATAATCAGTAGATTGTAAAAAAGTTGACATGCGAGTTTTCCAGAAATCAAAAGGTAGGTTATCGAACAGAGGAGGTCGGGTAATAGAATACCCTTCCGTAGTGTTGCGATTCCCAAAGTTAGACATGGATCAAATTCAAAAAGTTTTTAAACTTTAATTTTCGAAACAGGCTCTGATACCACTTGAAAGTTCGATGGGGATGTTAAGCCCTATGAACTTAGTCCCAAACTAACCAAGAGGGGGGTGAATTGGTATTTTAAAAACTTCGTTTTTAAACAAAGAAATAAAGTAACATAAAACCAAATCACACCACGAAAATAATGCGGAATTAAACGTGCGGAAGCAAGAAAAGAAACACAGAGATTTATAGTGGTTCGGTCGACTCGACCTACGTCCACTCCTTGGAGGCACCCTCCAAGTATTGCACTACACAAAAAGTGACTCTCCTTTAGCCCCCCACGGCTAGGTGGAGAAACCCTCACAAGAACCTCCTTTTTGCCACCCCGGCAAGGCAGAGAACCTATCTCCTTTTGCTTCCTCCTGAAGCCGGCAGAGAACCAGAACCAACGGCACAACTCCTTACCTCTACCGACCCTTCCACGGACGAGAAACTCTAGACGAAGACGACGCAGAGAGATCCTTGAAGCAACCCTTGTGAAACCCCTCACAAGCTCCCCCTCACAAGATCCTCTCTCTCTCTTCTCTCTCTCTTTCTCTCCTCAAGGTCTTCTCAGGTCAAGGCAGCAGCCAAAGGTCTTTAAAAACGTTGAACAAGAGCTCTTTAAATAGAAGAGCTTCAAAAGAGCTCATTAATTGCAAGTTGCCGACTTTATCGTCCAGGCCGATATGGACATCGGCCTGGCCGATCAGTACAAATTAATGAAGATCGGCCAGAGCATAGCCCTGAATGGAAAACAGGACGATTGAAAAATAGCTTGATCGTCCAGGCCGATCTTACGATCGTCCTGGCCGATTAGTTCAAATCAGAGGAAAATCGTCCTGACAATAGCCCTGAATATGGCCTGGCCGATACTGATCGTCCTGAAGTAACTTAAGGTTTTGACTAGATCGTCCTGGCCGATCTTGCGATCGTCCAGGACGATATGATCGTATCAATCATCCTTAATTACTTCCTTGATTTCCTGAACAATTATGGCATAATCTGTTAATATCGTCCAGGCCGATCCGAGGATCGTCATGGCCGATAATTTAAAGATATGCTATACCATACTTGTCTATGGCGGCTACTTCTTTCTGTTTTGAGCTTATCGTCCTGGCCGATACACGTATCGTCCAGGACGATCGGTTAACGTTGGCTGCCTTAATCAAGAATCCTTAATTAGACTTTCTGTTTTAAGCTGATCGTCCAGGCCGATCCAATATATCGTCCTGGCCGATATGAGTAAAAACAGAATTTCTAATTTTCTCAAGTGTGTGTGTGAAGGGTTACAAAGTATCAGTCTTTTTGGTTATTACAAGTGGACTCAAAAGGTAAAAATAAAAGTACAGACTGACTCAACCCTAACCCTACGCATTCCTGAACTTGGCTCCTTTTTGATTGTCCGATCGTCGATTCCTGAAAAGTTAGAAGCAACAAGCTATCCAAGAAAAACAGTGTTTGTCAATCATCAAAACATAAGACATGAAAAATAGATTTGCAACACAAATTAATGTGCTTGGTGACATTTGGCTTTTAGACAAAATTTTAAATGCTTGGCCGACTTTTGTGGATTGTATATCCTTGGAAGGTATGATGGTGCAGCAGCTTATCTCTGATGAGGGTAAGTGGGATGAGGGAAAACTTAAGATGTTCTTCTAGGAAGAGTTGATATTGCTTATCATGCAAGTTAAAATTGATACAGTGGTAAAAAAGGATAGGCTGGAAACTATCAGTAAGCTGTCGGGTAGATCTTTATCAGCCTTGGCATATGATTTTGTGTTTAGAGATAAATATATGGATGATGATGGAGGTTTTGTTATGTGGTTGAAGAACATTATGTTTAATAGCAAGGTGGAAGTTTTTTGGCGGCGACTAAGTAAAATTTCTATTCCTACCAATCATTTCCTTAAGTATAGAAGAATTGCTAGTGATGACTCTTGTGCTAGAGGGTGTCAAGAGGTAGAGAATTATGAACATATTGTGGTTCATTGCAAATACCTTAATGAGGCTTTTTCCGCTATTCATGGTTGGGGATTTGCTCTTCCTAAGTTTCATTCCCTGGATGATTGCTTAGAGGAAATGAGGAGAAGTTCGGCCAAGAATAAGAGTATGGTGAGACTTTACTGCACAGGAGTTTTTTTGTCTTGGAAAAACCGCAACTTAGTGAAGCACGGTAGAGCTGCTATGACTAGTAGCTTGGTGGCGGCAAATGTCATCTCTCTCTCCACATTTAAAAATAATCTATATCTAGATAGCTGGGTACTAATCTCCCTCGGGAGTCTACAACAACTTGGCACTCTCCACCGCTAGATTGGATCAAGATTAATTTGGATGCTTCTTGCTCCCTTCTTATCGGGCTGGCATTGGTGGGATCTTTAGAGACTACAGAGGTAGACTTCTTTTTGCATTCGATAAGAATACCATACATTGGGATATTTCTCAAGTTGAGCTAGAAACTATTTTTACAATAAGAGAATTCATCCAAAATTGAATGCTGGAAAGCAAAGGCATTATAATTGAAAGTGATAATATCAATGTGATTACACACATTCAGGATTCTTTGAAGAAGGTGGAGTGGAAAATGGAGAATTGGCATATTAAGGAGCTTCTCTTCCTTAAGGACTTTAATAAAATTGTTTTTCCTCATGTTAATAGGGATTGTAACCGAGTGGCTGATTTTTGTGCCACTTTGGCACTAGATAGTAGTTTTACTTTTGATAGTTTCTTTTTAGGTAACATTCCTTCTTCTTTGATTGAGTTAATCAAGGAGGAGTGCTATCATTCTAGACTTTGTAATTAGTTTGTTTGTTCCATTTTAATGCAATTTCTGCAGCTTAAAAAAAAAAAATCTACTCTCAAAGCATTCAAGGTAGTAAGATGAAAACTTAAAGAACAAATAAGAGATTCTTACCTTTAAGTAACCTTGTGAATCCCTTCATAATTTTCTCTCATTAGATCTATAAATTTTCACTCCTTAAACACTCTTCCAAACATTCTCCTTTTCTACTCTTGAATGTAATTAACAACAAGATCAGTAGAGTGTCAGTTTTTAAGACATTTATATATTAAAGATATAAAAACCATCTTGAAAACTAAAAATTTTAAGATGAACTTGCTCAGATCGTACAGTTTGATCACACTTCGTCTATATGAATAGTTCAAAAATTCATGTACGAACCTAATTTCGTTCTCTATCAGTCTTCTGTATGAACTAACATTGTATAATACAAATGATATAAAAATGAACTAATTTGCCTTGTATAACTCTACATGAACCCAATTTGTACATTATGAATCATCGATATGAACCATACATTGTATAATACAAACTATTTAAACAACTAATGGTTCATTTGGTATGAATGTGGACGACTCCATTTCGTACTCTATGAGTCATCTGAACAAACCCAACATCGTACAATACGATCACGTCAAAAATTGATGAGATTATTTTGGATGAACTACTACGCACCCATTTCATACTCTATGAGTTGTCCATACAAACTCCTCTTTATACAATACGAACAATTCAAAAATTGATGAGTTCATTTGGGTCGAATTGGTACATCCTCATTTTATATATACTCTATGAGTCATCTGCATGAAATATTATCGTGCAATATGAACAGTAAAAAAAATTCCCTAGCTTGATTTGATTAACTTTATTTTAAAGGAACTACAATAACAAACAGTCCATTGCAATTTTAAAACCGTACAATATGATTAGTTTTAAAATTTAAAGTTTTGACTTACTCCCCCGGCCAGTGTGTTTGTGTGTGTGTGGCTACCCAATTATAATCACACTTTCTCAAACTAAAAAAAAATAGAGAAATTATAAACTTCATTATAAGAAATACTATATTAAAGTCTTCAGTAATCTGGAGTATAATTTCTCTGAAACATTACTACTATGTTAGGAGAAACAATAATCATAACAATAATATTTTGGTAACATAAAAAAAATCACAAGATATAAAACTTAATCTTGAAATCTAAGTTGTAGCAATATATTCTTCAGCAGAGGCAACCTACTTTGTCTTCTTACATATGCCCACTTAATAAGACTCAACTCTAATAGAGTCTCCTCCTACATTATAACAACAGCCCACTTACTAGGACATGCACTCTTATCCATCTCCAAACAGTTGCCACTATTCATTATAGGTGGCATCCTCATGGCCTTAATCACCACTCCATTCATTGATACTTTTCTATTTAGGCTAGGTGGTCGTGAGTTAACCAAATCAATGCTCTTGCTGACAACTTCCATGCTAACACCCCTACTTGGAAAAGCCTCAATTGTGTTAGCTATCCTCTTCTTAATTCACTCAGTACATCCATGGCAGAGGGTTGTTCTCTTCGATCTGCACATGGGAATGATATATCGCAACAGGATCTAATTCCATCACATATGCTCATCGACTCTCAAATCTCAGAAGTTGGAAGTATAGTTCTCTAGGGAGAAAACCTCAGTTTATAGGAGAACCTAACAATAGGTGGTGTAAGATCATCATCATGTCACTATTGAAGGTCAATTCACCTTGTAAAATAATAGTAAACGTTAAGAATTAAATTCACATTTCTTTCTTTATTTACTTTTGAGAGACCCACTTATTTTCATTCACTCTCTTTTCATTAAAGGGATGATTAAATTGTAGAACAAAATGTATGCTCATAAATGCCTTCATTGATGTTTACAAGGTAGCTATCGAACCATGATAAGGACCTTTTACCTAAAGAACGGTTCCTTTGATGCACTCGCCTTGGACTATTTGAGGAACTTTCCAGAGGAGATCAAGTAGCTTTACTTGCCTGAGTCCAATAATGAAATCACATGGGAAATTTAAGGTGCCTTTTCAACTAAGCAGATATCTACTTGGTGCTACCACAACCACTAGCTCTCTTACGAAACCTTCTTCTTCATGCTCGAAAAGCTTAGTTGTATGAAAAGGCTTAAAAAGGGGACCCCTCACATCATTATGATATCATTGCTTGGGCAAAATTTCTCCACTCTTGTGACATTATAGCTAATTACCAGTGGTTATGTCCGGCGGTCTATGGACCGCCGGTATTAATGGCAGTTTCGCCGGCGGTTTACCCGCTGACTTATTCCTGCTAAGACCGGCGGCGTTACCGGCGGTCTGTTCTGAAAGACCGTCGGTACTAGCGGCGGTCTATTAGCCGTCGGTAAATCGTCGGATAATTATATTTACCGATGGGGTAACGGCGGCTTATACCGCCGCTGATAAGTTACTTATTTTCGGCGGCCGTAACCGCCGGAAAACCGCCGGTTAAAGCCCTAATACGAACAGACCCGCACCTCGCATTTCATTTCTATCCTCCGCTCCTCTCTCCTTTCGGCCGCTCTCCCGTCGCCTCTGCCCGGATCGAGCTCCTAGGTCGACGCCGACGAACTCTCTTCGACCGCCGACCACCCACCGGCTGCCTCTCGCTCGATTAACCTTTGGTGTCACATGCCGCCGTCGATCTAGCTCCGGATCTCACTCCGCCGGCAACCCTATTTTCGGTTTGAGGTTAACAAAAATCAGTATAGTTTAAGGTAATATTTAATGTATTTTGTTGATTATTTGTTTTGCCTAGTATGTTAAGCAATTTAGGAAAGTATAGGTGAAATGAACTCATCATTAGCTCCAATTTTTGCGCCATATTGCAAAAGAGGTCATAGTTATACAACATTATAACCTTCACAATACATCGAGCCTGACGGCGATAAGTTAGTTCAATTTAAGTTATTAAGTTGTTTTTATTTTGAAATATTACATGTTATTGATAAATAAAGTTACTTGCAGCTTCAATCCTTCAAGGCCACCTATACATATGATCTGGGATATAATAAAGAATAAGTATGATGCACCTTACTTATCATGGAAGAAGATCCCAAAGCTAGTTAGAGATATGTGGTTTGGAGAATTTCAGGTATATTTTTTTTTGTTGATTTCAAGTATATGATTTAATTTGTACTAATCTTTTTGATATTGCCTAAATTTTTACAGAAAGAATTTAGGTGGTTGCCTGAGTACAGCACGAGGATCAGATCAAATTTTGAGAGGAGAGGAGCGACCCGTCTCAGAGACATGTTCACAGACATTAGAAAGTCCGAACAGCGTCCTAATTGGATTGGAGAGGGCGTTTGGGCAGATTTGAGTAGTGCTTGGGCTACCCCGGAGTTTATAAAAATGAGAGAGCAGAATAAACAGAACAGAGCCTCTGACTGGGGCTGTTTAGGAAGCTCTCTTCATACTGGTGGATCTGTACCTCATACGGAACATAGGCGGCGACTGGTAAGTGTTTTGAATTGGTTTATTATATATATTTATGTTAGTATAACTAAGCATCAAATTTTTAGAAAGAGCACCTTGGTCGGGAGCCAACACCATTGAAGTTGCATACAAGAACTCATCAACATCAAGCTGACCATCAGTGGGTTGATGAGAAGTCAAAGAAGGCTCATGTGAGTAAAATTTATTGGAGTTTTAGAATAAAAATTTATTTTAATAAAACTAATTGTAACTCACAAGATGATTTCGTACGAGCTAGAGAAAGTCGGCAGTCCACTGGCGAGGGATCATTTTCTGGATCGGCCCACATTTCTGAGTATCATACATGGTCAGAAGTTCTTGGTGGAAGACAGAGGGGGGGGTGGGGGTATATGGCATGGGTTCACAGGTTTTTGCTATTGAGGGCAGTTCATACACCTCTGCATTTCATGATCCAAGTGGAGCTGAAGAATCTGTAAGTGAGAGGGTTGTAGCGCTTACTAGAGAGAATGAAGAGATGAAAAGGGTTCAATCTAGAGAGATTGAAGAAATGAGAAAAGTTCAGAATGAAATGCAAGCAGAGTTTCAATCCTACAGAGCTGGAAAACAGAGGAAGAAGGACCAACAGGAGCAGCCATCTGCAGACAGTGAGGATACAGATGATGATTAGATCTATTTTATGTTTGATGATTGTATTAATTAGAACTTGTGATTGCAACATTATCATGAACTTACTTGTGAACTGTGATTGTAATGTTATGATGAGCTTGTGATTGTATTTATAATTTATGGTTGTGATGAATATAGCGGCGTGTTGCCCAACATATGATTGTGATGAATATAGCGGCGTGTTGCTCTTTCCCTTTAGGGTGAACCTCCCTCAAATAGAGGGGATGCTGTATTTTTTTTACAGGTGCTACAGGTTTCCGGCCGCTAACCGGCGGTTCAGCCGCCGGAAACTACGATACCGGACGGCCAATATAAAGCCGCCGGTGCATCACACCGTCACCGGCGGTTATACGGGATATCCGGCGGTTTTTAGACTTTAGGGTACCGGCGACGGTCGGCGGAACCTCCCTCAAATAGAGGGGAAACCAGCGGTCGTGCTACTGCACTCAGTGAAAACCGGCGGTTTTTACCGGCGGTTAGTGTATGCCAAATTTTTTTTTGCTTTTACCGGCGGTTTATTTTTGCGGCGGTTTTGTGCTACAGGTTTCGGCGGCCGTTAACCGGCGGTTCAGCCGCGTCGGAAACTACGATACCGGACGGCCAATATAAAGCCGCCGGTAATGGCATCACACTCTCCGTCATAAAAAAGACTCTTTTTTTAAAGTTTATTACCATGGCGGTAGGCTATAGCCTCGGTGGACCTATAGCCTTGGCGGTTTCAGCCAAGCCGGAAATAGGCCGACGGTAGGGCCTAGACCGCCGGCGTTCGCGACGGTTAAGTGAAATCCGACGGCGTTGTCTGGTACTACGGCGACGGTCGGCGTAGTTTTCAATCCAAACATCTCTACGACGGCTTATCCAAATTCCTGAATTCCGCCGGAGACTCACCTCCGTTGGTAGGCAAATGGACTTTCCGCCGGTAACAATTGGGCCTTATGTAACACTTTTCACAAAATTATTTCGGCTTCTAGAATAAAATTATCCGGCGCCTAGCGTCACAGCCGAGAGATCGACGGTTACCGCTATCGGCGGCATCTGTTCGGCGGCCGGAGAAGACACGTCGGCGGCGGAGTCGATCGGGGTTCGGTTAGGGAAACCAGTTCGGTCGGTGTACCGGCGGTTCGTGCGTCGCCGGCCAACACCGTCGGTAAACCGCCGGTCCATATTGTTGCCGGCGGTTTAGCGACGTTATATAAGTACCGGCGGCCAATGAGGGATAGGCACCGGAAAACGCCGGCGGCTAAACCGCCGCGTCGGTAACACTACAAAGTTTCCGGTAATACGCGATTTTTTTCGGCGGCGAAAAAACCGCCGTAAAGCCGCCGGTAGACAAAAAAACCGCCGGTTAATATAGGCTAACCGCCGAAAAAAACCGCCGGATTTCGGCGTTTTTCCTGTAGTGGTTCTCACATGGAGATTTCAACTCACCCAATAGCCAAGCTAATAAAGTCAGTACGATCCACCATAAACTTTGAATTCAACAATCATTATTCTACTGCATATACTTATTTATGTTAATAAGGCTAATATACATAAAAGCCTAATAGCAAATGACACGTTACTTCCCAAACAAGCTATATTATGTGATTATCTATGATGAATAATTTAATACTTAAGAAATGAACATTTTCAGATAAAAACTTAAATTTTTTAGACTATTTTGATTATATAAAATATATTGTTATTCTTATTGATATAGGACCACAAGCCTTCCTTAAAAAAAAGGAAAAACATACATACCAAAAACAAAACAAAAAAAGCTTTAATGAAATCTATATGAGAAGACAGTAGTCATTTGTATGTGGCTTTGAGCGAACTGGTACATGTCTAGACGGGCATCATGTTATCATTTTCCATCTTATCTTTCACCTGGTTTGTCCACTCTTCAGTCATTATCTTTTGTTCATCATCAATAGCGGCAGGCTTGACTGCTATGTTCTTCTTCACCGCCTTCTCATCAACCTTTTTATTTCCTCCTGGCTTCTTGTAGATTACGTAGAGAATCATTTGTGCTAATCCAAACAGGAAACCCAATACATTCGGAAGCTGAACAGCCAGTATATGTAGATCACATCGTATTACATATATGAACATAATGGTTTTGCGCAAGTGCTTAGCTAATATTCAAATTGATGAAATGAATTATAATATTCTATCTATGAATGAAAGATAAATGATCAAAGTCAGAAGATTACATTTAAACCTTTGAGGACATGCATTCACACAGTAATTTAAAACCAAAAAATGGACAAATTGCTTAGTTTTAGCTTGATTCAATTTCGATATGTTCAAATGCATGTCCTCTATTTCAAGTATTTTTTCTTCTACCGTTGATCATATATCTTTCGTGAACACGAAAAGTAATTAATGGAATATCCAGAAATTTTTTTTACACTAAAATAACCACTTACCATGACATATAGATCCTTAATGAGCAGTCCATAGAAGAACCATGCAACAGCGCTAATGGTGAGAAAGAATGATAGGTTAAATGGCATGAATTCAACGCTCTTTGTTGCTATTACTAGTTTCTGTAAAGTCAAGTGAAATCAGATGTCAAAATTTTAGTTGTTGATTGCCAGAAAAGAATTTCCAGAAAAAATATTGTCACACCTTACATTCAATATTTGGTTAATATTATACTAATAAAACTAATCATTACTATTATTATTTTAAAATTTGATCAAAAAATAAATAATATTCATTTCTTTTATAATAATACCTATAAGAGCTATTCTATCTAATTAATCAAAATTTTATTTTATTTCATAAAGCATTTTGTTGTGTCATGTGATGTGATTTTTATATTGCAAAAAAGAAATCTTTGATAAAAAAAATGGCCGAACAATTATTAGTAAAAATATGTTTAGAAAATATAATCTTGAAAAAGTATTTTAACTCTATTTCGTAAATAACAAAATGAAATTTTGATTAGAAAAAAAAAAAAAAGAACAACTAATAAAGGCATCCTAATTGAATTTAATGACTGAAACTAATTATCTTCAAATTTTCGAGCATTTAATTTAATCTCACCATGATACTTAAAGGAGCAGCGAAGACGCATACTGCAAATCCAACACAAATCCATCCGACTACTTTCACACGTGTGTCGCCTTTCGAAAGTAATATGGTGGAAAGAACTATCGCAGAGAAAATTCCTCCGTCCAACAATATGATTATTTTGGCCGCATGAACCTGCAAAATTGTATTATTTGATTACCATTGATTTATTTCAAAATTGAAGCTTTTGTAAACCGAGAAAAACAAATAAAAGCAAAAGTGATATACCCTAGCTTTCTTATGTGCATATGCCAGGAAAACGGCTATATAGATGGCTTCAATAACGCAGCCGATGGAGTTGATGATGATGAGAAGCAAAACATTAGTTTTGATAAATGCATAATAAAGCCACAGCATGGCGCTGAATAAAGCCACAATATAGGGCACGGCCTGAAACCCTTCTGTTGATCTTTTCTTGTAGATACGATAAAACGTTGACCTGCAGAAATATATTTTTTGTGAGCCATGAAGATATATATATATGAATATATATATATATATATATATATATATATATATATATATATATATATATATATATATATATATATATATATATATATAGAAGCTATTGATTTGTTTGTTCTACCGTACTAAGAGTTTACAGGAAACAAAAAATAATTATAAAGGAAAAAAAGAAAGAAAGAAGGGATTGAGGTTGGCTTTACATTGGAGCAAGGAACACCATAAATGAGATAAAATTTCCTGGAATGGGCAAGAAATACAGGTATATAAGTTAGAAATATGTTTAAAAGGTTGAACATAGTGGAACGAATAAATTCACAGCAAGAAAAAACTGTAATGTCACAAGCAGCTCTTAGAGAAACTCACACGTAATCTATTACGTACATCTGAAATGTACAAAAAGAAAGGGCTTAAATAATTAACATGAAATAAATGCGAGGACTTAAAGTGCAATAAATAAGATTAAGATTAGTAACGAAAGAGTTTTTTTATTTTACACCTTACATAGACCAAATAATGAGAAGGAAGGACTTCCTTCCATGGTATGTAAGCAAAATTAAATTCTACATGAGCAGCTTCTTTTCACCTTGGTTTCAACAATAAATATATATGTAATTAAATACGCAGCTTTCATTAAAATTCTTATATTTTGTTTGTATTTCCATGTCGATTTAAGTATTGTCTGTAACCTATTATTTTTTATTGTCATTTAGCGAGATGCTCCGAATTTGAATGGGAAAGAATTATATTGCATATTTGTCCTCATTATATAGAAAATTTATTTTCTTCTAAAAAAAGTGTTCCGGCCGAAAAAAAATCTTTGACTAACAAACTGTTTATAAGGTTTTGAAGGAATAAAACTATTTGTTTACAAGAACATTTAGTAAAAATTTTACTGAAAGTTGTGTCACCTAAATTTCACGAAACGGAATTGGGAAACAATATTCTAAATAATTTTATTTTATACATGACCTAGAATGCCTGCAGTCAATGCCCACGGACTGTGACCCATTTCTGAGCAAAAGAGAAGAAAGGATTTACAACTCGAGGAGAAGATGAGGAGGAGTTGGATGCTTCTAAATTCCTTGTTCAACTTTCTCAAGGCTCGTTAGCTTGAGCAAGTTAAAAAAAGTAATAGAAATCCGTTCTCTCCTTCCTGCCCTTAGAGGTACAACTTAAAAGAATTTATATAAGCTAAACTCAATGTTGTGGGCCAATGAAAGCTTTTGGCAACATTAGCCAGTTGTAGCTTAAAGTTTTTTGTTTGGTTTTTTGCTTTCTATTTCTGCATTTAAAATATTAGTCATGAATTTGATATCTAACAACCCACCTCACATGAAGCAAAATTCCACGTAGGATTAATTTGCCCGGTCAAGTTAGGTGCAATAGAAAAAAATGATAAATTTTGCGACGGCCCTTTCTTTTATTATTATTATTTTTTTAATATTTATTATTATTTTTTATTATTATTATTATTATTATTATTTTTAATAATATTATTATTTTTAATGACTTGTTCTGAAATTAATTAGCTCTCCCTAAGCTTGTAGATTTTTTAGAAAGAAATATATTGTGTTGAACAAAAATCTATTTATGGATGGCACTTGACTGTAGTAGTCGGATAGCTTTGTGAGATGGTGCCTCAGTCTCTGGTAGAATTATTTGGTACGAACATCGGACATACTATACATCCGGACGCCAAAAAAAAGGCGCATGCACGTAGTGCATCGACGACCAAGGACCCGACTCAATGAAATCTAGAAATTTAGCACATGACTTTCCAAATAACCTTGCGACCCGATGACTTGATCTGGATCTAACGCAAAAATTCAAAAGAAACACACATTTATTTAGGTTTTATGACATTGGCAGACTATATTTTTCATGTGAGACAAGATTTCTACAAAAAAGAGAGTTGAGAAAGAACAAGGAGGAAGAGGATACAAAGATGACAATCTCTTTGGATGACAACAAATTGTGCGAGGAGATGGACAAGACCCAAAAAGTTCGAGAAGACTTACCGCAGCGAAGTATGGAAGTTAAGTCTGTGATATTATCAGTAAGTTTTTAACTCCGAAGAGGTTTTACAATTTATTATTTGAGAATGTAACTATGTGCGTATCTCTTCTGTGTAACTATGTGCTTCCATTATATGTGTCATTTTTGTTTTTCTCTCTCTATTTCTTCTATGTGAAGCTTCTGGAAACCGCTTCTCAGTACACCCTTTTAGTACCGAGTAGTATTGCTTCCAGGTACCACTTCTAGGTACCGATTCCCTATAATGAGAAGCACTTGTGCAAACTGTTTCTGCAGTGTACTGCTGAGTTTTGTGTTCGTCAATGTTTATACCATGAAAATAAGAATATTAGCTTCCCGATACTGCTTATCGATACCACTTCCTAATACCAAGAAGCGGTAGAGTGAATTGGTTCCATTACATACAACTAATTTTTGCGTAATGCCATGTTTATATTAGAATATTATATATGTTTTTCTTGTGCACAAGGTGTTTATAGCTATGAGAATAAAGCATATGATAAGTATTGTGATTATGTTCATAATTCTGGTTTCACTATCGGAAAGAGCATCATTGTTATTGACCTAATTCAAAGAAAATAAAATCGAAGGGCTTTATTTTTTTTAAAGCTAGATTTAAGAAGGATATTGACTTAAATTCAAAATCAAAATATAATAAATCAAACACTAGAACTAGGTGTCCAACTATTATTAGATTTTCAGTGACTAAAGATATAGATTGGATGGTGCAAAAATCTATTAAGAGCCATAATCAAGAATTAGCTATGTTGGAAGATCAAAATTTGCTTAGATCACATAAGCACATTAGTAATGAGAAAGCTTCAATTCTTAAATCAATTATAAAAGTTGGGATAAAAATAGTTGATGCATTTACCTACCTATCCAGTAAAGTAGGTGGTATAGGAAATGTGTGATTCTCTAATAGGGATGCATATAACTTCATTCAAAAAAAGGAAAGAGCGAACATTGAGAATGAAAACATGAATTCCCTAATTAAACTATTCGAAGAATGACAAGTTCATGACAACATGTTTGCATGGGACGTCTAAACATATGAGGAAGATAGATTATTGATTTTTTTTAGGTTGATGGATTAGGGAGAATAAATTATGACTACTTTGGAGATGTGATAATTTTTATACTAATTATAAGCTTAACAAATATAATTTAGCTTGCGCATCCTTTATTGGAGTTAATAATCATTAACAAAATGTTCTATTTGGATTATTTTTTTATTGGAGGATATAATTGATTTATTTACCTAGCTATTTAGAACATTTTTATGAATAATGGATGATAAACATCACACACTGATATTTACTAATAAGGACCATGTAATGGCAATAGAAATTGCATTACCTACAACTTGACATAGGCTATGCAATTGGCACAAAATAAGAACGCTTCTTCCAAGGTGTGGTACTTCAATAGTAACAACAATGTAAGAGTCTTTTCTTATAGGTATTTAAGCAAGTGTTATTCTCATGATGATTTTGAGAAAACCTGAGTTGAAATAATTGCTGAAGGGGGCCTCCAGTGAAGTGCAGGCTAAATGCTATCTCTAATATAAGATTGAAAGGTCACTAGGACATGAGAAAAAGTAAAAACATATAGGAATGCTTAATAGATGAGTATAATATTCATTAATCAATAAGCCACCTAATAGCTGAATATAAAAGAATGATGGGAGTAATTGATGGGTATCACTCGATTTCACTCGGTATTTCTCAGTGCATGCTCGATACCATTTTTAGTACATGCTCTCTAACATTCAAAACCTCTCGATATTGCTCGATATCACTAAGTAGTAGTGGGTCCAATGATATTCCTTTGTAGTGTCCTATTATTTATGGTGGGTGGTTGTGGAAAATAAGCTATTTAATGAAGGTTTGGTGTAACTTTTAAAATTGTCACTATTAGTAGTAGACAAAATTTTGTAATTTAAGGTGTATAACACATTCTCTCTACCACACCATCATGTTTTGTAAGAATATCTGTTGTGATTAATACTTTTGAGTTGCAAATTTTAGCCCAAAGGCATTTGCGCTTCCAAAGACAAATGGTATTTACTCTTCCATTAATTAGAGAAGCATTTTTGAGTTACTAGGTCACTTTCTCTTCCTCAATCAGAGAGGAAATTGAAGAGGGAATGCCTTGCAGACTTGGAACTGCAAATGCCTTTATGGTTCCTGGAAGGTAAATACCCCTCATCTTTGGGGACCATATCTTTGTACTGCAACGGATGTGTTTTGCGATAAATTAATGTAGTAGTTGTACCTATGATTTTAGATTATGCCCCATAAATTATGTTGGTTTGAAACTCAACTACATCTATATATGCCAATGAAAGTCTTCGTAAACCTTGCTACAAGTTAGATGCAGAAATATTTAGAAATACTACAAGAAAACCATTGATTACCATAAGATCTTTTGACAAAAAAACTCTCCGCTGGTAATTATGGTGTTCTTACCAATGTTTTATGCGATGATAAAATTATGGCAGAATTTTTAGCATATATTATATCGGTAATTCTCTGACGCATTATCTACTGTTAAAGTCGTCATAATTTATAAAATCGTATTATAACGCGATGTATATTCCACTGATAATTGGCGGTGTAATAAATGACATATATTATGCTAGTGTATTTAAACATGATGTACATGTACCGTCAAAAAATATGACGGAAACCTCTCCGGCATCGTATAAGTCGAAAAAATTGTTAGTCCAAACCCTATTTCTCACATGAGATCATCTACCTTATTATTTTAATCCTAGTCATTTCTATTCACTTAGCTCTCCTCTATCGCCTTAGCCAAATTTCACCGCTGTCGAGACCGACCCATCACCCAATGGACATCCACGAAGTTTTTCGACATTCGCTGCCTCAGTCTCTGACCTCCGCCGCTATTTTGAGGCCGTAAGATTCTCTTTTTCATGCATTTTCTCACTCAAAATTTGCAAGAGCATTTACCTTAGTTTATGTATTTTTTCTTGTTGATGATATTATTCATGTTGATATTAGTAAAGAGGGAGTTGAAGGTAAACTTGAATTATGGAGATCAAAGTTAGAGTGTAATTTTAGTAGTACTAGACCTAGTGAGGGGATTGTGACTTTGTGCGATCAAGTCATTAATAAGAGTATATTTCTTAGATATCTTGGATCTATTGTTCATAGTGATGGTGAACTAGATGGTAATATTATCAGAAGAATTCAAGTTGGAGGGTTGAAGTGGAGGAATGCATCGGGCTAGTTTTGTGATTGAAAAGTCCACCTCCAACTTAAGGGAAAATTCTATAAGATGGTGGTGAGACCTGTAATGTTTTATGGTGAGATCTATAATACTTTTTTGTGCTATTAAAAGGGAAACATATTACTAAGTTATGTGTTGCAGAGATGAGGATTCTCATGTGGATGAGTGGGTTTACCCTTAGAGTTAGGATTTGAATTGAGCATATACATGATAAGGTTGGTGCAAATCTAGTGGAAAATAAGATTAGAGAGAGTCACTTTAAATGGTTTGGGCATATAAAATGGTGGCCTTTTTATGACCGGATAGGGAAAGTAGATGTATTATATTTGACTTATCTTAAGAGAGGTAGAGGTAGACCTAAAAAGACTTTGTTAGAAATTATTAGAAATGATCTTTCTTTATTAGATTTAAATGAGAATTTGACTTTTAACAAAACACAATGCAGGAAAAGTATTCATGTAGTCAACCCCATGTAGTGGGACAAAGGCTTGATGTTTTTGTTGTTATTGTTGTTGAAAATATCTTTAGAAAATTAATAATGTCCAAACCAACGACTCTCTATTCTTCTCTAAGGCGATTCTGAGGTGATTCTGAGGTGCTCTAAGGTTTTCATTCCCAATCATCTTTCCTTTTTGTCTCTCGCATTTTTTTTGTTATTTTCTTTGTTCCTTATTCTTCTCAAGTTTATTTTTTCATCTTGATTTTGCTTGCTATCCTTGATGTTTTTTTGTGTTTTGTGGTTTTTGGGAGATGATGACGACATCGTCATTCATTCCTCTGATTGCGGTATTTTTGAATGGTGAGTCTCGTTCTTTAGAGATGTTTTAGCTAGCTCGTGTTCTTATTCTTCCTCCAAACTTCCTTTTGTTCAATCTTCTTATAATGGTTGATCAACATTGTTGCTTAAGGATTCTATGGTTTCTAGGCTAGCTTCCCCCTTTATGCTTACACTTATTGGCAAGTTTATACTTAAGCTGCCAAATCTGGATGTTATTCGTAAGTTCTTTTGGAACCTGAAATTATCTTGTTCGTTTCAAGTGGGTTTATTGGATTCAAAGCATATTGTGGTTAAACTTACCAACCATTTGGATTATAGCCATATTTCCACACGAAGATCTTATTACATTTAGGGTTGTCAAATGAGATTGTTTAAATGGTCACCTGATTTTGATGTTCATGAAGAATCTCCTATTGCCCCTATGTGGATTTCTTTTCCTAATCTTCATTTACAATTTTTCAATTTTTAAATCTTATTTGGATTGGCTTCTATATTTGGTACACTGTTGCAAACTGATCAAGCTATAGCATCTATTTCACAGTCGTCTGTAGCTCGTGCGCTAGTTGAACTGGATATATCAAAAAGCGTCCCAATAAGGTTTGGATTGGTTTGGAACTTAATGTCTATTTTCAAAAAGTTGAATTTGAAAATGTTCCAATTTTCTACTCTCATTATAAGATGCATGGGCATGGATTAAATGCTTGTTATAAGTTGCACCCGCACCTTCGGAAGGGTAAGGATCCTATTAAACATGTGCATAAAAGTGGTTTAATTTCTGCTGAAGATATTATTACTCCTTATTCTGAAGGAAATATGGGGAGTGTCCCTCAAGTACAAGATCCTTTAATTAATCCTTAATTTTGGATTCTATTCTAGTGGAAATGAATATTATTATTGTGGATGAGTTGGATAAATAAAAGGAAGTTAATCTTAACTCTATCTCATTGTTTCCTATTATTTCTCATAATGTGAATGACCAAAGTACTAATACTAATCTAAATAATGTTTGCCTTTCTATTGAGCCTCTTTTGGAGGCTTGATTTGTTAATAATAATATTATGGGTGAGGAAATTGTCAAAACCATTGTTATTGTTCAGGATATTGTCCAAACTGATGTGATGAACAGGTTAAGTTGTAATGTTATGAACAATGAAATCTTTGTGGAAGGAGATGTTTTTTACATGGAAGGAGATTTGCCTCTTTCTAAGGGTAAGTCAGGTATGGTTAATGAAAGTAAGCTTCCTTTGAATGATTATTATTATAGTGATGCTTATATAGACACTGAGGATATGGATATGTTGGCTAAATGCTTTACTAGAGATAATAATGATACTAGTTATACCAAGGGGTGCGTCAGCAGAGGTAGAATGAAAAACAAATTTATTCTTCAATCTCCTAGAAATTCCCTATCGCATACTTCTCGTTAACATTTTGGTTTTTATGTTTAACGCTATTATTTAGAATGTGAGGGGTATTGGGTGCTCCTTTTCTAAGTTTAGAGTTAAAAACTTATGCCGTATTCATAATATCTCTCTTTTTGTCTTACTTGAACATCTTATCTCCTATGATAAGTTAGTTAGTACTGCTAAATATTTGGGTTTTAAACATGCTTTGTCAAATGTGGCCAATAAAATTTTGTTTTTTTGGAAATACTTTATTCATGTTGACATTATATGTGATTTTACTCAAGTTATTCATTATAGTATAGAAAGTTCTATCTTTTAATATTGTGCTTCTTTTGTTTATGCTTCTTCCTCTCATTACACTAGAAAGATTTTATGGGATCAAATTACTCAGTTTCATAGTATATGTAACCTTCCCTGACTTATGGGAGGTAATTTTAGTACTATAACTAAATCTTCTGAGAGCATAGGGGGTTCTCCTCCTATCTATCATTCTATAAAGGATTTTAATAGTATGATTATGGATTGTAACCTTATTGATATTGGTTATTCTAGTGATAACTTTACTTGGAACCGTGGGCATTAATGGAAAAGGTTAGACCGAGTTTTAATTAATGACTATTGGCTGAATGCTTTTGAGTCTACTAATGTTTAGAACCCTCTCTGATCATTCCCCTTTTCTTATTAAAATTAACCATAGAGTGAGGGATTTTCCTTCTCAATTTAGATTTCAAAATATTTGATTACTTCATGATTCTTTTATGGATTTAGTTAAAGATAATTGACAAACTCCTTTATATCCAGACAATTCTATTTCTGGCATGAAAAGATTTTGGTTTAATATTAAAAGGCTTAAACTTGTTTTAAAATGGTGGAATCACAATGTTTTTAAGAATTTTTTCCAACATTTTAATTGTGGAACATAAGATGAATTGTTATGAAACTCAATGTCAATTGGTGTCTTCTAAAGCTAATTTTTGTTTATTGAGAGAGGCCATTGATGGCCTTTATAAATTACAAGCTCAGGAGAAAATTTTTTGTAAGAAAAAAGCGACTATAAAACATCTAGTTGAGGGTGGTAATAATACCAACTATTTCAATGCCTTGGTTAAGAGGAAATGGGCTATTAATTGTATTCATAAAATTAATAGGGTTGATGGTTCTGTGATTGAGGATGGTGTGGAAATTGCTTATTTAGAAATTCAACACTTTCAAAATCATCTTAATAAATCATTTACCACTGCTATTATTGATAACCCTACTATCATTCCTAATATTTTTTCTCATGAAGATAATATTTTCTTATCTAAACTTCCTTTAATGAAGAAAGTTAATTATGTAGTTGGTTTAGAATGCTACATGACAAAGTTTTTCAAAAAACTTGGCATATTATTAGCAATGATCTTTTCTTTGCAGTTATTAATTTTTTAATGGTAATTCTATTCCTAAGTTTTATACTTCTACCTCTATTGTGCTTAATCCTAAGAATATATCTATCACTTCTTGGAATGATTTTAGACTGATTAGTCTTTGTACCTTTTTTTATAAATTGCTTTCTAAATTTTTGATGAATCATTTAAAAGTTTTTTTTGCCTAAACTTACTGCTCCTTTCCAAATGAGTTTTGTTAAAGAGCATACTATTGTTAATAATATCCTTTTGGTGTAAGAATTTTGTTAAGATTTGGATGTTAAAATTTGAGGTGGTAATATGATTCTTAAACTTGATATTGCCATGGCTTATAATAATATTGATTGGAATTTGCTTTACGAGATTATGAAGTTACTTGGTTTTGATTCTAATTTTATCAACCTCATTAACCTTTGCATTGAAAGCCCCTAATTTTCTATCATTGTTAATGGTAAGGTAAATGGTTTTTTTGAGGCTTCTCATGGGCTGAGATAAGGTGATCCTATTTTCCTGGCCCTCTTCATTGTTACAGCTAAGTATCTCTCTAGAGGTCTTACTGATCTTTTTGTGAAGTACAATAGCCTTTATTTTAGAACTAAGTGGTTTTTATTATTTCAATTATGTTTTGTTGATGATTTTATTATTTTTATGAATGCTTCAATGAATAAGATTCATAGGCATTTGAGGTTCTTTCACCAATTTCAATTTTGAGTGGTCTAGCTCTTAATAAACATAAGTGTTATTTTATTCCTGCTAAGAAAATATATTTTTATCATATTTTAGCTATTAAGAATTTAACTCTACTCATGGTTTTTTGCCTTTAAATTACCTTGGTGTGCCTCTTTATAAGGGTAAAAAGAAGTCCTTTCTTTTTTATTATTTAATCACAGTTCTGCATAACAAATTTTTGTCTTAGGATTCTATTTTTTTAAGTTATGGTGGTCGGTTAACTCTATGAAGAGTGTTCTTTATTCTATATTGGTTTATAGTTTTCAAACTTTTCTTCCTACTCAGCAGTTTATTATAGGATTGATAAAATTTTCAATAAATTTTTTTGGAAAGGGGCTAGTGGCAATTCAAAAATCCACTGGTCTTCTTGGGATAAATGTTGTGGTACTTTGGGTGAAGGGGCTCTGGATTGTAAGTCTATGAATGATTTGGCATTCCCTTTTTCTTTTAAGTTATGGTATAATTTTTGTGCTAAATCGAGCCTTTGGGCTAACTTTATGGTTGCCAAATATTATAGGGGGAAGCATCCCACCACATGTAGCTTTAGTAAAGGTAACTCTAAAGTTTGGCACCATTTGTGTAAAGTTAAATGGTTGGTTAAGTCGTTTATCCTTTGGGGCCATGGTAATGGCAATACTTTCTTTTGGCAGGATCATGTGTGGGGGGGTCAATCCATTGACTATATTTCCAATACTTCTTCCAATGCTATTGTGAAGGTTAATTATTTTCTTTCTGACAATGGTTGGGATGTTCAGAAACCTTTTGATGTTCTTCCTAATTTTATTTTTCAACAAATCCTTAAGATCCCTTTGAACATTAAATCTTTGGATGTGCAGTTATGTGCTTCAACTAAAGACGGTAAATTTAGATTAAGTGTTGCTTGGCATTCTTTTAAAGATAAGAAAGAGGCTTTGAAGATTTTCATTATTAAATGAAATAAAAGTATTCCTTCTACTCTTTCTGTGTTTATCTGGAGAATTTTACATAAGTTTATCCCTACAAATGATAATTTGATTAAAAGAGATTTTATCCTTCATTCTAAATGCTAATGTTGTTATCATATGGATAATATTCATCATGTTTTTATTTCTGGTCCTTTTACTGTTATAGCCTAGACTTATTTTGATGAAAATTTTCATTTAAATTGTTTTAATACTACTATTTCTATTAACGCTTTACTTAATTATTGGTTTGTTAATTCGAAAGGTTATATCATAAATATTATTTCTTCCCTTATCCTTTGGTATTTATGTCTGGATAGAAATAATTCATGTTTTATTGGGGTGGCTATGAACTACAATAGAATTATTCAAAATGTTAAAGATAAGATTATGGCTCTCTATTCTCCTAAATTACTTTATATTAAGATTTTCAAAAACTAATTCCATTCTATAGTTCACCTGGGGATTAAGATGGAGGTACGTATTGTGCATAAAGATCCTAGGAGTATTTTTTGGGTAAAGCTTCGTGGAAATTTCATTTAGTTAAATGAGGATGCTGTTAGTGTCAAATTTATTGCGGGCTGTGGTGGTGTCATCATAGACTCTTATGGTAAGTTCATATTGGGTTTTGTGGGCTCACTTTATAATTATGATGTCAATTATGCTACCACATATGTGATTCTTTACGTTCTAAGACTCTGTTGTTCTCTAGATTACATTAATATTATGCTTGAGGTTGGCTCTTCTTACTACTATCTACTATTTTCATTGAGGGTGTAAGTTCGTTAGGGATGTTAAGCCCTTATGAACTAGCTTCATCTTCAAATTTTATAGTTGTTTGGTCAACTTGACCTACACCCACTCCCTGGAGCTTAACCTTCAGGTACTGCAATAAAATTATTAACTCTCTGTTTGCTCCTATAATGAGGCGGAGAAGCATGTACAAAAACTCCTTTCCACCAATCCCGGTGAGGAAGAGAACCCAACTCCTTTCGCTTCCTCCTAAAGAAGAAAGAGAACCCAACTCCTTCTGCTTCCTCCTGAAGAAGGCAAAGAACCCAACTCCTTTCGCTTCCTCCTGAAGCAAGAAGAGAACCCTGATTAATTGCTAAAGTAAACCTCTCTAGAACCTCCAAGGAACCAGGGATGATGATCGGAGAAGATAATGTGGTACCTTTCTTTGAGCAACCTTTGTAAATCCCTCTCAAACTACCCCTCATAAGATCCCCTCTCTCTCTCTCTCTCTCCCAAGCTCTCTCTCTTCTTTAGTCTCTCTTAGGTCAGGATAATAGCAAAAGATCACTTCTTGAGTAAACAAGAGATCTTATAAATAAATGCTTTAAATTTTCCCTTAATTGTAATTAGTCAGCAAAGATCATCCAAGATGATCGATGGATCATCCTGTATGATCAGTAAAAATTTAGCTCAATCTTCCACGATGATCTGGAGGAGGCTAGATGAATAAAAGATTTATTTGTTCTGATCATCCAGGATGGTTTTACATCTTCCTGTATGATTACAACAAAAACATTGAGTATTGTCGAGACCATCACTCTATTCGAAAAAACTTTAGCTATCTGGACAATAAAAAAAATAACTTATCATCCAAGACGATGCCACGATCATCCAAGATGACTAGTTTAAGACATAGAATATCGTTTAGACAGTCACATTGTTTGGCCAGACTTTACATGTTTAGACGATAAAAAAATAACTGATCGTCCAGGTTGATTTAGGATAGTTCTGGATGATTAGTTCAAATCAATACATATCTTCTAGAACATCATTGTGGTTATCTAAGATGAAATTAAGGTTTGTATAACTGATCGTCCCAAATAATATTACAATCATCCTGAACAATATGATCGATAAATCAAACCTTAATTTCTTTCCTTAATCACCTAACTAATTTAGGAATAATTATAATGCATCATTCAAGATGATATCCTAGATGATTTTAAAAAATAATAACTTGCCTAAAAGAGTTCTTAACTGATTCTTTATGATTTGAGCATATCGTCCAAGATGATACTAATATTATCCAGGATGATTTTCTTAATTTTGGTTGTGTTAACTAGGATGCCTTAATTAGGGTTTCTATTTTTAACTGATCGTCTAAGGCAATTTTGGATAATCCTGAATGATATGATCAGAAATAGAAAACTCTAAAAATAGATAGAATTTTTTCCCTAAGTGAGTGTATGAAATGTTTCTTAGCATCAGGGCCTATATTGTTATATTTGACTCAAGAAAATGTAAAGATACTTGACGTACATTACAAACTGACTTAGTCCTAATCTACCCAATCTTGAACTTGCTTGATTTGTAATTTAATCTTGTAGACCTGAAATATTAGTAGGTACGACAATCATTAAAGAACAAAAATGGCCTAAATATTTATTATCATCAAAATTATAATCCTTGAATACAGATTTGCATCAATCTCCCCCTTTTTTATGATGGCAAAAATTTGGTAGAAAGTTCATCTTAAGCAGTTAACATAACGTAGAGGAAAATACTAAACAAAATGTGAAGTAAGTCAAATTTTACTAAACTTCAACATACAGTAAAAACACTAAACAAAAGTAGTAGAAAAAATACAAAAAAATAACATAAATACTACCACTATACTACCACTACTCCCCTTTTTGCTATTAAAAAAAGGAGGGAAACAAAAAAAAAGAACAAAAAATACAAAAAGAAAACCAAAAACATCACATAACAAAAAATGTAAAAGAAAAAATAAAATGATGAAAAGATGAGAAAAATGACAAAAAAGAACAAAACAAAGTTTTTTTTTTATCTAAGCATGCATATGATAAATTTTTTATATGATTGAATTAAAAATTTATAAGAATCAATAAATTAACATTATCGAAATCCAAAAAATGGTAGAACAATCGATCGTGTTAGCCCTAGTTCAGACTTCTTACAGGGCAAACCATCTTTTGAAAACAAAGATCTAACTCAAAAAAATCAATTGGATAAAAAAACGAGATTCGTTCAAAACCTAGTTCCATAAAAATATCTTATAGAATAATATACCAAAGTAATTTGTCATAATCATGAAATTCAAAATTAAGCCTTCAAAAATATCAAGTGACACATAAATTCTTCTAAGATTTAAAGGTTTGAAAGAGAAGGAAGCTTGCTTTCTTATAAGCTCATTTTATGACTCTTCTCAATTGGTTGGCACACTTTATACATCTTTTGATTTTTTGATACACTTTGTGTATCTTTTAATTTTTTTATGGTTATTATGCATCTTTCAGTTTTTCTTCTTTTTAAGCTCATTTTATGATTCTTATCATTTTTGCAAGCTAGATCTCATTCAAAACTTTTAAATACTCTCAGTTGTGAGAATATCTTATAGATATTAGAGAAGAAAAACTCACTCTCTAATATAAGGAAGAGTAAATCACAAAGTAGAATCAAATTCATTTGATAAATGAAATGACAAGATTATGAAAGCTTGAAAGTGATTTAATGACTTTGAATATTATATATATAAGATAAATTATTGTAGAAAGATAGAAAAGATCTCAATCACAAAGTCTAGTTGCTAATTTGAGATAGACTTTTGTTTAGAAATGAAAATTATACTGCTAAAAGAAGTTAGAAAAAGAAAAATAATCAATGGTGTTTCTTCCTTTAACTGATTTAGAGATATTAAACATTAACTACAAATTTTCAAAAAAAAAAAAAAGGCTTAAAATATCATTTCAGCTATGATAAAAAAACTTGAAAGAAAAATAAGATTATCATAAATGAAAACACTACAAAATAACTGTAAATAAAAATCAACACTCAAAACTAAAATAAAAGAAAGAATAGAAAATAATAACAAACAATATATCAAAAAATATACAAATCAGAATTTAGTAAGCAACAAGTTCATGCATTTATGTTAATCACACATAATCTGGTCTTTAAGATGCTGAATGTGTCATGAGCATCCGCTGTCCGAGTACCACATGCTCTCACTATGTCTTGTGTGAGAGCACACCTATAAAACCATCTAATATTAGATTTATGAACAAAAGAAAGTTTGGGTTGCTTCTAATGGAAAGAAGAAGGCAATGCATGTGTGTTATGCTACGAATAATGTAATTTGAGTCTCCACACCCAATGTGTACTATGCTGAACAGTGCAAGTGTGTGAGATGTGTCCTAGAATGCCACATGAAAAACATCTAACACAAAGAAAGGGGTTTATTAATCTATTCGGGTTATAGTGTCTCTTCTTAGGTTTCAAAACTTTTGGCTTTGCATCATGATTGGAAAACTATTCATATGTGGGTGGAGTTCTATTTTTATCAAGTGCTTTTAATTCATCTTTAAACATCAAGTTGATACTTTCTAAAATAGCATTATCAACTTTCAAGAAGTGCTCCCTGCTTTCAAATTCATCAATATATGTTTTAAAATCAATTTTCAGTGTAGTGTGGGATGCTTTCAATGAATCATACTAAATGACCAACTTAGAATGCTTTTTTTTTAAACTAATCAAATAATGACATATAATTTCTATCAAGTATAGAATGATCTTTAAATAAAATTTCATGCTCTTTTTGTAAATTTAAAAATTTTAATTTCGAACTAGTATGCAATTTCTTTAGTTTCCTATATGATACATGAATTATTTCAAAAACTTCAAGTAATTGATTGTAGGTTAGTTCACATACCTCTTCTTGGTCAGACTGACCAAGATGATCGTTTTCCATCAAGAACAAGTGTATTGTCTCCTCCTCAACTTAAATCTCAGAGAAGTTAGATACAAAATTTGCCAGAATGCCTTTTTAAATTGCTTCTTATCCCTCATGAACTTGGGTTTCTCCTCACCATTCTCCTTGCTTGGGTGAGCCTTAAGTGTATGATAATCAACTTTAGCATGTCCCAGCTTCGTGCATTTAAAATGAATCATATCAGAAGAACTTTTAATTTTTTTTTAGCCTTACCTTTATTCCACTTTTGATGATGCTTTTATTTCTTCCTTAGAAAGTTTTTGGATTGCCTAGTGATTAAAGCAACATCATCACTCTCAAACCCGAAAGAATCAATATCCATACCATTAGCCTTCAACGCCACAGTCTTCTCCTTCTTTTTCTCACATGCATTAAGTTGTCTTTGATTTATTCCTTGCTCGTAAGCAATGAGTAATCCAAGTAAGTTATCAACAAATTAAGTATTCAAATCCTTAAATTCAGTTATTATAGTAATCTTAACATCAAAGAAAGAAGGAAAGCATCTCAAAATTTTATTAATTTTTTTATAGTTAGTGAGTTCTCCTCCTAAGGCATATAGTAAGGTAATAATTTGAGTGAACCTAGTATACATTTTAGAAATTGATTCAGTAGGTTTCATACAAAAAAGTTCATAGTCATGCTGTAAGATATTCAACTTAGATTGCTTAACTTCATTTATCCCTTCATAAGTAATACTCAATTTATCCCATATTTCTTTACCAGTAGCACAAGACACACACATAAACTTCCAATTTCAAAGTATAGAAAAAATAATTTAAACATTGTGCATTAAGGTGTGTTAAATCCCTATCAACAAATGTCCATTCAGTAAAAGGAAGTAAAGCTTTGATGCAATTGATTTCATGAGTTAGTGTTAAATATCCATCCTTAATAAGCATCCACATGTGAGAGTTTATAGATTGTAAAAATATGGACATGCAAGTTTTCAAAAAATTAAAAGGTGTGCTATCAAATAAAGGTGGTCGGGTAATTGAATACCCTTCTATAGTATTACAATTATCGAAGTTATCCATAGATCAAAATTTAAAATATTTCAAAAAATTGGATTTTATGAATCTCACTTTGATACCATTTAAAAGTTTGTTAGGGATTTTAAGCCCATATGAACTAGCCTGAGGCTAATCGAGAGGGGGGGGGGGGGGGGAATTGATATTTTAAAAAATTCTCAAGCAAAAATAATAATTTAAGTAGAACCAACATTCACTAAAAAATAAATTGTGAAAATTAACTACAAGAATACAATAAGAAAGAACACACCAGATTTTATATTGGTTCGATAAACTTGACTTACGCCCGCTCCCCGGAGCTTTTCCTTCGGGTATTACACTAAACTTAGTGACACTCCTTTTGCTATCACAGTAAGGTAAATAAGCCTATATAAAAACTCTTTTTTGCCAACCCCGATGAGGCCGAGAACTCAACTCTATTTGCTTCCTCCTGAAGCAGGAAGAGAACCCAACTCCTTTTGCTTCCTCCTGAAGAAGACAGAGAACCCAACTCTTTTTACTTCCTCCTGAAATAGGCAGAGAACCACAATCAATCATTGAAGTAGACCTCTCTAGAATTTCCAAGGAACCATGGATGATGATCGGAGAAGATGATGGAAATCCTTGCTTGGAGCAACTTTTGTGAAGCCCTCATAAACTCCCCTTCATAAGACCCTCTCTCTCTCTCTCCCAAGCTCTCCATCTCCTTTAGGCTCTCTCAGGTCAGGATAACATCAATAGATCACTTCTTGAGTAAATAAGAGATCTTATAAAGAAAGGCCTTCAAATTTGCCCTAAATTGTAAGTAATCAATAAAGATCATCCAGTAAGATTGATGGATCATCCTGTATGATCAGTATAAATTCAGCTCAATCAACTAGGATGATTTTGAGGAGGCTAGATGATTAAAGGATTTATTTATTCTCATCATCCAGGATAATTATACATTATCATGCATGATTAGTATAAAAATGTTGAGTATTGTCCAGACCATCACTTTGTTCGGTAATACCTTATTGTCTGGATGATGAAAAAATAAATTTTTATGTTGAAGATGATGCCACAATCATCATGGATAATTAGTTTAAGACATAGAATATCATATAATAGTTGCACTATTCAGCCAAACTTTACATGTTCGGATGATAAAAAAATAACTGATAATCTAGGATAATTTGGGATCATCCCAAACAATTAGTTTAAATTAATTCATATTATCTAGAACATCATTTTGGTCATCCAGCGAGAAACTAAGATTTGTATAACAGATCATCCCAGATGATCCTGTAATTGTCCCAGATGATATGATCGACAATCAAACCTTAATCGCATTCCTTAATCACCTGACTAATTTATTCATAATTATGATGCATCATCCAGAACGATGTCATGGATAATGTCCAAAATAAGAACTTGCGTAAATGAATTGGTGGCTGATTCTTTTAAAGTTGAGTATATCATCCAAAATGATGTTAATATCATCCAAGATGATTTGTTTAATTTTTGTTTCCTTAACCAGGATGCCATAATTAGGATTTCTATTTTTAACTAATCATCTAGGATAATTTTGGATTATACCGGATGATATGATCAAAAATAAAAAACTTTAAAAAAGCCAAAAAAATTTCCTAGAGAGTGTGTGTGAAAGGTTACTTAGCATCATGACTGACGTTATTAGATTTGACTCAAGAAAAAGTAAAAACATTTAACATACATTACAAACTAACTCAGTCATAATCTACATAATCTTGAGCTGGCTTGATTTACAGTTTAATCTTATGGACCTATAATATTAGTAGGCAGAGCAATTATAGAATAACAAAATTGTTCAAAATGTTTACTATCATCAAAATTATAATCCCTAAATCCAGATTAACAATAAAGGGATGATACTGTTTATTATTATACTTTATTTTGTATGAGGAGGGTGAAAGTTTGACAGGGACTTAATCCCTTATGAAATAGTCTCAAGGCTAACCAAGAGGACGAATGAATTGATATTTAAAATTTTCTCCAAGAAAAAACACAAACATAATCATAATAAGATTCACCACAAGAGAAATGAAATGTAGTAATTAAATATGGAAAATAATAAAAAAAAAACACACCAGATTTATAGTGTTCGGTCCAACCTGACCTACATCCACTCCTCGGAGGTACCCTCCGAGTATTGCACTAAACCTTTAGTGTCTCCCCTTTATGCCCCAGAGCTAGGCGGAGAAGCCCTTACAAAATTACTTCCACATTTCCTGGTGCGACGTAGTAGCTATTGCAAATTCAGTTCTATGAACTATGTTTTGATGATTGGCAAACACTCTTACTTGTCTTGGACTGTCTTTTACTACTGACTTTTCAGGAATCAAAGACCGGACGAAAAAATGGAGCCAGCTCAAGAATGGGTAGATTAGGGTTAAGTCAGTCTGTAATCTTCTTTTTTCCTTTTCTTGAGTCAATTATAAATGTTTGAAGTGAATGATGTTAAGTAATCTTACACACACACACTTGAGGGATTTAGAATCTCTATTTTTACTCACATCGGCCAGGACAATATCATTATCGGCCTAGACGATCGAGTTTAAAACAGAAGTTCTAAACATGATTTCTTGTTAAGGCAGCCGTAATTAACTGATCGGCCTAGACGATACTTGTATCGGCCAGGACGATAGGCTCAAAATAGAAAGAAATTGCTTCCATAAATAATTAATGTATTATGTACTTTTGGAAATCGGCCTGGACGATATTCATAATTATGCATTAATTGATCAGACAATCAAGGAGATAATTAAGGATGATTGATACGATCATATCATCCTGAATGATTGATACGATCATATCATCCTGGATGATTGCAAGATTGGCCTGGATGATCTATTTTAAAATCCTTAGTTGCCCCTGAATGATAAATATCGGCCAGCACAAATTCAGGGCGATGTGCTGGATGATCTAGATCGGACAGCTTGAATTCAGGGCGATGCTCTGGATAATTTTCCTTTGATTTGAACTGATCGGCCAGGACGATCGTGAGATCGTCTAGGACGATCAAGCCAATTTTCAATCGTCCAGTTTGCATTCAGGGCGATGCTCTGGCCGATCTCATGGGATTTGTACTAATCAGCCAGGATGGTTTCAATATCGTCCTAGATGATATAGTCGGCAACTTGCAATTAATGAGCTCCTTTGAAGCACTTCTATTTAAGAGCTCTTGTTCAACATTTTTGAATATCCTTAACTGCTGTCTTGACCTGAGAAAACCTAAAGGAGAGAGAGAGAGAACCTTGTGAGGGGGAGCTTGTGAGGGGATTCACAAGGGTTTCTCCAAGCATTATTCCACTTCTTCTTCCCTAGAGTCTCTTGTCCTTGGATGGGTTGGAGAGGTAAGTTCCAGCAAGCGATCGAGGTTCTCTGCCTGCTTTAGAAGGAAGCAAAAGGAGGAAGGTTCTCTACCTTGCCAGGTGTGGCAAAAAGAGGTGTTTGTAAAGCCTTCTCCGCCTAGCTGTGGGGGCTAAAGCAGAGTCACAATTGTAGTGCAATACTCGGAGGGCACCTCCGGCGAGTGGACGTAGGTCGAGTTGACCGAACCACTATAAACCCTTGTGTTCTTATTTTTTTACTGCTTCCGCATTCATTATCTTCCGCACTTATTTTTTTTTTTTGGTGATTTGGTTTGTATTCGTGTTTTGCTTAGAGAAATTTTTTAAATACCAATTCACCCCCCCCCCCCCCTCTTGGTTAGCCTTGGGCCAGTTCTATAGGGCTTAACATCCCTAACGAACTTTCAAGTGGTATCAGAGCGGGATTAAAAAAAAAATATTAAAAATATAAAAAATATAAACAATATAAAAAAAGGAGGTTGTCTTGTGGTTTGCTTTTATTCTTGATATGTCAAAAGGGGGAGTAGTTTAAGAATGGTTCTTGCACTTTCAATTTCGTGTGTTACAATGCTATTTTTTAAATATTTGTCGTAGTATTTTGCCACCATAAAAAAGGGGAGATTGTTGCAAATTCAGGTCTATGAATAATGTTTTGATGATTGGTAAACATTCTTACTTGTCTTGGACTTTCTTTTACTACTGACTTTTAAGGAATCAAAGATCGAACAGAAAAAATGGAGCCAGCTCAAGGAGGATGTCTTGTGGTTTACTTTTGTTCTTGATTCCCTCCTTTTTGAGATGTCAAAAGGGGGAGTAGTTTTAGGATGGTTCTTGAACTTTTGATTCCGTGTGTTACACAGCTATTTTTTAAATATTTGTCGTAGTGTTTTGCCATCATAAAAAAAGGGGAGATTATTGCAAATTCAGATCTATGAACTATGTTTTGATGATTGGAAAACACTCTTACTTGCCTTGGGACTGTCTTTTACTAATGACTTTTCAGGAATCAAAGATCGGATGGAGAAAATGGAGCCAGCTTAAGAATGGGTAGATTAGGGTTGAGTCGGTCTGTAATCTTCATTTTTTTTTTCACATGCGATAACCAATAGATTGTAAAAAGGCATAAAATGAGCCCACTAAAAGGCAAGCTATTCTATCTTTTCAAATCTTTTAAAACTTAGAAGTTTTCATATAATAAAGACTTGATTTCGATTGTTTTGTGATTGTGACAAATTTACTGTGGTTCATTATTCTACAAGATATTTTTTTCTTAAACTAAGTGATGAATGTATTCTTTTTTTTTTCATATCCAATTGATTTTTTAAGTTAGGTCATTGATTTCAAAAGATGATTCTACTCTAAGAGAAAGTCTGAGCTATGAGTAATCATGATCGGATATTCTACCGTTCTTTGGATTATTGTTGTTGATAACTCATTAACTGACAAGTTTTTAAAATCAATAACATGGAATACTACATCATCTTCATACCTTGGTAAAAAAAAAGAAAAAAAGGAGGATGTCTTGTGGTTTGCTTTTGTTCTTGATTCCCTCCTTTTTGAGATGTCAAAAGGGGGAGTAGTTTTAGGATGGTTCTTGCAATTTCAATTTCGTGTGTTACACTGCTATTTTTTAAATATTTGTCGTATTGTTTTTCCATCATCAAAAAGGGGAAGATTGTTGCAAAATCAGGTCTATGAACTATGTTTTAATGTTTGGCAAACACTCTTACTTGTCTTGGACTATCTTTTACTACTGACTTTTCAGGAATCAAAGATCGGATGGAAAAAATGGAGCCAGCTCAAGAATGGGTAGATTAGGGTTGAGTTAGTCTGTAATCTTCCTTTTTTTCCTTTTCTTGATTCAATTGTAAATGTTTGAAGTGACTGATATTAAGTAACCCTACGCACACACACTTGAGAGATTTAGAATCTCTGTTTTTTCTCACATCGGCCAGGACGATATCATTATCGGCCTAGACGATCGAGTTTAAAATAGAAGTTCTAAAAAGGATTTCTTATTAAGGCAGCCATAATTAACTAATCAGCCTAGACTATACTTGTATCGGTCAGGACGATAGGCTCAAAATAGAAAGAAATTGCCGCCATAAAAAATTAAGGTATTATGTACTTTTGGTAATCGGTCGGGATGATCTAGGATCGGCCTGGACGATATTCACAATTACGCCTTAAATGATCAGGTAATCAAGGAGGTAATTAAGGATGATTGATACAATTATACCGTCCTAGATGATTGCAAGATTGGCCGGGACAATCTATTTTAAAATCCTTAGTTGCTCCTGGATGATAAATATCGGCCAACACAAATTCAGGGCGATGTGCTGGATGATCTGGATCGGACAGCTTGAATTCCGGGCGATGCTCTGGATGATTTTCCTCTGATTTGAACTGATCAGCCAGGACGATCATGAGATTATCCTGGACGATCAAGCCAATTTTTAATCGTCCAGTTTGCATTCAGGGCGATGCTCTGGCCGATCTCATGGGATTTGTACTGATCGGCCAGGATGATTTCCATATCGTCCTAGACGATATAGTCGGCAACTTGCAATTATTGAGCTCTTTTGAATCTTTTCTATTTAAGAGCTCTTGTTCAATGTTTTTGAACATCCTTGGCTGCAGTCTTGACCTGAGAAAACCTAAAGGAGAGAGAGAGAGAGGGAGAGAGAGAGAGAAAGGATATTGTGAGGGGATTCACAAGGGTTTCTCTAAGCATTGTTCCACTTCTTCTTCCCTAGAGTCTCTTATCCTTGGAAGGGTTGGGAGAGGTAAGTTCCAGCAAGCGATCGAGGTTCTCTGTCTGTTTCAGGACGAAGCAAAAGGAGGAAGGTTCTCTGCCTTGCCGGGTGTGGAAAAAAGAGGTGTTTGTAAAGGCTTCTCCACCTAGCTGTGGGGGCTAAAGGAGAGTCACGATTGTAGTGCAATAATCGGAGGGCGCCTCCGGGGAGTGGACGTAGGTCGAGTTGACCGAACCACTATAAACCCTTGTGTTCTTATTTTTTACTGCTTCAGCATTCATTATCTTCCGCACTTATTTTTTTTGTCGTGATTTGGTTTATATTCGTACTTTTCTTAGAGAAAATTTTTAAATACCAATTCACCCCCTCTCTTGGTTAGCCTTGGGCCAGTTTTATAGGGCTTAACATTCCTAATGAACTTTCAGTAGCCAGACCCTTTGACACCAAAGATATCTTATTCTTCCCAAAACTTTCCTCAAGATGAAAATTGAATTCGATGGTACTAAGGTGCAAGCTTCCCAGAGCATTTGTGTGGAATCCCCTCCACAATTCCTTGAAAGCCTTCCAAGGATCTTTTCACTCTCTCAAAATCCATCCATTCCTCTCTCCCTTTTAAGATCTCTCTCCAAGTTTTCTCCAGAAGAATGAAGCTTCAATAGTTGCCAAAAATACTGACTTGTATTAAAAAGAGGTCTTAAATAGAAGAGCTCCAATTTTGCTCTTAATTACAACAAACTGACACTATCATCTCGTACGATTAGTTCAAATTGTTGAGCGTCATCCAGAACATCACCTTGATTAGATGTCTGGATGATGAAAAGTAAACTGATCATTTGGGATGATCTCATGATTTTCCAGGCCAATTAGTACAAAAAGGCACATATCGTCTAGAGCATCATCTTAGATAGAGCCAGACTGATTATGAATTATCCAAGAAAAACTAAGGTTTGTAAACTAATCGTACTAGAAAATCCTTTGATCATCTTGGATGATATTATCGAGCAATCAAACCTTAATTAGTTTCTTTAATTACTAGATTAATTTAGGAATAATTACACTGCATCGTCCAGGATGATGTCTTGGATGATGTCTAAAAATAAGACATGCCTAAATAGATATGGCAGATGATTCTTTCTGATTTGAGCCTATCATCCCGGATGGTGATAATATCGTCCAAGATGATTTGCTTAATTGTGGCAACCTTAACCAGAATTCCCTAATCAGGTTTTTTAGTTTTTACTGATCGTCCAAGATGGTTTTTATGATCATCCCAAATAAAGTGATCAAAATAGAAAACACTACTAAATAGACAAAAATTTTTCCAATTGTGTGTGTGTGTGCGAGGTTACTAAGAAAGCATACATCCTTATAAGATATGACTCAAGAAATCAAATAATACACTAATGAATATTACAAATAAAATATATTCTACCAAATCTTGAGCCTTGAATGGTGCATCATATTCCAAAAAAGTTAGTATACACACAAACAAAAATATATTACAAATACAAGTAGACAACAGAAAGTGAGCCACAAAAATTTTTTATCATCAAAAACATAAACTCATAAGTCCAATTTTTAACAATCTCCTCCTCACTAGAATAAAAATTTAAAATTAGGGGAAATTTTTTTTTTGTTATTTTTATTTTTAATTTTTAAAAAAAAGATTACAAAAAAATATACAAATATAATAGTATGTTCTCCCCCTTTGACATTTTCAAAAAGAGGAGGGGCACAAATAATCAGAATAATAAAAAAATGATTAAAAAATAAAATGATCCCTGATAAACTGAAAAAAAAAATTCTTAAAATGAGAAAGTTACCTATTAATTTTATTCAAAAACTTATTAAGAAATGTATTGACATTGCATAACCCAGAAAGGTTAGAAACTAAAAAATTGTTAAACCAAGCTCAAGTTCTTTTAAAGGCAAAATTTTTTTTAAACCAATATTTAAATCAAGAAAAATATAGAAAAAAAAATACTGATTTTTTTAAAACTCCTTTCATAAAATATATATAATATAAGATTAATATCAAAACTGGTTAATCAGGAATCATGATATCACATGAAAGTTCTACAGGGATAATAATCCCTTATGAACTAATCCCAAGGCTAACCAAGAGGGAGGGGGGGGGGGGTGAATTGGTATTTAAAAATTTCTCTAAGAAAAAACACAAACACAACCAAAATAAGATTCACCATAAGAGAAATAAAGTGTGGAAATTAAATGTGAAAAAATAATAAGAAATAACACACTAGATTTATAGTGGTTCGATCCAACCTAACCTACATCCACTCCTCGAAGACACCCTCTGAATATTATACTAAACCTTTAGTGTCTCTCCTTTATCCCCCACAGCTAGGCGGAGAAGCCCTTACAAAGCACTTCTACCTTCCCCAGTGTGCCAGAGTAGCCAGCCCCTTTGACACCAAAGAGATATTTTTCTTCCGAAAACTTCCCTTAAGATGAACCTTGAATTCGATGGTACTAAGGTGTAAGCTCATCGGAGTAACCGTGTGGAATCCCCCCTACAATCCCTTGAAACCCCCTCCAAGGATATTTTTCCTCTCTCAAACTCCACCCTTTCCTCTCTCCCTTTCAAGTTCTCTTTTTAAGTTTCCTCTAAAAGAACAAAGCTTTAATGGATGCCAAAGACACTAACTTGTATAAAAAGAGGTCTTAAATAGAAGAGCTACAATTTTTCTCTTAATTATAACAAACCAACACTATCATCCTGTACGATTAGTTCAAATCATTGAGCATAGTCCAGAACATCGCCTTGATTGCATGTCTCGATGATGTAAAAGTAAACTGATTGTCCAGGATAATCTTACGATCTTCTAGGCCAATTAGTACAAAAATGAACATATCATCCGGAACATTACCTTGGATGGAGCTAGGCCAATTATGAATCATCTAGGAAGAACTAAAGTTTGTAATCTGATCGTACAAGATGATCCTACGATCATCCAGGATCATATAATTGAGCAATTAAACATTAAGTGGTTTCCTTAATTACAAAATTAATTTAGGTATAATCACACTGCATCTTTCAGGATGATATTCTGGATGAAGTCTAAAAATAATACATGCCTAAATAGATTCAGCGATTAATTCTTTCTGATTTTAACCTATCATCCTGGACGATGATAATATCATCCAGGATGATTCGCTTAATTGTGGATTCCTTAACAAGGATGAACTAATCAGGTTTCTATTTTTGCTGATCGTCTAAGATGATTTTTAGATCATCCTGGATGATGTTATCAAAATAGAAAACACTACCAAATAGATAGAATTTTTCACAAGTGTGTGTGACTAAGATTACTAAGAAAGCATACACCCTTATAGGAGATGACTTAAGAAATAAAAAAGTATACCAATGAATATTACAAATAAAACTTGTTCTACTAAATCTTGAGCCTTGAATGGTGCATAGAAATCCTAAAAAGTTAGTATGCATGCAAAACAAAATATATTGCAAATTATGGTAGATAATAGAAAGCGAGCCACAATATTTTTTATCATAAAAAATATAAACTCATAAGCTTGATTTCCAACAGAGGGACATTAAGAACTTGTTAAAATTTTTAAATTATTATATTTTGGTGGTTCATGTTGAGGCCAATGCCTGTGCTCATTCCATTACAAGATGGAGCTGTGATTTTGATTCTACGGTAGATTTCTTGGTTTATAATCTTCCTCTTCATGTGAAAGGCCTTTAAATATGTATTAATATTGTTGTGTTTGTTGGTCTTTGGAACGTTACATAGTTGTGCCTCATGCTGCTTTCCAGTATTTTTTACCTGGACCGTGGATCTATTTTCTCAGGTTGTTGAGTTTTATGCATTATTCCTAGCATAATTTTGTGTCTTTTTCATCCTATTTTGATTACTTTGATTCAGGGATTGTTTCATTTAATTTCTATGGTCTTGGAGTGTTGTGTTGTCTCTTTGATGCCTGCCATTTATCCGATTCTTGGTTATTTGCTTTCTCTGTTGAGGAGTTCAGTGCCTGGGAGCTTGCTGATGTGGACTATCAGTTCATTTGGGCTAGGTTGGTGGTTTTTCTCATGATTTTCCTTAGGTTTTATTATGGCCTTCAGAGATGGTTGGTTGCTTCTCTCTGTTTATTTGGTATTCAAGGGATTATATTATATTTTTTTATGACATATTACATGTTTTAGATTAAGTGGAGCATGGGGTATATTTATTGGGGGTTCTATCATAATCTCTAATATTTCTTTTTCGATTTATGTTTTTCTATTTATTATCTATTTTTAGAGTATGTGCTTAGTGCATATAATTGGGGTGATGAGGTGTTGATGAAGATGCTTGAGCTGATTGTTATTTTTTATAGCTCTCTATTTTTTTGGTTGCTTTCTCTTGTGTACCGTAGAATGTTCCTAAGATTTTTTGTAATTTTGCTTAGTGAGGAACTCAAGCTCGTAGGTTTTTTAACTTCTTATTTTGTAAATCTTATGAGCAGTAGTTTCCTAAGGACTGTGTACTCATTTTTTATATTAATGCGTAGGCCACACTGTGGATTTCCTTAAAAAAAACTTTAGAAAATCAATAAAACACACATTGAATTTTATCTATTTCTCTTTAAAAGAAATTCAAATAATATCTAATAGCTCCATAGTATATATAGGTTATATTATTGATATTAGAAATGAAAGAAGTTGGATGTATAACTAATTGGTTCAAGGACGAAAGACATTAACTAATGAGTTCATTAATTGGGTGAATATTTTTATTTAGACATCAAAATAGGTGCCCATCTTTATATCAAATAGAATGTTTCGATGTCCATCTTTTAAACATAAAAATTAAGTGCACCTAAGACCAGATGATATAATTTTTGATATATATAGCGGAGGGTTTATGCCAGGATATTGGTATTGGACTTCTAATAGTGAATACAAACCATATTTTGATTCTCGATGCGGCCCATCGACAAGTAGTAATATAGCTGAGGATGAAAATATCAAATAAAATCTTAAATAATTAGTTCATGATGCAACTAGAACATAATCTGAACAATATACATAAGAATTACCAAATAATGAGGCAAAAATTTTAATGATTTATTTCACGCTGCCCAATAACTAATATGGAAGGGCTGCACCACTCATTTAGAGTTATCCATTTCTATTAAGATATTAAGTATGAAGTTAGAATATACTATTTCTCATGAATGTTTTAGTCAATTTATTGGACTGCTTAAGGAAACAAATTTGATAGATAATATAATTCCTATAGATCTATATTGGACAAAAAAATTAATTTCCAAACTCGGTTTGACATACAAAAAGATATATTATTATTTTAATGGATGTATGTTATACTTTAAGGATAATTTATCAGAGATTGGATGCGGTCGTTTAAATGCACCAAGATTTAAACTAAAGTCTATAATAAAAAAAAAAGCTAAAGGAAGTACCTATTAGTAAGATATCTTACTTACCAATAATTCCTAAATTATAACAATTATATGCATCCATGAGATCTACTGCACATATGAGATGGTATAATGAACACATTTCACTAGACAATGTTTTTACACATCTAACAGAAGTAGTGGCTTGGAGACACTTTGATCGTATACATCCCACATTCACGATAGAACCAAGAAATGTCAGATTAGGTTTATGCGTAGATGGTTTTACTTCATTTAGTCAGTCTGCTTCACCTTACTCTTGTTAGCCCATGATACTCACCCCATATAATCTTCATCCAGAGTTATGTATGAACAATCATTATATGTTTCTGACGCTTATTATTCTAAGGCAACATAATCTAAAAGTAAAGATTGATGTATTCTTATAATCGTTAATTGATTATTTAAGTTTATTATTGTAAGAGGGAGTAAGTACATATGATATCTGCATAAAAAAAAAAAACATCATAATGAGGGTAGCATTACTTTGAACAATTGGTGACTTCCCTGCATTTGGTATGCTTTCAGGTTGGAACACTTCAGAAAAGTTAGCTTGCCTATATTATTTGGAACATATGAAGCCATTCGCATTAAAGTATGGAAGGAAGAACACTAGGTTCGATTGTCATTGCATATTTTTATATACAAGTCATCCTTTTAGGCAAAATAAGGATGCATTTACTAAAAATAAAATGATGATGTTTCAACCTCCTCCATGATTAAGTGGTGAAGAAATATTTGAAAGAGTAAGATTCATGACCACTGTTGACCATACTTTTACCTACACCCCTAGGTCAAAGGGTTGACCTAGTCAAATTTACCAAGCCAGTCTCCAAGACCACTTCCATTGTGTTTAGTGGGTCAAGCTAAATCGTTGGGCCTAGACCGAGGCTCTAGGTCAACCTGGTTGATATGGTCAACCTAGGTTGACCCAAATTGACCCAAACTCCTTTTCTTGGTTTTAAATCTCTTCCAGGTCATCTCAAGCTCAAATTTGACCTTCTTTGGACTTAGTGGGTCAGATCCAACCGACTTGGCCCTAACCCATACCTTGGGTCAACCTGGGTTCACCTATTTACACCCATTTGAGCCTAAATCATGTTCTAACCTATTCAAACCTATCCTTGGCTAAAATCCCTCATCCCATTGGACTTAATTGACTAGGTTGACCTTGTCAAACTTTGACTTGGTCAACCCAAGTCTTAGATGGTCAATTTGACCCATTTAAGCCCAATAAAAGCCCTTTAATGTGTTCAAACACTTTCCTTCTACTCTCTAGTGCAAATCCCATGCTAATCTAGCCCCTCTCCCTCCTAATTAACCCTAGAGATGATATAGGCTATCTATTGAATGTCTTGACCCTTTAAATAGTCTCCTTAGGGATCATTAAAAGGGTCCTTATATTTTATTCTCCTAACAAGCACTCTAAGCCAAAGATCTCTCATGCTTGAGCTTCTATCGTCTCTCCCCACCTTCTGTAAGCCAAAGTCACCATTTAAAACTCGCCATTGGCGACATCTCTGGTGAACTGAGTTTAAATTCCTTCCAATGCTTTTTTCATTTGATCCAAGGCGTTTCAAGCTTCGAGATCAACTAGAGAAAGGAGCGTAGATAGTCTACAAGTGCAACAAGCAATTAAACGGGTCAAACCATCCATTAAATCAAGGTGAATCCCTAACTCTAGTTAAAAACACATAGATCTAATTAGCTTTTCATAAAGCATATTTTAAACTACATAAAATATCCCCCATAATTGCTCTTCACTATCAGAGGTTACATTTCAAGTTTTATGCTATTTGTTGAACCCAATTGAGAGAATGAATCCAAATATTATTTTAGGTCTCAGGTTTGGGCTACGCTCGCCAAGGAGCGATCTAGACCATTGATCACAAGATTAATGGTCAGGATATGATTGTTCCATGGTTTAGATCAACCACGGGATTCGATTCTGTGATCGTATTCTTGGTCCAGCATAATCTTGTCCGTCCATCCCGAAACAACGTTGATCCAATGGATAGGAGAAGGTGCTGATGTGGTTAATGAAACCACATTTATGGCTCCATGATTCCCGCATGATTGTGGTAATCATTACTGGCGGCGCAATCATTGTACCGCCATACAATGATTGCCTGCGGACCGCAGATCCAATCTGCTTGCTTCTCGTCGCTCACCACTATTTTAATTTGTTTTATTTTATTTTTAATCTGTTTTAATTAGTTTTAAATCTAAATTTACATAAATAATTAATTAAAATTATTTTTAAATTAAAAATACAAATTATATATCAATATTTTCAAAAAATATATTTCATATAATTTAAAAATATAATTTGTTTTAAAATAATAATTTTTTTTAAATTATTTAAATTATTAAATATTTAAATATTTTAATTAATAATTAATTATAATGGATTAAAATTTATTATAAAATTAAAAAATTCCTATTTTAAAATATATTTTATAATTTAAGTGAACTATTTGGTATAATATGATATTTAATTAGTGTTAAATATTTATTATGTATTATTATACAATTTTTAGTAATATATATATATTCAATCAATATTTTGTTTTAAATAAGAATGTTATTTTTATTATTATATTTTTTATTTTTTTAACTTGGTATCATTACTATTATTTTAATTATTACCATTAATTTAAAATTATTATTATTTTTTTACTTATATTATTGTTATTGTTATTTAGGATACTTTTATTAAATTCTTAGTATTATTCTCTTATAATAATAATAATAATAATTATTATTACTATTATTATTATTTATAAAATATGTTCATTCTTTTAAAAATTAGAAAACTATTTTTTGTAATTATCTAATTTTAAATTGATTCTAATTTAGGACATACTTTCCTATTTCTAATTTTGTTTTATTATTAGAGTATTTAAATTACTTAATTATTAAATTAATTAAATTCATATATATATATATATATATATATATATATATATATATATATATATATATATATATATATATATATATACTAATAATTATAATTATTATTATTATTTTTTTTATATCATAAACTTTTCTTGATATTAATCTAAATTAAATTTAATAATTAAAATATGTTATTATTTTAAATAATTTACCTTGTCTTATTAATTATATATATCTAAATATTTAAATGACTATTTAATTAATTTTTTTAATATTTTTAAAAATTTCAGAAACCTTTTAAATCTTATTTTTATTTAATTTAATAACTATTTGTTGATATTAATTATTTTAAATTATCTTAATATTACTTTTAATTAGTTTAAAATTCAAAAATTCATAAGTATTTCATTTTAAATCCTATTTTTTCATATAATACCTTGAAATTTTCAATACAATATGTATTTTAAAATAAAAATATTATTTGAAACCAAAATATTTTTTATGAAATATTTTTTGTATAATGTAATTAGTTTAATGTTTAACTATTATTTAAATAATTAATATCTTAATTATTTTGAAATTAAAATTTATTTTCAATTTTTTTTTTGAAACCTCCTTGGGTGACCCATAGATGTCTCCTATATTTATGTTTGTTTTATATTGAAAATGTTTTAATTATTTTACTTTTAAATTTATATATTTAATATATATTTATTTTGAATTTTTTTTAAAACTATACATATTATTAAATCCCTTTGGAGAGATCTCTTTATGAAATTTTAAACATTGATTCATGCATATGAATAGCAATCATAGGGGAATGATTAGTGGGTGATTGAGTTCCAATCGTCCACTAATCGCATCGTTAGGCATGCTTAATTATTATATTTATAGTTTCTTATATGTGTAGGATGCATGAACACCTAACGTAGGCCCTCCAAAACTTTAGGATTGGTGTGTTTGTTGTTTTTTTGCATTCCACAAATGTTATCCTAAGGGTTAGTATTAAACTTTGATTTAAAACCTATTTGACATAGTGACACCCTAAGGACAATAATTAAGGACCCTTCTAGCGAACTTAGAAAAAAATCTAAGAGCTAGGGTAGATCTCTGAATGACTTAAAACTTCAAACAATTAAACTTAGTGACATCTTAAACCTCTCAGAATTTTTTAGGAATTTTTAGGATCATTTTAAACTCCTTAATTAACAAACCCTAATTTACTTATTAATTAGGCATTCATAACTTCATAAAATTGTAATAAATTTATTTCAACTCATAAAATTGCCTAGAATACCTTGAACTCTTTAGAATTTAATACTTAATCTTACATAATTAGGGCCTCTTAATTCATTTTTAATCTATGCCTTAATTTAATTTTAATTAATACTCATCTTTTGCCTTAATTAAATTATTAAAAATTCCATATTTTCCCCAAACACTTGAGATCGAACATCTTCTTAAATTATTCTTGACCTTTTTGGGTGATTCTAATTAATTTGGAGCTGATTTGGATCAAAACCCCTAAGGTACCCCTTTTTAAACAATTTTAATAATTCATTAATTGTCCGAAAACTTTTAAAATTCATAACTTGACTTAGAGAAATCAAAATCTAGCAAACTCAATACATGATTACTTCTCTTAATCCCTAATATTTAATTAAAATGTAAGATCCTCAAAACCTAGCCTGTTTCTAATAGTGGCCTTTTGGACCCCCTTAACCTAGCATAAAGGAGGACACAAACGTTCCAAAATTGGTTAATATAATTTAAAATTTCAAGATGATTATCCTAAGCCTTAAAATGGACCAACTAAATTAGCTAAAATGGATCCTAATTTAATAATTTTTAAATTTTTATTCCAGTTTTCTTTTTAGACTTTCAACAAACCTGAATTCTAGGCAACTTGAATTAACTACCTAACATAGGAACTATCCAAAGCCACACAAGCCTATTACACACACATAGGTTTGCTAGGGCACCACTTATAGATCTAGGATTAGGGATGGAATTTTAAATCTTTCTTCTTCTTTAATGTGATGCAATTATATATGACACATATGATTAATTGATTTGCTTTGCTTTGATATGCTGTGATGATTATTATGATTTTTTATTTTATTATTGTACTTTCTCTCTGTGCTATGATACATGCGTTAGACTGCCCATGGGCTAGGGACACTTTTATACTAATCTAATCTTATGCAGGTGGTCACGCTCATGCAGCGCTAAATTAAAGGGGGTTATAATCATTAAAGTTTTAATACTGATGTTTTTTTCTACAGATGCTCTAGAGACTACTTAGTCCCCTTTAAAATTAAAAGAGCATGGCCTAGCGTGTTTACCTTTTGTGCTCAAATATTAACTGCTTGGGTTGTTATAACAAATGCTTGTGATTTCTTTTAGGATAACCATGCAAAAGTCTGGGTTTAGATTTTCCTTTATATAATATAATATAATTTAATATAATTAAGTTATGAAAGTCATTAATAGTCTGACATTTCAAATACTCGGTATCCAAAGAGATTAAGAAAGGCCCTTCATCGATAATTTCCTAGTCATTAAGGCACCCTTCCGAAGGACGAACTATATAGAGCCCGAAGGAGATGATCAAAAGGGAGACGATCCGGATAAGGATGATCCACTCAGAGATGAAGACTTGAAGATGAAATTTATGGCTTTTAAAACATGTGCTATTCATTAGGATTACAATCCAGGTTAATATCGGTGGGGCCTGAACACCATTACTTTTTTGCGGACCCAAGGTTGTATTCACACGGCACTTGACGTGGACTTTTGATTTTATTTTTTTTGTGTTTATGAATTTATATTGATGTGTTTATATTGATTATGTACTAGAAATTACATGCTTTTATTAGTTTTCTTTTCTTGCATATGCTTGGCCTTTTTTCACTAGGCTCTTTAGGATAAAAAATATTTTTTACTCATAATTAAGTTCTAAAATTTTAAGAAGTAAATAACATAGAAACTTAGCGAGCTAGGAAAGTGTCAGAATCATTCAGGGTCACATGCATATTTATGCATTTTTTCTTTTTTCACTATAAGACACCTCCCCGTCTGCGGGTAGAGTCCAGATAATCTAGCCTATGAGGATGAAGTGCCAGAATTAGAAAGGCCTTATCTTTTTTGAAAATTATTTTCTATAAGCCTATTTTTAAAATCTCAAGCATACCTTATTTAGACATTTTAACCAGTATGTATTGCATTAGAAACTAATTAAATTAAAACTTTAATTGCATCAGCTCTAGGAAGAATCACCATTTAAAAGTCTATGGCCAATTAGGAAACTCTCTAGACATCGGCCTTACTTCAAAAAAACTAAAATACCTACCCTTCTTTAATAAAGACTAGACAACATAGATTTTATGCGCCTAGGTGATTAGCTGATTTTCTATTTCAGGCAGAATATAAGCCCAGGTGCATTAGCTAAAACATGGGTGTTAGTGTTGGGTAGAACACTAAACCCACCTTAGATTAAGGTTTTAAGGATACTACATTTCATGTCTCATAGTATGCCTAAATGGTGGGTAGGTCTCATTCTCTTCTAGAGCTATAAATTCTACCTATCAGTATCACATGGATAATGCCACTTTTATCCTTCCCCTCTGTATGCTCTTAATATATGATTCTCTTTCTCTTATTACTGCATTAGTCCTTCCAGATGTTGAGATGAGTCATGCATGTTGACTATGCCACTTGAACCCTTCTTTCCCTTTGAGTAGGAACTTCTAAGTTTCCCTTTCATGCCAATCCCCCTTTTGGGAAGAATAATATTAGACCCTGTGACACTGATAAGGTCAAATATATTACTACCCATCGGGGTACATTGGCAAAAGTCAGAATCCTAATTTTTTTTTTGGTTAAAACCCACGATGGGGCCTATGCATTAATATAAAAAATAGGTTACAGAGTACTTAAGGGAAACCCTCAGCTCACTACTGCTCAAACGAGCTACAAAAGAAAAGTAAAGAAAACCTACGAGCTACTAGTTTTCACAATAAAAAAATCTAAGGAACCCTGATAACATTCTATAGATGTTAAAGACCAGCATCCAAAAAAGAAAGACCAGAAAATAACCATAAAGCTCAGTCTTTCTACCAAAAAATATGAAGTCCAGCTTCCTCTGCAAAAAAAGAAAACTACAAAAAGGAAGGCTACAGAAAAAAGAAGTATTAGTAAAATAAATTAGAGAACAGGAGTAAGTAAATAAATAAAAGTTAAAACAGACCCAAGTGAAGCTAGTCTCAGAATATAGATTATAAGAGCTCAAAAAACAATCAATAAACTTAGCCACATTAGGATTGTCCACAAGCCACTCAAACCTAACAAAAGCAATCCGTAGCACCTTCTCAAAGTCTCACTGACAAAGAAGAGTTTGGAGCTAGAATTATACATAAACTGGAAGATTGTCCCAAACATAGCAAGGAAGACATCCACACAAGAACTAGCAAGATGATTACTCCCCACAGACTAGAGACAAAAATCCATGTTATACAAAAAATTAAATCCAGGACACCTAAGAAACCACAGAAATATATCCAGAAAATGCAAACCCGAGACCCTGAGAATAGCACAGAACCAGTAGACACAACAACCTTACAAATACTATATCCCAAAAAAATCACCCAAACCCCACCAAGCAGGAGAACAACACTAGTACAAACCCTCAGCATCCACACAAAGAAAATCAAAGCTCCCATCTAAATTCGCAAGAACATAAGCATCACAGAGGCCACCATACAAAAGAGAGACACCAAAGAAATAACCCAGAAGCTTCCAGGTAAGAATCCAACCCCAGCAAACAAAATAAAAAAAATGCCCCACATAATAGAAGAAGCATCGACAAAGCAGCTCCCAGCAAACAGAAAATCCAGAAGATATAATTGCACAAGGAGAACAAAAAAGTTAAGTGTTAACATAGGGAAAACCACACACATCAAGATAAAGCAGACCCTTAAGATGACCAGGTATAGAAGTTTTAATAAAATCAGTAAAACAATCCAAATTACACCCATTATTAGTAAGACAAAGAGCAAAAGAGTTACCTACCTTACAACTATAAGTGTAGGAAGTATTAAAAAAAAACTAGCAACTTCTTAATTTCTCTAACTACATAAAAAATATTCAGGCTAAAAGTTAGGGATGTTCGGCCCTTAAGAACTAGCCCGATGCTAACCAAGAGGGGGGTGAATTGGTATTTAAAAAATTCTTTAAATAAAAGAACAAATATCACAAATCAAAGTCACCACAGAAAAACAAGTGCGGAAAATTAAAGTGCGGAAGCAGTAAAAAGAACACAAGGGTTTGTAGTGGTTCTGTCAATTTGACCTACGTCCACTCCCCGGAGGTTCCCTCCAAGTATTGCACTACCAAAGTGACTTTCCTTTAGCCCCCACAGCTAGGCAGTGAAGCCCTTACAAAAACCTCCTTTTTGCCACCCCGACAAGAAAGAGAATCCCACTCCTTTTGCTTATTCCAGAAGCAGGCAGAGAACCTAGATCAATCGATGAAGCTTACCTCTCCCTACCCTTCCAAGGATAAGACACTCTAGTGGAAGAAGAAGTGGAACAATGCTTGGAGCAACCCTTGTAAACTCCCTCACAAGCTCCCCCTCATAAGATCCTCTCTCTCTCTCCCTCTCTCTCTCTCTCCTTTAGGTTTTCTCAGGTCAAGCCAACAACCAAGGATGTTAAAAAATGTTAAACAATAGCTCTTAAATATAAGAGCTTCAAAGGAGCTCAATAAATCCACGTTGCCGACTTTATCGTCCAGGACGATCAACATATCATCCTGTACGATCAGTTCAAATCACAGATGATTGGCCAGAACATCGCTCTAAAAATGGTCTGGATAATTGAAAATTGGATTGATCGTCCCGGTCGATATCAAGATCGTCCCAGAAGATCAGTTCAAATCTGAGAAAAATCATCCAAAGCATTTCCCAAAATTCGAGCTATCCGATCTCGATCGGCCAGAACATCGCCCGAAATTTCTGCTGGCCGATATTTACCCTTTAGGAGCAATTAAGAGTTTTTGAATATATCATCTAGGTAGATCTTGCGATTGTCCAGGATGATGTGATCGTAACAATCATCCTTAATTGCTTCCTTAATTGGAGGATCAAATTAGGCATAATTGTGCCATATCGTCCAGGCTGATCCATGATCATCCTGGCCATTTTCTAAAAATATAGAATACTTAAATTGATCATGGCGACTATTTATTTTTGCTTTGAGCATATCTTCCTGGCCAATCTCATGATCGTCCAGGCCGATAGACTAATGATAGATGCCTTAGTTAAGAAACCTGATTAGGGTTTTTGTTTTAAGCCATATCGTCCAGGATGATATAAATATCGTCCAGGAAGATATGAGTAAAAATAAAAATTCTAAATCACTCAAGTGTATGTGTATAGGGTTACTTAGCATCAGACACTTCACAAGATTGCAATTGACTCAAGAAAGGGAAAAAGAAAAAATACAGACTGACTCAGACCTTGTCTACTCAATCTTGAACTGGATCCGTTTATCGTCTAATCTCATTGCCCTAAAATGTCAGTAAAAAAAGGCAGTCAAAGTGTTTGCTAACATCAAAATCAGAATCCATGAAACCAAGTTTGCAATAATCTCCCCCTTTTTGATGATGGCAATCACTTTGATGATCATAGCAGTGTAATTAAAAAAAATTAAAGTAGAAATAAGTCCAAGTACAAACTAAAGCAACAAGCATAATAAAAAAGTACAAAGTATAAACTAACAAGTACAAACATATTACTCCCCCTTTTGACATCTCAAAAAGGAGGAGGGAATGAAAGAGCAACTAAAGCTGAAAACGTATAAAAAGAAGGAAAAATAATCATAAGCAACAACAGGAAACATAATCTAAGACTAGAAAGGTGAGGGACCCTGATCATCAAACAATGGTGGTGGTGGTGGTGGCTGCTAAAAGAAATTTGTCATGGAAGCAAACTGTGAGCCAAACCAGGCCATATCCTGGTCGTACTACTGCTGCTAGTGTGCAGCATAGGTATCAAGAAGGGCTACATCCTCATCATGCTGTTGCTGCTGGTGAGCTACAAAAGTGTTGAATCGAGTCTCCAACCGATCAAATCTCTCTACTAACTGATCAAACTGTGAGTACTGGTAGAGAGGAGCAGGTTCAGGAATGGGAGCGGGAGCCTCCTCCTCCTCAGCCCCCTGAGGTTCCCTATCCCTTGGGTGGAGATGAGTACTCTGAAAGATATTGAAAGAGCTGTTTGAGTAGCAAGGAGGCTGAAGGTTGTGATGAGCAGGATATTGTTGTTGATATTTGGTTTCAAGAACATAAGCTATGAGGTGTCCTAAAGCTAGGTTGGGTTTCCTCTTATGGCCTGGGTCACGGATTGTTATCGAATGATCAATATATCAAAAAATTATGTCAGTAGCATTAAACTCTCTACGTACCATGATGTAAAAGGTAATTAGAGAAAGTAGAGGAGTGATGTGGACTCGGTCTCTGGCATTTGGAATAATGGAAGTGCGAAGGACATACTGGATTGTCCTAGCATCTTTGACTAAAGAGCTAGTATCTCCAACATGATATGGTACGTTGGTCTGGCGAAGAAAATGATTTGTCGAGGTCCAGTAAAAATCAAAATTTGAGATGATGGTATGCAGGTTATCCCAAGTGGTGGATAGCTGCAGCAGTTCAGCACAGTCCTGATATATAATCTCGATCGAGCGTCGATTCACATAGGAGGTCAGGGTTGTGTAAGCAGAATTTATGCGAAGGATTGCAAAAAATTCACGAAGAAAATCAGAGAAAAAAGGGACTATGAGGGTAAGAATGAAACAGAGAGAAGTGTGATTAAAGAGGTCTAATACCGGATACGAGAGGTGGACATGGTTGATGGATTTGGAGAGAGTTATGCCACATTCTTTGTAACGATAGTATGCAGCTTGCTCTTCTACTTCCCGAAAGCGAGGGTCAAGCGTAGCCCTTGAAGAGCTCCCGAAAGATTGTGAAACTCACTTTCCACCAGCCATAACAAGAAAACAGTAAGCAAAAGAGAGTGAAGGAGAAGCTTGAGGTGAAAAACAATGGCTGGAAGGCCTGAATTTAAAGGAACAGCAACATCATCCAAGACGATCGTAGAATCATCTAGGAAGATCTAGTTAAATTATTGCGTATAGGCTGATTGGTCAAAAAGTTGGTCCAATTGTTCGGGCCGATCAGATATCGGCCAGAACGATTAGACATAGGCGATCATCCCGAGGAGTCTAGCCGGATGATCGTTGAAAAAGTAAATCGTCCAGGCCAATTAAGTATATCGTCCAGAATGATGCACAATAATTGATCCTACCAGTCGAATTTAAAATATTTTAAATTTGTGCCACGTGTATCATCCAGGATGAATAGTGGATCAGCCAGGACGATTGTCCAATCATGGATTGTCCGAGGTAATTTTAAGGATTTTAAACGTACTGACACGTGGATTGTCCAAGAAATTTTGATGTATCGGGTGATCATATCGTCCAGGATGAACATATATCAGCCAAGATGATCAAGATGATTGTAGCAGAGAACGATCATATCGTCCAGGATGATATTGGATCGTCTGGGATGATGATTTATAGCATGCTTAGAAAAATTCAGCAGATGGAATTTTGAAGAGAAATTATCATATCATTCAGGATGATAGAGATATCGGCTAGGATGATGTGAAAAGAATTTGAAACCAAAGAAAAGATGGAGATGATCAGAGAAAACCCCGAAAATAAATAAACAAAATAAAAGGCTAAAAACAACAACGAAAAACCTAAAAAAAAGCAAAGGAAAAAAATGAAATTTTGTTTTTAACTTTTATATATTTTTTTATTTTAGCAAAGCATCCATATGACAAATTTTACAAAAAATAAATTTTAGAGATTCAAAAAATTAATGAGTTAATAATATCATAATCTGAAAACGGGAGAATATCCGATCCTATTAATCCCTAGCTCGGACTTCTTTCAGGGTAAAAAATTGTCTTTTGAAAACAAAAAGCCTAACTCAGAATAACCTAATTGGGTAAAAAGAAGATCCGTTCACAACTTGGTTACAAAGAAAATATCTTATAAATAATATACCAAAGTAATTTTGTCTCAATCATGAAATTTGAAATCAAGCCTTTGAAAATATCAAATAACCCATGAGTTTTTCTAAGTTTTAAAAGTTTTGAAAAGAGAGGATAGTTTGCTTTTAGTGGGCTCATTTTACGCCTCTTATCACTTTGATTGTCTTTTTTTTTTTTTTTTGATACACTTTTGTGTATATTCTTTTTTATTTCAATTTGGCATCTTTGCCACTTTTTCTTTTTTTTTTTGCAAGCTAAATTCTCTTTTATAATCTCTTAAAAAAGATTATTTGTTGTAAGTATATCTTCTAGATATTAGAGAATAGGAGCTCTCTCTCTAACATAGGGAAGAACTAGTCACAAAACACAATCAAGATCATATGATATGTGCAACAGCAAGATTTTAATTAGCTTGATAGATATTTATAAAAACTTTGAACATTATATATATGATAGATTATTGTAGAAAGATAAAAAGGATCTTAATTTCAAAAACCCTTTGTTAAAATGAGATAGACTTTTATTTAGAGAAGAAAATTTTACCACTAAATGAGGTTAGAAAAAGGGAAACCATCAACGATGTTTCTCCCTGTAACCGATTTAGAGATGCTAATCATTTACATTAAATCTCCAAAATCTAAAATGCTTGAATAACTCATCATATAGAAAACTAAAGTTAAAATAAAGTAAGATCAAATAACTAAAACAACAAAACGCTAGCATGAAAAATAAAAACAACATTAATCAATAAATGTATTTCAAGAATTTATAAAGCAGCAAGTTTAAACAATTATGAGCTGTGAGCCACCATTTTGTCCAAGTATCATATGCTCTCACGAGGTCTTTAGTGAGAGCAATCCTGCAAAAATCAACAACTGTCAGATTTAGGAACCCAAATGGGTTTGGGTCCCTTCTTATGAACAGTAGAAAGTGATGCTTGTGTGCTATACTATGAATCATGTAATTTTGATCTCCACACCCAATGTGTACTACAGTGAATAGTGCAAGTGTATGAGATGTGCCCTAGCATGCCACATGAAAAACATCTAACTCTAGGAAAAGGATTTCTTAAATGATTAGGATTATAATGCCTCTTCCTAGGTTTTGGATTTAGATAGAAAATGTGTGTCATCCAATTTCCCTTAACTGAGTTCAATTTCTTTTTATGCCTCAAGTTTGTACTTTTTAAGACATCATTTTCAATCCTCAAATTTTTCTTTATCTCTTCAGATTTCTTAAAATCAAATTCAAGTGAGGTGTGTGAAACTTTTAATGCATCATTCTCATCAATTAATTATGAATTCTTTTTGTTTAAATCATCAAATTCATCAAGTAGAGCCATGTGATTTGAATCAATCATAGAATGATCTTTGAGAATAATTTCATGCTCTTTTTGTATATTCAAAAGCTCCAACTTCAAACTAGCATAAGTTTTCTTAAGTTTTTTGTATGATGCATGAATTTTCTCACAAATTTCGAATAATTGATCATAAGTTGATTTACATACCTCTTCTTAATCACTTTGATCAAGATGATCTTCCGCCATTAAGCACAAGTTTGTTATTTCATCTTCAGGTTCAATCTCCAATGAATCAGATGTAGAATCTGCCCAAAATGCCTTTTGAAGTCTCTTTTTGTCCTTCCTAAACTTGGGTTTCTCCTCACCCTTTTCTTTGTTTGAGTGATCTTGAAGTGTAGGACAATCAGCTCTAACATTTCTAGACTTCCTACATTCAAAACAAACAACATCAAAAGATCCTTTAGAATATTTATTATCCTTACCTTTTCTCCAATTTTTATGATGCTTGTGATTCTTCCTTAGAAAGCTTTTGAATTTCCTTATGATTAAGGCAATGTCATCGCTCTCAGACCCAAAATAATCAGAGTTCCTATTGTTGGCCTTCAATGCCACAGTTTTCTCCTACTTTTTCTCATATACATCAAGATTTTTTTGATTCACCCCTTGCTCGTAAGTAATGAGTGAGCTAAGTAAGTTATCAATCTAAAAAGTGTTTAAATATTTTGATTCAGTGATTACATTGATTTTAGCATCAAAAGAGGTAGGCGCTTATCTTAAAATTTTATTTACTTTTTCATGTTTTGAAAGTTCTCTTCCTAAGGTATGCAAAGAAGTTATAATTTGAGTAAAGCTTGTATACATATCAGAAATTGATTTAGAAGGTTTCATACGAAAAAGTTCATAGTCATGCAAGAGAATATTCAAACGAGATTGTTTCACTTCATTGGTTCCATCATAAGTAATGCACAACCTATCCGAAATCTCTTTTCAAGTAGAGCAAGTATAAATACGCATGTAATCCTCTGACTTTAAAGCACAGAAAAAGAAGTTCAAACACTTCGCATTAAGTTGAGCTAAATCTCTTTCATCAAAAGTCCATTCAGTAAAAGGCACTTCAGTTTTAATTCCATTAAGTTCACGAGAAGGTGGAGAATATCCTTCTTTAATAAGCATCCACATGCGATAATAAGTTAATTGTAAAAAAGTAGACATGCGAGTTTTCAAAAAATCAGAAGGAATGTTGTCAAACAAAGGAGGTCGCGTAATAGAATATCCTTCAATTGTATTACGATTCCCAAAGTTAGCCATGGATCAAAATTCAAAAAGTTTTCAAACTCAGCTTTTATGAATCTCGCCCTGATACCACTTTAAAGTTTGTTAGCGATGTTAGGCCTTAAAAACTAGCCCAAGGCTAACCAAGAGGTGGGGGTGAATTGGTATTTAAAAAATTCTTTAAAGAAAAGAACAAATATCACAAACCAATGTCACCACTGAAAAACAAGTGCGGAAAATTAAAGAGTGGAAGTAGTAAAAAAACACAAGGGTTTATAGTGGTTCGGTCAATTTGACATACGTCCACTCCCCGGATGCGTCCTCCGAGTATTGCATTACCAAAGTGACTATCCTTTAGCACCCACAGCTAGGTGGAGAAGCCCTTACAAATACCTCCTTTTTGCCACTCCGGCAAGGTAGAGAACCCCACACCTTTTGCTTCCTTCTCAAGCAGGTAGAGAACCTCGATCAATCGCTGAAGCTTACTTCTCCCAACCCTTCCAAGGAAAAGAGACTCTAGTGGAAGAAGAAGTGGAACAATGCTTGGAGAAATCCTTGTGAAGTCCCTCACAAGCTCCCCCTCACAAGATCCACTCTCTCTCTCTCTCTCTCTCTCTCTCTCTCTCTCTCTCTCTCTCTCTCTCTCTCTCTCACTCTTTCTCTCTACTTTATATTTTCTCAGGTCAAGAGAGTAGTCAAGGATGCTAAAAAATGTTGAACAGCTCTTAAAAAGAAGAGCTTCAAAGGAGCTCAATAAATGCAAGTTGTCAACTTTATCATCCAGGATGATCATCATATCGTCCTGTATGATCAGTTTAAATTACATATGATCGGCCAGAACATCCCTCTGAAAATGAATTGGATGATTGAAAATTGGCTTGATCATCCCAGCCGGTCTCACGATCGTCGCAGACGATCAGTTCAAATCTGAGGAAAATCGTCTAGAGCATCGCCCAGAATTTGAGCTGTCCGATCCCGATCAGCCAGAACATCGCCCGAAATTTGTGCTAGCCGATATTTTTCATCTAAGAGCTACTAAGGGTTTTTAAATAGAACGTCTAGGTCAATCTTGCGATAATCCAAGATGATGTGATCGTATCAATCATCCTTAATTTCTTCCTTGATTGCCGGATCAATTTATGTATAATTGTGCCATATCGTTCGGGCCAATCCAAGATGGTCCTGGCCATATTCTAAAAATACATAATACATAAATTGTTCATGGAGGATATTTCTTTATGCTTTGAGCATATCATCCTGGCCGATCTCACATTCTTCCAGGCCGATAGATTAGTGACGACTGCCTTAATTAAGAAACCTGATTAGGGTTTCTATTTTAAGCCATATCGTCCAGGATGATATAAATATCGTCCGGAATGATATGAGTAAAAATAGAAATTTAAAATCACTCAAGTGTGTGTGTGTGTGTGTAGGGTTACTTAGCATCAGACACTTCAAAAGATTACAATTGACTCAAGAAAGGAAAAAAAAATACATACTGACTCAAACCTAGTATACCCAATCTTGAGCTGGCTCCGTTTGTTGTCTGATCTCATGGCCCTAAAATGTCAGTAGAAAAAGGAAGTCAAAGTGTTTGATAACATCAAAATCACCATCCATGAAACCAAGTTTGTCTTAAAAGTTTGTTAGGGATGTTAGGCGCTTAAGAACTAGCCCAAGGCTAACCAAGAGGGGGGGTGGGGTGAATTGGTATTTAAAAAGTTCTTTAAACAAAAGAACAAATATCACAAATTAAGTCACCAATGAAAAGCTTGTGCAAAAAATTAAAGTTCAGAAGCAGTAAAAACAACACAAGGGTTTATAGTGGTTCGGTCCATTAGACCTACGTCCACTCCCCGGAGGCGCCCTCCGAGTATTGCACTACCAAAGTGACTCTCCTTTAGCCCCCACAGCTAGGCGGAGCAGCCCTTACAAAAACCTCCTTTTTGCCACCCTGGCAAGGCAGAGAACCCCAGACGTCGATCAATCGCTAAAGCTTACCTCTCCCAACCCTTCCAAGGATAAGAGACTCTAGTGGAAGAAGAAGTGGAATAATGCTTGGAGCAACCATTATGAACTTCCTCACAAGCTTCCCCTCACAAGATCCTCTCTCTCTCTCTCTCTCTCTCTCTCTCTCTCTCTCTCTCTCTCTCTCTCTCTCTCTCTCTCTCTCTCTCTCTCTCTCTCTCTCTCCTTTAAGTTTTCTCAGGTCAAGACAGCAGCTAAGGATGTTCAAAAAAATTAAATAAAAGCTCTTAAATAGAAGAGCTTCAAAGGAGCTCAATAAATGCAAGTTGCTGACTTTATCGTATAGGACGATAATCATATCGTCCTGTACGATCAGTTCAAATATGAGGAAAATTGTCTAGAGCATTGCCCGGAATTTGAGCTATCCGATCCTAATTGGCCAAAACATCATCCGAAATTTGTGCTGACTAATATTTATCATCCAGGAGTAACTAAGGGTATTTGAATAAATCGTCCAGGTCAATCTTGTCATCTTCCAAGACGATGTGATCGTATCAATTATCCTTAATTGCTTCCTTGATTATTGAATCAATTTAGGCATAATTATGCCATATCATCTAGGACGATCCAAGATTGTCCAGGCCGATTTCCAAAAATATAGAATACTTAAATTGATCATTGCGGCTATTTCTTTCTTCTTTGAGCATATCGTCCTAGCTGATCTCACGATCGTCTAGGCCGATAAACTAATGATGACTTCCTTAATTAAGAAACCTGATTAGGGTTTCTATTTTAAGTCATATCAGCCAGGATTATATAAATATTGTCCGGGACAATGTGAGTAAAAACAAAAATTCTAAATCACTCAAGTGTGTGTGTAGGGTTACTTAGCATCAGACACTTCATAAGATTATAATTGACTCATGAAAGGAAAAATAAAAAATATAGACTGACTCAGACTTAGTCTACCCAATGTTGAGATGGCTTCATTTGTCATCTGATCTCGTGGCCCTGAAATATTAGTAGAAAAAGGCAGTCAAAGTGTTTGAAAAACATCAAAATCACAATCCATGAAACCAAGTTTGCAACAATCTCCCACTTTTTGATGATGGCAAACACTTTGATGATCATAGCAGTGTAATTAAAAAAAAAAATTCATAGTAGAAAAAAGTGAAAGTACAAACTAAAGTAACAAGCATAATCAACAAGTACAAAAAGTACAAAGTATAAACTAATTAGTACAAACATATTACTCCCCCTTTTGGCATCTCAAAAAGGAGGAGGGAACTAAGGAGCAACTAAAGCTGAAAAAGTATAAAAAGAAGGAAAAATAATCATTAGCAACTATAGGAAATAGAATCTAAGACTAGAAAGGTGAGGGACCCTGATCATCAAACGAAGGTGGTGGTGGTGGGGGCTACTGAAAGAAACTGTTCTTAGCAGCAGACTATGAGCCAAACCAGGCTATGTCCTGGTCGTGCTGCTACTGCTAGTGTGCAGCATAGGCATTGAAATGGGCTACATCCTCATCGTACTGCTGCTGGTAGTGAGCTACAAAAGTGTCGAATAGAGTCTTCAACCGATCAAATCTCTCTACTAACTGATGAAACTATGAGTGCTGGCGGAGAGGAGCAGGTTCCAAAATGGGAGCGGGAGCCTCCTCCTCCTCAGCCCCCTGAGGTTCCCCATCCCCTGGGTGGAGATGAGTACTGTAAAGGATATTGAAAGAGCTATTTGAGTAGCAAGGAGGCTGAAGGTCATGACGAGCAAGATATTGAAGTTGATATTTGGTTTCAAAAACATAAGCTACGAGGTGTCCTAAAGCCAGGTTGGGTTTCCTCTTATGGCCTAGGTCGCGGATTATTATCAATTGATCAATGTATCAAAAAATCAAGTTAGTAGCATTAAACTCTCTATGGGTCATGATGTAAAAGGTAGTCAGAGAAAGCAGAGGAGTTATATGGACTCGGTCCCCGGCTTTTGGAATAATGGAAGTGCAAAGGACATGCTGGATTGTCCAAGCATCTTTGACTAAAGAGCTAGTATCTCTAACATGATAGGTTACGTTGGTCTGGCAAAGAAAATGATTTGCTGAGATCCAAACAAAATCAAGATTTAAGATGATGGTATGCAGCTTATCCCTAGTGGTGGATAGCTGCAGCAGTTCAGCACAGTCCTGATATATAATCTCGACCGGTCGTCTATTCACATAAGAGTTTTGGGCCGTGTAAGCAGAATTTATACGAAGATTTGCAAAAAATTCTTGAAGAAAATCAGAGGAAAATGGGACTGCGATGGTAAGAATGAAACAGAGAGAAGTGTGAGTAAAGAGGTCTAATACCGGATACGAGAGGTGGACATGGTTGATGGTTCTAGAGAGTGTGATGCCACATTCTTTGTAACGATAGTATGCAGCTTGATCTTCTGCTTCCCGAAAGTGTGGGTCAAGCGTAGCCCTTGAAGAGCTCCTGGAAGATTATCAAACTCACTTTCCACCAGCCATAGCAAGAAAACAGTAAGCAAAAGAGAGAGAAGGAGAAGCTTGAGGTGAAAAACAATGGCTGGAAGGCCTGAATTTAAAAGAACGGCCACATCATCCAGGATGATTGTAGAATCGTCTAGGTCGATCTGGTTCAAATATTGCGTACAGGATGATTGGTTAAAAAGTCAGTGTAATCGTCTGGGCCGATCAAATATCGGCCAGGATGATTAGACATAGGCGATCGTCCCGAGGAGTCAAGCCGGACGACCGTTGAACAAATAAATCGTCCGGGACGATTAGGTGTATCGTCCAGGATGATGCACAATAATTGATCATACCGATCGAATTTAAAATATTTTAAATCTGTGCCGCGTGTATCATTCAGGATGAATAGTGGATCGGCCAGGATGATTGTCCAATAATGGATCGTCCGGGGTGATTTTAAGTATTTTAAACACACTGACATGTAGATCGTCCAGGACAATCCGGTATATCAGCTAGGATGATTTTCATAAATGCATCGGCCAGGACAAACATGTATCGGCCAGGACAATCAAGATGATTGTAGCAGAGAACAATCATATCATCCAGGATAATGTTGGATCGTCCAGGACGATGATTTATAGCAAGCTCAGGAAAGTTCAGCAGATAGAATTTTGAAGAGAAATTATCATATCATCGAAGACGATAGAGATATCAGCCAGGATGATGTGATAAGAATTTAAAACCAAAGGATAGATAGAGAAGATCAGAGAAAACCCCAAAAATAATTAAATCAAATCAAAAGGCTAAAAGCAGCAACGAAAAACTCAAAAAAAAGCAAAGGAAAAAAATGAAATTTTTGTTTTTAACTATATATATATATATATATATATATATATATATATATTGTTTTAGCATAGCATCCATATGACAAATTTTCCAAACATTAAATTTTAGTGATTCAAAAGATCAATGAGTTAACAATGTCATAATAAGAAAATGGAAGAATATCCAATCATGTTAATCCCTAGCTCAGACTTCTTTCAGTATAAAAAAATATCTTTTGAAAATAAAAGCCTAACTCAGAATAACTTAATTGGGTAAAAAGAAGATCCGTTCAAAACTTGGTTACAAAGAAAATATCTTATAAATAAAATATCAAAATAATTTTGTCTCAATCATGAAATTTGAAATCAAGCCTTTGAAAATATCAAATAACCCATGAGTTATTCAAGCTTTTTAGATTTTGGAGATTTAATTTCAATGATTATCATCTCTAAATCAGTTAATGAGAGAAACACCGTTGATGGTTTCCCTCTTTCTAACCTCGTTTAGTTGTATAATTTTCTTCTGTAAACAAAAGTCTATCTCATTTTAACAAAGGGTTTTTGAAATTAAGATCCTTTTTATCTTGCTATAATAATCTATCATATATATAATATTCAAAGTTTTTATATATATCTTTCAAGTTAATTGAAATCTTGCCATTGCACATATCATATAATCTTGATTGTGTTTTACGACTAGTTCTTCCCTATATTATAGAGAGAGCTCCTATTCAAAACCTAAAAAAGAGTGATGTTAAAACCCGAATCCATCTCAACAATCAAATTAATTAAATTCAGAGGGATGCAGAGGTTGATACCATAAAGAATGGCCATACTAATATCAAAATCAATATTACCATTTTGAACGGGCCCCACAAAAGCCATAACTAACTGGCCATTAGAATCCCTAATCATTGGTTAGTCATATGTACAATCTCATCTGCCCTTCCATTGGCCCGCTTGTGAAGAGTGCGGGGGCCTGTGATAATTTCTATCCATCAGGGTGGTGCTGTCGTATATCATCTGCACTCTATAGCGAGGTGGTGTCCTTTCAGAGATCCATACGCATAATAATGTATTTTCCAACATTAGCTGAGTATAAATTGCTAGGATATGGTATCAACCATAATTGGACCAAGAAAAGTATCTTTTTTGTCATTGTCATATTGGAGAATAAACCTGATTAGACATAATTTGGATGTCATGTATATACAGAAAAATATTTTTTATAACATTTTTAATACAATAATAGACATCAAAGATAAATGTAAAGATAATATAAAATTAAGGATTGACTTAAAAGATATTTGTGTGAGGAAAGCTTTATAATTAAAGGATGGTGGAGGTGAAAAAACTTCTCAAACCAAAAGCTCGTTTCACATTAACTTTAGAGCTGAGATGAGATATTTGTGAATGGGTAAAGACCCTCTAGGTACCTGATGGATATTCTTCCAGTCTAAGTAGATGTGTAAGATCAGGGAGATTGTTTGGATTGAAAAGTAATGATTATCATATCTTTATGCAATTTATACTACCAACTACCTTTAGTTATCCGCCAGATAAAATTTTAAAGCCCTTGATTGAGCTAAGTGTCATCTTCAAAAATTTATGCTCTTCTAAACTAAATATAAAAAAATTGATTCGCATAGGAAAACATATTCCTTTTATTCTGTGTCAACTTGAGAAAGTATTTCATCCAGCATTTTTTGACTCTATGGAGCATCTACTAATACATTTAACATATATCGCTATAGTCAGTAGACCTATTCAGTATCAGTGGATGTATCCTTTTGAGAGATATCTAAATAAACTTACGATGACTGCTAAGAGTAAATCATATCCCGAAGGCTCAGTCTGTGAAGCATATTTAATGTATGAGACAACTCAGTTTTGCTTGTATTACTTTTAAACAACATCATAATCATATAGAAGTATTGCACCTCAAATGTGGGGAAATTCTAAAATATATATGTATTCAACGAAAGTGGTGAACCTATAGGCACTAACACCATGTGCTATTTGACCTGATAAGGAGACGAGAGTTATCAGATTGTATATCTTGCTTAATTGTAATGAAGTTGAGTCATATCTCAAGTAAGTATGAGTTAGCTTTTTTATACATTTGTTATTCATAACTTCAATCTAAACCCAAAAGTTTACATGAGGTTTATTGGTCGTTTAAGTACATCAGAATTAGTAGAAGTCTAGAAGATAAAGGAGAAAGAATTTACTACTTGGTTTAAAAATATGGTATATTTCTAAACTATTTATTTTGAGTAAGTTAGCATAGTATGCAATAAATATGCTAATAATACATTCTGATTTATTATTAGGTTCACACTAAAGATAGTGATTTGTAGTATCAAGGGCTACTTGAGCTAGCTTTAGGACCAAATAGATTAGTTTGATGTTATTAATTATTTTTGGTTAACGACTATAAATTCTTAATAAAAAATTGGTGTGAATGTAGGAAGACAAAAAATTTCGGTGTATTTATAAGAGGGAATGCCCATATAGGGTATGATTCTAAGTACTATAGGATATTAAAAGAAATATTACAGGTAGAATATCCCAGTCATGGGAATATTGTGTATCTATTCAATTATGAATGGTTTGATCCTATACAAAATAAAAGCACAATATTACATCTGATTTATAGTATAATGAAAGTAAAGTAGAGTAAGAGATATGCAAAGTTTGACACATTCATCATTGCTAGTCACGCAAGCCAAGTCTATTATACTAACTATCTAAGTAGATTATGAGGAAAATAGGATTAGCTTCTTATTATGAAGACCAAACCAATGGGAGTAATTGAGAAAACCACTTCAATACAATCAATACATGTAGAAGAGTTTATTTCAAATAAAAAAATCTTCTTATCAATTTAAATGAACAAATTCCAATTAATGAGAGTGAATTACTATTAGAGAAAGTATATTTAAACAAAGAGTCAGCCTACGTATCGAGGGAACCTCTTTGTCTCATCCTACCACTCATAGTCGAACAACCACTCAGAGTCATCCTACCACTCATACTCAGCATACCATATCTTTAGCCACTCTTGGAGCTAGAAGCCCATAGTTCTACTAAATATACTCCCATTTTCCTTCACTAAACGCCCCCCCCCCCCCCCCCCCCCCCCCCCCCCCCCCCCTCCTACGCCACACAGAGTACCCCCTTTTACCCTTACTACCAACCCCCACCTTATGGTGGCCCTCCTACTTATCCATATTCACCATGTGTTCTGCCATACTATCCTCCACCACCCCCTCAACTCGCTATAGGTGGATGTTCAACCCCAGCTGTAGTAGAGCACGCGATAGATGGTCGAATATTGATTTAACCTAACGGTGACACATACGTGCATATAATATTATTAACATGCAACTAAAATTGAATAAATATTTTTTCTCACATAACATATTTTTTGTAGGTTCTATCCATCAAAACAACTGACACATAAAATACAGGACATAATATGAAGTAGGTATGATGTTTCTTATATTTCTTTGAAGAAAGTCGCAAAAGAAGTTTGGGATATGTGATTTAGAGAGTTTAAAGTTAGTTATTATATAAATATATTCTAAATTATTTCTTTCTTACTTAAGCTAACAAACATATATATTATATATTATATATTTTTATATGTAAAAAGAATTTTATTAGCTATCCTAGCACAATGAAAAAATTAGAAACAACTTTAAGAAGCGTGGGTCTACTTGAATGCATGACATGTTTACAAACATTAGAAAGTTTGGTGAGTGGACACTGCGAATTGGAGAGACTATTTGGGCTGAGCTGAATAATGCTTGGGGTAGAGTAGAGTATAGTAGGAGGGATCGAAATCGACCGAACAGAGCTTCTAGGGTTGGGGTCATGGGTAGTTCACTTCATTATGAGGATTTATGGCTTAGATTCATAAGCCTAGGCATACGAGGGGATGACCTCTAATGGATCCAGCTTCACAGAAAGTTCCAGGAGTCCTTAAAAAGTTAATAGATAGCTACCCTTCAAGCGAAGCTAGATCAAGTAAGGAAATCACAAGCTGATAGGCAGGTGTAGTTACAGGAATAGATACAAATGCAGTTTGATCACAATTCGTTGTTAGAAGAAATGCAAAAAAAAAATTGAGTGGTTGAGTGGTAAGGAGATAGCTCTAAAAAAGGACGAGTCGAAAGATTCAGAGTAATTATTTAGTTTTTTCAGTTTCATATATACTTATTTTAGTTCTGAATATTTGGTGAAGTTTATGAATATTTGTTGATGTTTATAAATATTTTGTGATGTTTTTGAATATATGGTGATGCTTTTGAGTAGGTGTTTATTATTGCACTAAGCACAATCATTTGTTGATGTTTGTTATTTTTTTATGTAACTGTTTGCTGCTAGTTTTTGAAATTAGATTGATTTATGGGAAGGTTTTTTTTGTTATTGCTACAAGTTATTGATGGATAATATGTCGGTAATATTCCATAAATAACGGTAATATGCCATAAATAATGATACAATGAATTATGTATTGATTTCTAGCATATACACTGACATTTCCAATGGTGAACATACCGGTTAGATTCATCATTTAATTTATGGTTTATGAAGCGATGGTTTATCTATAAGAATTAGTACCGTAACAATACACTAGAAATTTCTAACAGATTTAATGTCGGAATAAGGGAGAAGGATGTGACGCAATCACCAACTCCTTTTTTGCTGATTTTGTGCTAGAAAGTAAAATAGATGTCAGAAATTCATTACCGATATGCAAATTACCATTGTATCAATATTCTACGGAAATGCCAAGGAAAATTCCTTTTTCCATCAAAATTTTTATTTTATCAGTGTATTTGATCCACCGATATTAGCAGGTTTTCCTATAATGAACATTATTTTGGTGGTCTACTTGAGCAACTAGTAAGAGAAAAATGAAATATGCAGATATTGTGCGCATAGGTGGAATGTGGGTAGCAATTGTGTACTCCAGATTTCATATAAAGAGATGTTGGTTGTTGAGGACAATAGAACATGAAATTTTCATAATGCTAAAGGCATGATGCTTGGAAGAAGGTTTTTTTAGAAATATCACCACCTAGTTAGTCCCCACTTTTTTTTAGATGCGATATCATAACCTATGCCATTCCAGAATTGAAGGTGGCAATTCTAAATATGTTGATAGGGCACCTTGTGGTATAAAAAATAAATTTTTTTATTACCCTTGGTATCTGGCTAAGGATGCCTTTATTGTTGACTTATATAAGCAACTTATGGAGAAGATGTGTTGTGGTAAGAGAAAAAAGTTTCTAAACTTGGTTGATTAGTAGGATATATAGTTTGAGTTGATTACATGTTTTTTGTTGTCATCCAATACAAAGTCAACTCCAATAACATGTAAGCCGGTTATAAGTAGTTGTTAGTATTACTTTTTGGTATATGCTCGATACCGCTAGGTACTACTAAGAACCACTCAATACATGCTCAATACCACTTGGTACTACTCGGTATCTCTCCACTAATGAATGTGTATACAACAATGAATGACAATCAGTTATCAATACTTATTTTTGGTATAAGCTTGATACTGCTCGACATCTTTCTATTGATGATGTATGTGTAACAATGAATGAAAAATAATAAATATATGTACATCCTTTGTATAACATTTTAACTTCTATATAATTAATGAAAATATATAAAAATATTAAATGTATATCCAAACAATGAATGCCAACTCTATATAAATGCACATTATGAACAACTTAGGATAATTATTTTTAAGTTACACAAATAACAGTGTAAGCAAGTTCAACCATGAATTTAGGCATTTTAACTTGTCATTTTATAAGGTTAACCCATATGGAAGGGTAAGTTTGATAATAACTTCAATAATTTATAAATATGCATTCTACAATCAACATTTTTTTTCTGGTTGACACATCTTCAAATATTTGGATCGGCCACAAAGGTATGTCATTATCAAAAGAATCAAGTGTTTCTTGTTGCAAATCTGAGTTTATGGATTAGAATTTTGATGATAGCAAGCATTCATGATTTTCTACGGCTACATTGCCTACTAACCTTTTAGGTCCACATGATCGAACGCAACTCAATCCAGCTTAAGATTGGGTAGATTTAGGTTGAGTCAGTCTGTAATGTTTTTCTTTTTCATGAGTCAATTGTAAAAGTGGATCATGATGCTAAGTAACCTTGCACATACACACTTGAGGGATTTTCTGTATTTCTCTATTTTGAGTACATCGGCCTGGATGATATTCATATCGGCCAGGATGATTTGACTAAAAATATAAACCCTAATTATGGCATCATCCTGGTTAAGCAGCCATCATTAAGTCGATCGGCCTGCATAAACCATCGCTTCATAAACCATAAATGATCCTTGTATAGGCTAGGATGATAGGCTCAAATAAGAAAGAATCATCCTCCATGATCAATTTAGGTATTCTTTATTTCAGGAAATCGTCCTAGACGATGCAGCATAATTATGTCTAATTTAATCTGGTAATTATGGAAAGCAATGAAGGCTGATTGATATAATCACATCAACCGGGCCGATCGCAGGATCGGCCGGATGATGTCCTTGACGATTGACATCGTCCAACATCTATTCTGGGCGATGTTCAGGATGATTGTACTCAGATTTGAACTAATCGGCCAGGATGATATTGTATCGGCCTGGATGATGTAACCAATTTTCTTTTGATCATCCCAAATCATTCCGGCTGATTGAGCTTACTTTGTACTGATCGACCAGGATGATATTCCTATCATCTTGGACGATAATGTTGGTTCATGAAATTCGATTTAAAGGACCTAAATTTTCTCATAAAAAGTGACCTTTAGCTGTTGTCTTGACCTAAGGGAGCCAAGAGGAGAGGGAGAGAGAGGGAAAGAGAGGGAGGAACTTGTGAGGGGGAGTTTGTGAGAGGGATTCACAAAGGTTGCTCCAAGCAAATTTCCAAGGCATCCTCTCCAGTTTTTATCCTTCGACCTTGGGGGTTCAAGGGAGGTAAGCTTCAATAATTGGTCGAGGTTATCTTCCTGCTTCAGGAGGAAGTAAAAGGAGTCATGGTTCTCTGCCTGCTTCAGAAGAAAGCAAAGGGAGTTGAGGTTCCCTGCCTACTTCAGGAGGAATCAAAAGGAGTCGATGTTCTTTTCCTGCTTCAAGAGGAAGCAAAATGAGTTGGGTTCTCTGCCTGCTTTAGGAGGAAGGAAAAGGAGTTGGGTTCTCTGCCTTGTCAGGGTTGGTGGAAAGGGGTTTTTGTGAGGGCTTCTCTGCCTTGCTGTGGGAGAATAAGGAGAGTCATTTTTGTAGTGCAATACTCAAAGGGCGCCTCCGGGGAATGGACGTAGTTCAGGTTGAACGAACCACTATAAATTTGGTGTGATCTTTCTTTGTTTTGATTTTTGCATTTATTTTTTTGCACCTTGATTTTTGTGGTGATTTTGGATTTAAGTTTTTTTCTTTGATTATAAAAAATAATTTTTAAAATATCAATTCACCCCCCCCCCCCCCCCCCCCGCTCCTCTTGGTTGGCCTTGGGCCAGTTCTTAAGGGCTTAACATCCCTAATGAACTTTCAACTGGTATCAGAGAAAGATTCATAAAAATTAAGTTTAAAAACTTTTTGAATTCTAATCCATGGCTAACAACGGTAACTGTAATGCAACGGAAGGATATTCTATAACACGAACACCTTTATTTGATAATCTTCCTTTTGATTTTTGGAAAAGTTGCAGGTCTACATTTTTATAATCGATTGACTATCGTATGTAGATGCTTATTATAGAAGGATATTCTCCACCTTCTCGTGAACTTAATGGAATTAAAACTAAAGTACCTTCTACTGAATGAACTTTTGATGAAAGAGATTTAGGATAACTTAATGCAAAGTGTTTAAACTATTTTTTTTTGGTGCTTTAAAATCTGAACATTACATGCGTGTTTCTACTTGCACTACTGGAAAAGAAATTTGGGATAAATTATGTATCACATATAAAGTCACTAATGAAGTTAAGCAATCCTGTTCGAATATTTTACTGCATGATTATGAACTTTTTTGTATGAAACCTAATGAAACAATTTCTAATATGTATACAAGATTTACTCAGATTGCTACTTCGTTGCATGCCTTAGGAAGAGAACTTTCTAATTATGAAAAAGTAAATAAAATTTTAAGATGTTTGCCTTCTTGTTTTGTTGCTAAAATCACTGTAATTTTTGAATCTAAAAATTTAAACACCTATTTGATTGATAACTTACTTGGTTCACTCATTACTTACGAGCAAGGGGTAAACCAAATAAATATTGATGCAGGTGAGAGGAAGAAGGAGAAAATGGTGGCACTTAAGGTGAACGACTCGAACACTGACTCATCCAAGCCTAAAAATGAAGATATTGCCTTAATCACAAGGCAATTTAAGAGCTTTATAAGGAAGAAGCATAAGAATCATCACAAATGAAATAAAGGTAAGGGTAACAAAAATTTTAAAAATTCTATTGATATAATTTATTTTGAATACAGGAAGCTAGGACATATTAAAACTGATTGCCCTACCCTCAAGTCTCACCCAAGCAAGAAAAAGGGTGAGGAGAAAATCAAGTCCAAAAAGGATAAGAAGAGATTTCATAAGGTGTTCTGGGTGGATTCTGCATCAAACTCCTCTGAGAATGAACCATAAGAGGAGACAACAAACTTGTGCTTAATGGCAGCCAATAATCTTGGTCAAAGTGACCAAGAAGAGGTTTGTGAACCAACTTATGATCAACTATTTAAAATTTGTGAACACATGCATGCATCATATAAAAAACTCAAGAAAACTCATGCTAGTTTGAAATTAGAATTTTTAAATTTGCACAAAGAGCATGAAATTCTTCTTAAAGATCATTCTACAATTGATTCTAATCACATGGTTTTACTTGATGAGTTTGATGCATTAAACAAAAAACATGATGATTTATCTGATGCTCATAATTCTTTAAAATCTTCTCATGCTGATTTCGAAAAAGAGTATAAAAAATTAAAAAGTCTAAAAGCTTTTGAAAATAAAAAACCTTCATTTCATGCATCACATAAAAAGCATCACCATAAATTAGTGCATCCTTTTCCTAGAGTTAGATATTTTTCATGTGGAATGCTATGACACATAACATACAGTTGCACCATTCACCATCGTCCACATTTGGTCAGGAGACCCAAGTTATATGATTCACAATATGCATTGCATTCTACTTTTCATAAGAAGGAACCCAAACATGTTTGGATTCCTAAATCTAATATTTGATAATTTCATAAGCAAGCTCTCACAAAAAACCTCGTGATAGCATGTGGTACATGAATAGCAGATGTTCTTGACATATGACTGGCGATGCCAATCAATTCATTTTGCTGGAGACCAGGATAGGAGGCAAGGTGACTTCGGGAGATAACACCACCAGGAAGGTGGTAGGAGCATGTATAATTGGTAATTCCAAGAATATTCTGATTAGATGGACTGAAACATAACTTACTCAGCATCAGTCAACTTTACAATGGCTTCATCATAAATTTTTTGGCAAATTCATGCATTATCAGCTTAAATAATAACATGGTTTTGCAGAGAAAGTGGATCAACAATGTTTACATGTTTGATTTAAATAACATTGAAAGTCTTGGTTCATTTTGCTTAAAAATTATTATTGATGATTCATGGTTGTGACACAAGAGATTATGTTATGCTAGTATGAAAACCCTTTGGAAAGTGACCCAAAAAGACCTAGTTAGAGGTATCACCAAGCTTAGGTTTTCAAAAGACCACCTTTATGATGCCTGTCAATTAGGAAAGTAAGTTCACTCCAGTTTTCACTCCATTAAGGACATTAGCACCTCTGGACCTTTAGAAGTCCTTCACATGGATTTGTTTGGACCCATTAGCACTGCCAGCTTAGGAGGGAAAGTCTATGGTTTTGTAATTATCGATGACTCCTCGAGGGTCACTTGGACTTGATTTCTGTCACACCAAAATGAGTCTTTTGATGAGTTTAGAGCCTTCTTAACTTGGCTTCAGAAAAAGCTAGGTAGTGAGATCTTGACCATCCATAATGATCATGGGGGAGAGTTTAAAAATGAGAAATTTGGAGATTTTTGTGAGGACAAGGGAATTAGCCACAACTTCTCAGCTCCTAGGACCCCTCAGTACAATATTGTAGCTGAAAGAAGGAGCCGGACCTTAGTAGAAGCCATTAGAGCCATGATTGTTGAGTATTCACTTCCAAAATACTTTTGGGCTAAAGCGGTTAACACAGCTTGTTATGTTTTGAATTGAGTGAATGTTAGAGCCAAAGTAGATAAGACACCCTACGATATTCTTAAGGGAAGGACACCCAATCTTTACCTCCTTCATGTCTTTGGTTGTAAGGTTTTCATTCACAATAATGAGAAGTCTCAATTAGGAAAATTTGACCCTTCTAATAGAGTTAGGACTAGACATGGACTTAGGAAGGAAGTGAACCACTCAGCCTTTATTTCAATGACTGAACCCACCAACATAAACCAAGCCCTTTTTGATGAGTTTTGGATCTTAGCCATGCAGGAGGGGTTGAACCAATTTGTTAGGAATAATATTTGGGAGCTTGTAGAAGGACCTAAGAAATAAAGTGTAGTTGGAACCAAGTGGGTCTTTAAGAATAAAGTGAATGATTTTGAAGTGGTGGTTAGGAATAAGGCAAGATTAGTGGCAAAGGGGTATAACCAAATAGAAGGTATAAATTTTGAGGAGACTTTTGGCCTTGTAGCTAGATTGGAATCCATTAGAGTGCTATTAGCTTTTGCCTATTATAAGGGATTTAAGCTTTTCCAAATGGACCTTAAGAGTGCCTTTTTGAATAGGAAAATAAAAGAGGATGTTTTTGTAGAACAACCCCCAGGTTTTGAGAGTTCTCAATTTCGAAATCATGTTTTCAAATTAAAAAAGACCTTATATGGATTGAAGCAGGCACCTAGAGCTTGGTATGAGAGGCTTAGCACATTCTTACTAAGAAGGGAGTTTGTTAAGGGGAGCCTAGACACCACCCTATTCCTGAAGAAAGTAGGAGATGATTTACTCATTGTTCAGATCTATGTCGATGATATACTTTTTGGATCTTCGAATAAAAGGCAATGTGATGATTTTTCTAAAATAATGAGTAAGGAGTTTGAGATGAGTTTGATGGTAGAGTTGTTCTACTTTTTGGGGTTTAGTATAAAACAAATGAATGATGGAACCTTTTTGAATCAATCAAAATATATAAAGGACATCTTGAAGATGTATGTAATGAACAAAGCCAAGCCAACTAATACTCTCATGTCCTCAGGAATTCAGTTGGACAAAGACCCAAATGGAAAATTAGTTGATCAAAAGAAGTACAGAGGGATGATTGGATCGCTACTTTACCTGACAATGAGCCAACCCGATATAATGTTCAGTGCTTGTCTTTGTGCTAGATTTCAAGCTGATCCTAAGGAATCCCACCTGAATGTAGTTAAGAGAATTCTTACATACCTTTTAAGGACCCAAAACTTTGGAATTTGGTACCCCAGGAACTTCTTTTAAGATTATTTGATATTCTAATTCTGATTTCGTAGGATGTAAGATGGATCGAAAAAATCCTTATGGAACTTATCAATTCATAGGACAGTCTTTAGTCTCCTAGTCTAGTAGAAAGCAAAACTCTGTTGCTCTTTCCACTGCTGAAGCCAAGTACATTGCTTTAGAAAGTTGTGTGGCCCAAGTTCTTTGGTTAAAATAGAAAGTACTGGATTTAGGATTACTTGTAGGCACCATCTCAATTCTTTGTGACAACACTAGTGTCATCTACATTTCTAAGAATCCTATCCAACATTCAATAATTAAGCACATTGACATAAGGCATAAATTTATTAGAGACTATGTGACTAAAGGAGACACTGAGTTACACCATGTGACGACTTAGAATCAACGGGTTGACATATTTACTAAACCACTGGCCTTCGACACTTTCAGCACTTTAAGGACCAGATTAGGTGTGATTGACATTAATGCATGAACTTGATCTCTACTATTTTTTTATCTGCTGATTACGTTGCTTTATCTTTTATTAGATTTTTTGTGTGTTGTTTATTTTTTATGTACTCTTTATTTATTTGGTACTTTACTTTTCCACATGCCTTAATTTTTTTTAATTCATCGCTGAAGTTATATAGTATGCCTTATTTTTGTCTTTTTAAAAATTTGTAGTCAATATTTTACATCTCTTAATCTACTAAAGGGTAAAAACACCGTTGATTGAGTCTTTTTCTCTAACCTATTTTGGTGGTGAAATTTTCTTTTCTTAACGAAAACTCTATCTCAAATTAACAATTGGATTTTTTAATTGAGATCTTTTCTATCTTGCTACAGTAATCTATCTTAATTTTTAATAGTGAAAGTCTTTATGTTACTTCAAGATTTTTTCTATCCTGTCAATGCATCTCTCATATGATTTTTAATTCTATTTTGTGGTTTTTTCTTCTCTATATTAGAGAGTGAGTTTTTTCATCTCTAATATTTGAAGATATACTCACAACTAAGAATATTTAAGAGTTTTTGGAAAAGAATCTAGCTTGTAAAAAAATAATGGAAAAAAGTTGCCAATGATGCGAAAAGCAAAAGATGTGCAATGACACCAATTTATATATATATATATATATATATAGACACACACACACACACACAAAGTGTATCAAAAATCAAAAGATGCGCAAAGTGCACCATTCAATGGAAAAGAGTTATAAAATGAGCCCATCAAAAGGCAAGCTATCTTCCTTTCTTCGAACTCTTAAAACTTAGAAGATTTCATGTATCACTTGAGATTTTAAAGGACTTGATTTCAAATTTTATGATTATAACAAACTACTTTGATATACTATTCTATAAGATATTTTTTTGAAATAAGTCTTGATCGGATCTCTTTTTCTTATCCAATTGATTTTTTTTTGAGTTAGGCCTTTTGATTTCAAAAGATAATTTTACCCTAAAAACGTACAAGCTTAGGGTTAACATGATCGGTTATTTTACCATTTTTTGGATTTTTGATGTTGTTAACTCATTAACTTACAAATTTTTTGAAATCAATCACATAGAAGACTATATCATGTTCATGCCTTGATTTAAGAAAAGAAAACTTTGTTTCTTTGATAGTTTTTATGTAGCTTGTTTAAGTTTCTATTATGTTTTTTGTTTAGAATTCGACTAGAGTTCCACAAATTTAGTTCTTAAGAATGTCGCCTTCTAACAACACCAACCACTTGTTCAATCCCTCACTCTAAATGCCAGAATTATTCAACACCTACTTAGAACCTCAATCATACCCAAAGCTGGTAATAGAATCCACATGACCCCAAGTTTATCCATCATTACCTATCTTATCTTATCCAACACCAAATTTAATGAGGCAGATTTAATTATTGATTACATTCAAAATATGACCTTAATTCGCCTCCCTACCACCTGTAAACAACAAAACCTAGCCCTTGGCTACCTTATAGGTTACATTTTTCAAAATAAATATCTGTTAACCTATCCTAGTGAATGCGACAATCAACCCATTTTTTATACGGATGCCTCCTTCCATATTTTATTTCATCAGGGGCTAGAGTTAGATGAAGCTAACTTTAATGAAGAAGGAAGAGAAGCTGCTCTTGCAGAAGCTCCTGTTTGACCAAGACGATATGCACCATCCCGAGAATCTACACCGGCCTATTCTCACGATGTCTTAGTCGAACGATTCAACCAATTACAAAGATGTCTTGATGCTCACATCCAAGATAAGCACCACCAATATGAGGAAGACATGCGATGTTTTGGGGAACACTTTACATCAATGATCAATAATTTGCATCCATCTACCAATACTTCCAGCCACCACCACCTCAACCTCCAAGTGATCAGGATCCTCGTTTCTGAAGTGTATCTATTTTATGCAATTTTCTAAGTGTTATTTGTGGCTCCTCTTTTTGTTGATGTCAAAAGGGGGAGAAGTCTGTTGTAGTCATTATGTCTTGCTTATGTCTTTTTTGTTTATGCTTAAGTTCATTGAAATGCAATTTTATTATCCTATTTATTTTGTGATGTCTTAGTTAATTAAATAATAATAACAATAATAATAATAATAATAATATATAAACAAAAAAAATGCTTATAATAAAAATTATTTGACATCATAAAAAAAGGGGAGATTGTTGCAATCCTTGACCCTTAGTCTAAGATTTTGATGATGGTAAATATTGTTGTTTGAATTACTATTCATTAAATACTTTTGATTTTTACTCTTGTTTGTGAGTACTAACATCTCGAGGAGATCACAAGTTAGACTCAAGACTAGGAAGAGTAGGAGTTTGAATTTATAATAATGTATTTTTTATTTATTATTACTTTTTCTTTTCTTGAGTCTAGCCATAAATTGTATGCAAGAGTAAGCAACCATGCACCCAAACAGGGGGAGAGGTGTTAAAATAGTTGCTATTTGCATGCTTTACATTTTTGCAACTTGTATAGTTTTGATGATTCCAAACATTATTGTTCAAATGTGTAGTTATCTCCTAACAATTTTAGAAGATTTGTATTTGCTCTTGTGTGTACTAACATTTCAGGAAAATCAGACTCCAGACTACGAAAACTTCAAATCAAATTCAACATGAGATACTTTGTGAATTTGAAGCTTGTATTTTTCTTTGAATTAAATTTGAAAGGGAGTGATTGTAATTGAGTGAATAAAAACATACACACACACATAAGAAAATCATAAAAATTTTATACTGATCGTACGGGACGATATCCGATCGTACGGGACGATCAGACAGTTATCTCCTATTGAGCACATAGAACGAATAGGAACTGGCTTGAAAAATTTTCTAAGTCCTATTCGTCCGGGACGAAATTTTTATCGTCCAGGATGATCTGGTCTCTGTAAAATTTTTGTCCAGACGAAATTAATTATCGTCAGAAAATGATCTGCTCTCTGTAAAAATTTCGTCCAGATGAAATTAATTTTTATCCAGGACGATCTGGTCACTGTAAAATTTTCGTCCAGACGAAATTAATTATCGTCAGAAAACAATCTGCTCTATGTAAAAATTTCATCCAGATGAACCAATTTTCGTCCAGACGATTAACCAACTTAGAACGGTTTTTAGCAGTTTTCGAGACTGACCTAGTAATAACCGTTCATACCGGACGAACTTAGTTCGTACGGGATGATCAGTGTGTACAAAGACATTTCGTACACATATATAAATAGGGTTGTTTCAAAGCGTTTAAGTAAAATTGTTTAGGATGATCCACGATCGTACGGGACGATCCACTGCGTACAGAATTGAAAATTTGCAGTTTTTGGGCGGTTTTTCTTGTCTTTTGTATATATAGTCCAAATTAGACTACCACCCTATCTCTTTTTCATTTGATCTTTGTGCCTCTTGAGAGAATAGCTAAGGAGAGAGTGTGAGAGTGCATTCAAAGGAGGATTCCTACCACTGGAGTGTGAAGGCTTCACTTGGAGTTCAAAGGTAAGAATCTCTACTTGTGAATTGGGATTACTTCACTCTTTTATTTCTTCATTCTAGATTTCTTATGAGAAGATCTGTTAAGGAGATCCGGTTCGCTGCCGACACTTGGAGAGTGTGAATAGCCGGAAAGATCACTTCCTACACTTGGAGAGTGTGAAATGCTGTAGGGTTCTCTGCCCACACTAGAAGAGTGTGAAAGGACGGAAGGGTTCTCTGCCCACACTAGGAGAGTGTGAAAGGACAGACGATTCTCTACTAACACTGGGGATTGTGTAAAAGGATGACGGTTCTCTGCCGCACCGGGTAGTGGTGAAAAGAGTGTGTTGTAAAGGCTTCTCCGCCTTGCTGTGGGTGCAAAAGGAGAGTCACTTTGTGGTATTAATGCAATACTCGGAGGGTGCCTCCGGGGAGTGGATGTAGGTCTGGTTATAGACAGAACCACTATAAATCTGGTGTCATTTACTTTACTGTTTTTACGTTTCTGCATTTTTATTTTTAAGTCTTAAAAACTCTATGGTTGAAAAACTTTTTCTACAAAAGTTAAAAGAAACAATTTTTATTTCGGTTCAACATAATTTTAAAAGAGGGCTTAAAATTTTTAAACAACCAATTCACCCCCTTCTTGGTAGCCTTTGGGACATTAACTTAGGCTTAACAACCTAATTACTAGACTCAACAAGAGGGTCTTAAAAATAAAGTTTATTTTCTCTGTTGATTGTACTATATGAGTTTAAATCACAGTGTATGATCTTACTTGTTTGAAATGTTTTTCTATGAATAAGTCATATTGTATGATATATATTGTACTATACGATGTGTTTCTAACTAAAAACCCTAGCCGCTAGATTAATTTAAGTAAGTTTAACAACTAATCATACTGTACGATCCTATTTATACTGTATGTTATATTTTGAATACTTTCTTAATTTAACTCAAGATTAGTGTATAAATCAAGGATTAATTCCTGATTGGTTATCATACTATACGATGCCTTTTGTACTGTACGATCAATCGAGGCTATTTTTGGTCATCTCAAACATCATACCGGATGATTTCTTGATTATCAACTAATCATACTGTATGAAGTGGTTCATACCATATGATGTACAAAGATGAGTTTTGTCGTCCCAACATCATCCTGTACAAATAGAAGGATTTTTCATATCGTACTGTATGAGTTTATATCATACTGTATGAAAGTATACATAACTTTTTACTTGTTTATAAACCTTCATACCAGGATGACGAGAATTTTGTACTTATCATATTATACGATATTAGATTATACTATATAATCATAATGGGTAATTTGAAAATTTTTTGATTTCTTGGAGCGTGTTTTAAGTATCAAAACTTCTATCTTTTGAAGTGTGACTATGAGAGAGGAACGTGATTAGAGAAGGATTCCTTAGGAGAGAGCTCTGGAAAAGATTTTATGGTTTGTGAGAGGAAGGAATAGGTGGGCTTTGTGAGGTAGAAGGAGTGTGAGGGAGATCACATGGTTGCTCCAAGATTGCTGCACTTTGCTCCTCCTATGGCACGAGAAGATCTTGTGGGAGGCTCTCTAAGGGGGAGATTATTTTACATCAATGTCCTCTAAGATATTGTTCCTTCTCCAGGAGGGAGAAAAATAAGAAGGTATCTTGACGTCACTAGGAGGGTGAAAAAGCGCTTGGCACTCCGCCACGCCGGGTTGGTCAAAGTGAGGTTTATAAGGGCTTCTCCGCCTTGCTAAGGGGGCAAAAGAAGAGTTACTGTTTAGTAGTGAAGTTCCCAAATTGTAGGATTTGTGGGAGTGGATGTAGGTCAAATGACCGAACCACTATAAAATCCCAGGTGTGCTTTTTTCTTTTACTGCTTTTTATTTACACTTGCATTTTATTTTCATTAAAATTGCTTGGTGAAAATCGTAGTGAAATTCGTTGTTGCAAATTATGTTCTGAGCATTCACTTCAGTATTATTTAATTTTCTTGTTTAAGTTTTAAAAACAAAAAAAAATTAGAGCTCCTCTTTTGAATTATCTTTTTATTGCAACAATTTTTTCAATTCACACCCCTCTTAGCGCATGTCGTAATTTCATGTCCAATGCCACATAATCATTTCCCATGATTGCCACAGTTTTGATCAATGAATCGCACTTCGCCACGTGTCCCTCCAGCTTTCGTTTGATTAAATTGATTTTAAATTAATTTAAAATCATATTTTATTCAAAATAAGTATAAAAAATTAATTATAAAACAAAAATAATGATAAAATGTCTTAAAATTTATAGAAAATTAAACCTTTTATTTAGAATTAAAACTATTTTATAATATAAAATAAATTTTAAATAATTTCTAAAACTTAATAAAATTTAATCAAATTATAAAATAAATATTTTCAAAATAAAAATATTTTTTTTAATTAGCCCAAAAATATAAATTAAATATTTTAAAATTAATTTTAATATAAAATTTATAATATATTTTAAATTATTTAAATTATTTAATTAAATAATTTTATATTTAATTAACATTTAATTAATTTCAATTTAAAAAATTTTGAAACATTTTGAGAAAATTATTTTAAATAATTTAAAATTTTAAAAACATTTAAGTTTACTTTATTTAATTTTAAAACAATTTTGAATATTATTTGATTTTAAATTAGTTTAAACACTTTGATTAATAAAGAAACTTAACAAATTCATAATAAATTCAACTTAAATAAGATAAATATATTTAGTACCTTAAATTTAAAAAAAAAATAAGTATTTAATTTTAAATAGAGTTTATGAATTAAAAACTTAATATATCTTAATTAATTTTAATTATTTCATTACTTTAATATTTAAATAAATATTATGTTAAATATTATAAAAAATTAAAAAATTATTTTTATATTATTTTGAATGATCAGAGGATCTCTCAATAACATTTTAAAATTACTTAAAATATATTTTTAATTATGTGATTTTAAAACTTATACTTTCATATATATATATATATATATATTTAAATCTTAATTAAAATCCCGAAACTTCAAAAAATATTTAATAAATTAAATTTAAATAAAAAAATATATATAATATCTCAAAGTGACCAAACTTAAAATTGTAACTTAAAAAAATTAAAAACCCCTTAATTGGCCCTTAATTAAGACACTAATTTAATTTAAATAAAAAATTACCCTTTAATAAAATAATATATTAAAAATTTCAAAAATTTCCCAAATACTTGGAAACCTTTCTTAGGCCATTCCTGACTTTTGGAAGTGACCCCAAGAGGCTTGGACATCATTTAAATAAGAATTTCTAAAATACCCTTAATTATGCAATTTTTAATAATTCTTGAAATTCCCAAACCTTGAAAAATCTTAACTAATTTGAAAAAATATTCAAATTGAGTAAACTAAATGGAATTTAACTCAAATTAAAATAAAGTATTTATTAAAAATATGAACCCTCTAGAAATCAACCTAAATAAAAAAGTTAATTATTGGTCGATTGTAGTTTAATAACTAAGCCCATACTTCTAAACAAAATTCATAACTTTGTGTGGAAATCATCAAATCCCATAAAATCAAAGCCTATACCCCCCAAAGGGTCTAAAGTTTAATAAAAATACTAGGAATCAAGAACTTAGTTTGTTTCTAAAAGTTAACTTTAAACCCCTTTTGATTTAATGGATATGATGACTCAAAGCATCTTGAAATTCACTAATTAACTTTAAATTTTAGAGAATAATGTTCTAAGCATTAAAATTTACCAACCAACTAAATTAAATTAAAATTGACCTCAAGAAACTAATATTTAAACTTTAATTAAAATTCCTCTTCGACAATCAACAAATTAAATCACAAAAATCTTGAACTTATTATCTAGTATAGGACATACCCAAGAAATAACCTACTACACACACATAGAATTATTTATTAGGACATGACTTCTATATTTAGGGTATGTTGGTATTTTTATTTCTTTCTATTTTTGTGATGTTTAGGGTTTGCATATGATACATGTGTTGGTTATTTTAGCTTTCTATGATAATTATTGTGATGATGATTTTAATTTATGTACTATCTCTATGATATGATGGGCAATAAATTACCCATAAGATATGAGCGATTTTAATACTTATGATATTTCTTGAAGGTGGCCATGCTAATATAGCACTAAAAAAGGGGCTAAAAATAAATAAATCATATATAACTGCTACAAGTTCTTTAGTCGCTTAGCCCCTAAATAAATAAAAGCATGGCTAAGTGAGGTTGGCTTAAGCATTTTCTTTTATTTTCATATATAATTGCTTGGGACATTAAATTTTAATTATTTAGGATAATCTTGTAGGAGAGTCTTAACTTTTTATTTATATTCTTCATGTAATATTTGTTGTGAATCTGGATTCAAGAATTATAATTTTAATGATAGAAAATATTTCTGACACTTTATTTTTCTGCGATTGCCCTGCCTACTAACGTTTCAGGTCCACATGGTCAATTACAAATTAAGTCAGGTCAAGATTGGGATGGTTAAGACATAGTCAGTCTATAAGTGTACTTCATATGTCTATACCTTTTCTTCAATTAAATGTAATAAAGTGGGTCATGATGCTAAGTAACCTTGCACACACACACTCAAGAGAAAAATTCTATCTGTTTTAGAGTTTTCTTTTTTTTGATCATATCATCTAGGATGATCCAAAATCATCCTAGATGATCAGTTAAAAATAGAAACCCTAATTAGGGGCTCTTGGTTAAGGTAGCCAAAATTAAATAAGTCATTATGGACTATATTATCATCATCCTAGATGATCGGCTCAAATAAGATAGAATCACTCGCCAACTCTTTGAGGCATGTTATTTTTTTTGGACATCATCCAGGACATGTCCTAAATGATGTGTTATTAATTATGACTAAATTAGTTTAATGATTAAAGAAGGAAATTAAGGTTTTATTGATCGATCATATCTTCCTGGATGACCATAGGATTTTTCGGGATGATCAGTAAAACAAACCTTAGTTTCATCTTGGACGACCAAAATGATGTTCTAGATGATGTGTATTTATTTGAACTAATCATACCGCATGATCCAAAAATCATCCTAGATGATTAGTTATTTTTTCGTCATCCAAATAGGTAAAATCTTGCCTAACAGAGTGATGTTCTGGACAATTTTTTATGTTTAAACTAATCATATAATACTATGTCCCATCATTCTAGACAATCAGAACAAAAAAACCTTTTAATCGTTTAGGCTCCCCCAGATCATCTTGAATGATTAAACTTAATTTATACTAATTATACAGGATGATCCGTCGATCGTCCTGGACGATCTTTATTGATCAATTGAAATTTAAGGAAAATTTAAAGCCCTTCTATATAAGATCTCTTATTTACTCAATATGAGATATTTTGCTACTATCCTGGCCTAAGAGAGCTAAAAAGAGATGGAGAGCTTGGGAGAGAGAGAGAGAGAGAGAGAGAGAGAGAGAGAGAGAGAGAGAGAGAGAGAGAATCTTGTGAGCGGGTGTTTGTGAGGGTTTCACAAAGGTTGCTCCAAACAAGGATCCTAATAGTCTTCTCTAGTCATCATCCCTAGTTCCTTGGAGGTTTAAGAGAGGTCTACTTCAGTAATTAAATAAGGTTCTCTGCCTGCTTCCGGAGGAATTGAAAGGAATTAGTTTCTTTGTATGCTTCAAGCATAAGTAAAAAGAGTTGAGTTCTCTGCCTCATTAGGGTCGGTGGAAAGGGGTTTTTATAGAGGCTTCTCTGCCTTGTTGTAGAAGAAAAAGGAAAGTCACTGAGTTTAGTGCAATACCTGGAGGAGAGGCTCTGGGTAGTAGACGTAGGTCAAGTTGACCGAACCACTATAAAATATGGTGTATTCATTCTTATTATATTTCCGTATTTAATTTTCGTAATTTATTTTTTGGTGAATGACTTTTTGGTTTATATCATGAATTTTTTTTGAGAAATTTTAAAACACCAATTCACCCCTACCCTCTTTGTTATCCTCAAGCTAGTTTAAAAGGGCTTAACATACCTAACAAACTTTCAAGTGGTATCAGAGCGGAATTCATAAAATTTTGTTTTTGAAAACATTTGAATTTTGATCCATGGTTAACTTCAATAATCGTAATACTATAGAAGGATATTTTATTAACCGACCATCATTGTTTGATAACATACCTTTTAATTTTTAGAAAACTCTTATGTCCATGTTTTTTAATCTATTGAATATCACATGTGGATGCTTGTTAAGGATGAAAACTCACCACTAACTTGTGAAATCAAAGGCATAAAAAATGAACTTCCTTTCACTGAATAAACATTTGATAATAGGGATTTAGCACAACATAATGCAAAATATTTAAATTATTATTATTTTTTGTATTCTAAAATTAGAGGATTATTTGCGTGTCTCAACTTGTACCCTGGGTAAAGAAATATGGGATAGATTGTGTATTACTTATACATAGACAAATGAAGTTAAGAAATCTAGGATGAATATATTTCTGGATGACTACAAACATTTTTGTATGAAACCTAGTGAATTGATATCTGACATGTTTTCTAGGTTTACTCAAAAAGTTGACTCACTTCAAGCCTTAGGAAGAGAGCTAATAACCATAAAAAAGTTAATAAAATTTTCAGATGCTTGCCTTCTTCCTTCGATTCTAAGATTATTTTAATAACTGAATCCATGGATTTGAATACTTAATCTATTAATAACTTACATGGGTCACTCATTTCTTACGAGTAAGGAGTGAATAAAAGACAACTTGATGCAGGTGAAGAAAAGAAGGAGAAAACTTATGGTGCTGAAATCTAACGATACGAATGTTAATTCTTCCGATTCTGAAAGTGATGATGTTGCCTTAATTACTAAGAAATTCAAAATGTTCCTAATTTTTTTTGAAGAAATGAAACAAATTGCATTAAAGAAGAAAAATAAAAAGAGTAATTACAAGCTAAAGACTGTCAACTCCACCTTTAATAAAGACACAAATAAAGGAGGAATCTTGGAGGAACTAATATCATCCCAAATAAAAAAACTAATAAGGGCATAGTTAGCACATAAGTCTGCTAACTTATTACCACTTATATTAATACTATTAAAAATAACCTGATAAAACTTATTAGATCCATGAATACTTTCAAAGAATGATATACCTTTTAATTTCTCATGTTGAAGGAACTTGATAATATTATCATTGTCTCCCTCTATAATAATCCCCTTGTACTTGAACATCCAATCCTTAATGACTTCCTTGATAGCATGAGTATCCAATAACTCCAAATATGAGATATCCCAATGAATTCTGGTCATACCAAATGCTAAGAGAAATATGCCTTTACAATCCCGAAATACACCTCTTATTACAACTTTGTATGATAGAAGTAAGGAGGCATCTATGTTAACCTTGATCCAATTGGGTGGTGGAGGGTGCCAATGAAGATCACACAACCTAGATGGTTGATTAACTCCCAATAAACCCAAATTTCCATTAATTCCACGAACAACAACAGAAATGTAGCTTAAGGTTTTTGAAGCTATACTCAAAGCGGTATCATCTATACCTTTATGAATGAGATTATTTGTAGATTTCTAATTGAAAAAGATTAAATAATAAAGTAAGGAAACCAAGAATGAATTTTCTATTGATGGCCAGTAATAGCAATCAGGTATATTAGAAAAAATTGGGATAAAAAAACCCCATTCCTTTGAAAGTTTGTTAGGGATGTTAGGCCCTATGAACTTGTATCGAGGCTAACCAAGAGGGCGGGTTAATTGGTATAATTTAAAAATTCTTTAAAACTAAGAATAAATATCACAAACCAAAATCCCCATGGAAAAACAAGTGAGAAAAATTAAAGTGCGGAAACAGTAAAATGAACACAAGGTTTTATAGTGGTTCGGTCAACTTGACCTACGTCCACTCCCCGAAGGCGAACTTCGAGTATTGCACTACCAACGTGAATCTCCTTTAGCCCCCACAGCTAGGCGGAGAAGCCCTTACAAAATAACTCTTTTTTGCCACACCCGGCAAGGCAGAGAACCCAACTCCTTTTGCTTCCTCTTGAAGCAGGCAAAGAACCTCGATCGATTACTGAAGCTTACTTCTCCCAACCCTTCCAGGGACAAGAGGCTCTAGGGAAGAAGAAGTGGAACAATGCTTGGAGCAACCCTTGTGAACCCCCTCACAAGCTCCCCCTCACAAGATACTCTCTCTCTCTCTCCCTCTCTCTCTCTCCTTTAGGTTTTCTCAAGTCAAGCCAATAGCCAAGGATCTCTAAAAAAATGTTGAACAAGAGCTCTTAAATAGAAGAGCTTCAAAGGAGCTCATTAATTGCAAGTTGATGACTTTATCATCCAGGACGATAATAATATCATCCTATACAATTAGTTCAAAACACAGACGATCGGCCAGAACATCGCCCTGAAGATGATCTGGATGATTGAAAATTGGCTTGATCGTCCAGGCTGATCTCACGATCGTCCCGGATGATTATTTCAAATCAGAGGAAAATCGTCCAGAGCATCGCCCTGAATTCATGCTGTCCGATCCTAATCGGCCAGGAGAAACTTAGGATTTTTGAATATATCATCCTGGCCGATCCTGTGATCGTCCAGGATGATGTGATCGTATCAATCATCCTTAATTTCTTCCTTAATTGCTGGATCAATTTAGGCATAATTATGCCATATCATCCAGGCGCATCTCACAATCGACCTGGCCGATTTCCAAAAATACAGAATACTTAAATTGATCATGACATCTATTTCTTTTTGTATTGAGCATATCGACCTGGCCGGTATAAGTATTGTCCTGGCCGATAAGTTAATTACAGCTGCCTTAACTAAGACATCCTGATTAGAACTTCTATTTTGAACTCGATCGTTCAGGCCAATATAAATATCATCTGGGACGATTTGAGTAAAAATACAAATTCTAAATCTGTCAAGTGTGTGTGTATAGGGTTACTTAACATCAGTCACTCTAAACATTTACAATTGACTCAAGAAAGGGAAAAAAAGAAAATTACAGACTGACTCAATCGTAATCTACCCAGTCTTGAGCTAATTTCGATTTCCGTGTTGATTCCTATTTCCGTCAGATCTTTGAGTCCTAAAAAGTCAGTAGAGAAAGGCAGTCGTATTGTTTGTTATCATAAAAATCATAATTCATGAAACCAAATATGCAATAATCTCCCCCTTTTTGATGATGGCAAACACTCCGACAATTATTTCAAAAAAGCAGTGTAAAATAAAAATTCAGAATAAAAGTTCAAACATACAACCCTACTAACATGTAACCTTACTACTCCCCCTTTTGACATCTCAAAAAGGAGGAGAAAAGCAAGAAACAAAGTAATTTTATTTTATTTTATTTTTTTTATAACCAAGGAATGAACAAGATGAAGTATTCCATGTGATTGATTTTAAAAATTTGTGAGATAATGAATCAACATCAAAAAAATCCACAAACCAGTATAATATCCGATCGTGGTTACCCTTAGCTCGAACTTTCTTTTAGGGTAGAATCATCTTTGGAAATTAAGAATCTAATCTCAAAAATTCAATTGGGTATGAGAAAAAAGGATCCAATCATCACTTGGTTTCAAAAAAAATATCTTATAGAATAATGTACCAAAGTAAATTAGTCACAATCGTAAAATAATCAAAATCAAGCCTTTGTTACATGAAATCTTCTATGTTTTAAAAGATTTGAATGGAGAGGATATCTTGCTTTTGGTGGGCTCATTTTATGCCTCTTGTCAATTGAATGGCGCTTTGCGCATCTTTTGTTTTTTGATACACTTTGTGTATAAATTTTTTAATTTGGTGTCATTGCGCATCTTTTGTTGGCATCATTGGCCAATTTTTATTTTTATTTTTGCAAGCTCCATTCTCTTTCAAAAGCTTTTAAGAACAACCTTAGTTATGAGTATATCTTTTAGATATTAGAGAATAGGAGCTCTCTCTCTAACATCAGGAAGAATAATCTACAAACAGAATCAATAACCAATGACAAGGTTAACGAGGAATCTTGACGTGATAAAAAGATTTTGATCATTATAAATAGAAGATAGATTTGTTGTAGCAAGGTTAGAAAGGATCTTAATTTCATCTCCATTCGTTAATTTGAAATATATTTTTTATTAGAAATGAAAAACATGCCACTAAAATAGGTTAGAGAAAGGGACACAATCAAAGGTATATTTTTACCATCTAATAGATTAAGAGATGTAAAATATCGACTACAAATTTTCAAAAATAAGGACAAGGCATACGATATCATTTCAGCGATGATTTTGAATTTTTTTTTTTAAATGAAAGTAAAATAATCCAAACAAAAATTAAAATTAAAGCAAAAAGAAGAAAAAAAAGAAAAGGAAAAGCAAATAAAAGAAATAAAAAAGAATTAAAAGCAAAAGAAAGCAAGTAAAAGATCAAGTTCATGCATTTATGTCAATCACACCCAATCTGGTCCTTAAAGAGCTGAAAGTGTTGAAGGCCAGTGGTTTAGTAAAGATGTTAGCCAGTTGATTTTCAGTTGCCACATGGTGTAACTCAATGTCTGCCTTAGTCACATGATCTCTAATAAAGTGATGCCTAACGTCAATGTGTTTAGTCCTTGAATGTTGGATAGGATTCTTAGAGATGCATATGGCACTAGTGTTATCACAAAAGATTGAGATGGTGCCTACAAGTAATCCTAAATCCAATACCTATTGTTTCAACCAAAGGACTTGGGCCACACAACTTCCAGAGCAATATACTCAGCTTCAGTAGTGGAAAGTGCAATAGAGTTTTGCTTTCTACTAGACAATGAGACCAAAGATTATCCTATGAATTGACAAGTTTTTGAAGTGCTTTTTCTATCCACCTTGCATCACAAAATCAGAGTTAGAAAATACAATAATCTTAAAAGAAGTGTTGAGCCTCGGATACCAAATTCCTATGTTTTGGGTCCCCAGAATATATCTAAAAATTCTCTTAACTGCAGTTAGATGGGACTCCTTGGGTTCAACTTAAAACCTAGCACAAAGGCAAATACTAAACATAATATCAGGTCAGCTAGCAGTCAGGTAAATTAAGGATCTAATCATGCCTCTGTACTTGTTCTGATCAACAAACTTACCACTTAGGTCCTTATCTAACCGAACACTAGAAGTCATGGGAGTATTAATTGTCTTAGCTTTATCTATCTCATACTTCTTCAAAATGTCCTTAATGTATTTTGTTTGATTTAGAAAGGTTCCATCATCCAATTGTTTTATGCTAAACCCCAAAAAGTAGGACAACTCTCCCATCAAACTAATCTCAAACTCTCTACTCATTATTTTAGAGAACTCATCACAAAGTTTTTTATTAGAAGATCCAAAAAGTATATCATCCACATAAATCTGAACAATGAGCAAATCATCTCCAACTTTCCTAAGAACGTGGTGACTAAGCTCCCCTTAACAAACTTCCTTTCTAGTTAAAATGTGCTAAGCCTCGCATGCCAAGCTCTTGGTGCCTGCTTTAACCCATACAAAGCCTTTTTTAATTTAAAAACATGATTAGGTCATTAGGAACTCTCAAAACCTAGGAGTTGTTCTACAAACACATCATCTTTTATTTCCCCATTTAAAAAGGCACTCTTAATATCCATTTGAAAAAGCTTAAATCCTTTATAGCAGGCAAAGGCTAATAGCACTCTAATGGCTTCTAATCTAACTACAGGGGCAAAAGTCTCCTCAAAGTTTATCCCTTCTATTTGGTTATACCCCTTAGCTACTAATCTTGCTTTATTCCTAACCACCACTCCAGAATCATTCACCTTGTTCTTTAAGACCCACTTTGTTCCAACTACACTTTGTCCCTTAGGTCTTTCTACAAGCTCCCAAACATCATTCCTAACAAGTTGATTCAACTCCTCTTGCATGGCTAAAATCAAAACTCATCAGTAAGGACTTGGTTTATGTTGGTGGGTTTAGTCATTGAGATAAAGGCAGAGTGGTTCACCTCCTTCCTAAGTCCATGTTTAGTCCTATTTCCATCAGAAGGGTCTCCTAAGATCAAATCCTTGGGGTGACTTATAGAATATCTCCAATCACTAGGCAAGGTGTGAGACGGTCCAACCCTTTCCTCCAGATCTATATTTTCTACTCCTTGGGTGACATCTCAAACTCCTTCAATGTTTTGGTGACCTACTCTTTTCTCTAAATTTTCTACTCCAATGGAAATCTCTCCAACATCTTCATCATCCTCAACTCCAGGCTTTTTAGGATTAGACCCATCAAATACTACATGTGTAGTCTCTTCCACCATCAAAGTCCTCTTGTTAAACACCATGAAAGACTTCCAACACTAGAATATCCCAAGAACACTCTTTCATCAAATTTAGGATCAAATTTATCCAAGTGAGACTTCCCATTATTGTGAATGAAAACCTTACAACCAAAGACATGAAGGTGGGAAAGATTGGGCGTCCTACCCTTAAGGATCTCATAGGGTGTCTTATATAGTTTGGCTCTAACATTCACCCTATTCAACAATTAACAAGCTGTGTTAATCGCTTCAGCCCAAAAGTATTTTGAAAGTGAATACTCAGCAAGCATGGCTCTAGCGGCTTCCACCAAGGTCCGGTTCTTCCTTTCAGCTACCCCATTATGCTGAGGGGTCCTAGGAGCTGAGAAGTTGTGGCTAATCCCCTTGTCCTCATAAAATCTCAAAATCTCTCATTCTCAAAATCTTCCCCATGGTCACTATGGATGGTCAAGATCTCACAAGCCAAATCCATCCAGGGGCTATACTTTTTGATAGGGAGATTTTTGGAACTCTTTTCATAAAGAGAAAATTAGCCCTGACAAACCACAAGTTTAGAGAATTCATTAATGATTTAATCTGTCCTTAAACTAAGGTGTTATCCTAAACCTTACGAGTCAGACTTTCATCCCTGTTTGTCGCTAGATTTCAACTATACAATTAATAATCCATGATGATTGATATTAGATAGAAAATTTATAAGAGAAAGCATTAGTAAGTAGCTGAGAACAAAGAATGAATAAATAGGGTGATAACATACACCATTGTCTAAAGCCTCTTTTCCCTATAATGCCTTCCAACCCAACTCCATTAACTTGAACAATGAATTTAAGATCAGTTATACATTCCATAACTAGATTGGAATAGCCTATTGGAAAACTAAATTAATTCAAAATTTGCTTTAGAGTTTCCCATGCCATACTGTCATAAGCTTGCTCCATATCTAATTTGATTGCAATCATACCTCTTTTTGAACTAAAAAATCTAAAATTATGGAAAAGTTCTTGAGCAATAAGAACGTGATCAGATAAAGACCTACCTTTGATAAAAGCAACTTGTTCATCCGAAACAAGGTTGTGAATAACCATCATCATTCTATTTAATAACACTTTTTCTACAACTTTCTAAATAGACATGCAAAGGCTTATAGGTCTAAATTTAGTAGGATATAAAGGATTGCTTACTTTAGGAATTAGCGCCACCATTATTTCTTTCAACTTAAGGGACATAGAACCCAAGCTAAAGAATAAAAGAATGGCTTTCCAGACGACCTTCCCAATGATACTCCAGTAAGCTTTAAGAAAGGAATAGGTGATTCCATCCAATCTGGGAGCGATGTTGTTGCCAAGATCTTGAATGACCTTCTCAATTTCAGCAAAAGACAATGCAGAATCCAAAAATCTGTAGCTGTCTTGATTCAGAAGGTTCACATTTGGAGGCCAATTATGCAAAAGACAATCTCTTTGATCCCATTTACTGCATAAAAAGTCATAAAAATAGCTCCTAATGTCTTCGGGATCTTCTATTAGCCCCCCTTCTACATTTTTCAACTTCTTAATCAGATTTTTATTCCTTCTTCCGTTAGCAAATGCATGGAAGAATTTAGAATTAGAATCTCCATCCTTCATCCATTTTGCTTTAGCCCTTTGTCTCCACTAAGTATTCAACTGAGCAAGAGTACTATTGAACTCACTGATTTTGGTTCTTAGTAACCGGTTCCTTTCATTAGAAAACTGTAGGTCTCGGTCCTCTTCTAGTTGGATTTCATCAATTTCAGCTTTTAAAGCAGATTTCACATCTTCTAGCCTTTGGTGTATTGCTTTTCTCCAAAAGAACAATGCTTTAAGAACTCTAGAGAACTTTTTAATAAGAACCTCCATATAATTTCCTTTCACTAGTTTAGCCCAAGAGGTTTTATCAATAGAAGTTGCTGCTGGGTAGGATAACTAAACATCTTCAAACCTTTGTAATTTAGTTTTATGGATATCCTGTTCAAACATTTTGAAAATAATAGGACAGTGATCTGATGCTGTCATACTCAAATGTCTCACACATGGTTGATTGATCCGGTCCAAGGCAATTGCGTTAAGTAAACATCTGTCAAGTCTCTCCAAGATCCTTGCACTTCCGCTCTTATTGTTGCACCAGGTAAATTTAGAACCAATGTAACCTATATGATGAAGATCATTTTTAATCATACAAGCCTTCATTTCCAACGAACCCATTTAAAGGAAAATTTCTTACCTCCTTTCTTATCATCCTGAGATAAAAGGTAATTAAAGTCACCACCAACAATGGTAGGACTGTCTTGATTCAAATTTCTGTCCAGAAAATCCAATAAAACTCTTCTTCCCTGCATCTCCCTACTACCATAAATTGTGGCTATTAACCAATTACCTTTATTGGGAATCTTCTGCTCTCTCAAAACACATTGTTCTAAATCTTGGATCAAAGAAAAATACACAACATTAGATTTCCAAATAAGTAAAATACCTCCGGAACTACCTCTGGAAGGCTGCAGAAAAAATTCCCATTTGTCTCCAAAAATCCTTTCAAATTCTTCTCTAGAATGAGAAGAAATTTTTGTTTCAATAATACCAACAAAAAATACATCCCAATCCTTGATGTACTCCTTCAAATATAGGGAGGCCTCCTTCTAATTTCCCCCCCTAATATTCCAAAAACTAATATAACTCATTTTGGTAAGAATAGGAAAGAGCCCCTACCCCTTCTTTTACTTGAATTGTTCTTCTCTAATCTTGAAGCTACATTCAAAGGCCCAAGAAATCTCAGTTCTTTAGCCAATTTAGTCTTCTGAACAGAAATCTTTCCATGATTTAGATCAGCGATTTTCCCTTCAATGATGTCATTGAGCTTCATTAAAACTTCTCGAGCTACTTCAACCTTGGCAACGGGCTGACTCTCTATCAAACATTCCACTATTTCACCTTCTTCCACAACCTAATATTTTAGACTTTTCCTGAACATCCATTTTGGAAAAATCTTCACTTATAGAGTTAAGAATATCAAATTTATTACCTGAAGGTTTTTGAATTAACTAGATAGAATCTTCATCAAGATTTCCCAAGGGTTCTCTTGCTTCCAATATTTCTCTGGCCTGAGACATGGTGTCATTATCCAAGTCAATGGAATCCACTTCATTCTCCCCATCAAAACAAATTTCCTTAGGGATGCAAATCAGATTTATATCTTTAGAGTACTCCCCTATTCTTTTCCACATCTATAGTACCCATAGATTTTTCACTGGATTCTTTGTTAGAAGGATTTTTATCTCTTTTCAAAATAGATTTATGCACCTCCTTCTTATCAGCACTAAGTTGAACAACAGCCTTGGGAACAAACATCCTCCTCTAATTTTTCACTTATTTTCTCTTGAATCTTATGTAATTAACCAAGTGCCATGATTTGTCTTCTGAATCAACATTTGAATCTTTATTCATAGCAGAATCTTTACACTCCTTTTGGTTTGGATACTCTATCGGTTTCAAAATCTTCACAGCAGCCTTACATGAGTCTTCCAAGTGGCCAATCTGACAACATTTCTAACATAATACAAAAATTTTTCATACTCCACTCGTTAAAAAAATTTCCATTAATTCCTTCCACCCAAACACAAGTAGGAAGTTGCTGATCCATTTGTATTAAGACACAAATCCTTGCAAATTCTTGTCTTCCCCATTGGAACATATCTCCATCTATCAACATCAGTTCTCCGATTGAAGAAGCAATCCTGGATACATTAACTTCATCCCAACAATACAGTGGTAGATTAGGCATTCTAATCCAAATAGGAGAAGATAGCACTTTTAGAGAATTGGGATTGAAATCAGAATTCCATTTGTTTAGCCCAATTAAGTGGCCATTGACAAACCAAGGACCTCCTAAAAAGATGTTTTCCATTTCCTCTATTGAGAAGAAAGAGCATAATACCCAATCCGATCAGAGACTGGTTAAATGAAACTTACTGAACTTCGTCCATTGCCGTCTTAATTCAGTTGCAACCAACTGAATTGGTAAACGTCTCCCAAACACCTTGACAACTAATGAGAATTGCAGTTTCTCATAGTTGGCTTTCACATTTGGTTCATAGAGCTTAACAGCTAAACTATCACCTGTCAGGAATTGACTGTCTGCAGGGAGATTAACTTTGATATAAAGACTTTTTTTTTCCAGGGATTGAAGTTCTCCTGCTCTAAAGTCAAGTAACTGGATTTTTTTACCAAAGTAGGATTCAATATACTTCCATCTTCTACAAGTTTTTCACAAACACCTGATTTGAAACCTTGATTTAAATCAAACAGTTTATCAGCTTTAATCATTGAGACAGATTTTGGATTAGTGAATCTGTTCACAAATAATTTCATTCTGGAAAATAAAGAACCCAATCCAGGAATGGGAGATTGCTCAGCTTCGTCGACCATAACTTGTTTGGCTTTTCCTTCAATATGAGATAGAACTAACATCTTATCCAGAGCCGGTTCTCGGATAATAATTTCAGATGACTTATCAACGATAGTTTTGACAGTCGACAACGATAACAATCCAGTCCATAGAGGAGAATTCCGATTGCCGGAGATGGCCGGAGTAAGTTCCACCATCTAAGACGAGAAACCCGCCAATGGCCATGAAATAGGAAATTTTTTAAAATTAGCTTTAGAAATCTGAGACTTTCTCACTCTACTTTCTCACACCTATTATCAAAAGTCCATTCAAAGAAAGAAAGTGAAGTAGTAATGACATTAACTTTACCACAAAAGGAGGTGAATAACCTTTTTTAGCAAGCATCCAGATACGATAGTTAATTGATTGTAAAAACATAGACAAGCGAGTTTTCTAAAAATCAAAAGGAATTTTGTTAAGCAAAGGTGGTCGTGTAATAGAATAACCTTCCGCAGTATTATCATTACCAAAATTATACATTGATCAAAATTCAAAAAGTTTTCAAACTTAATTTTTATGAATCCCGCTCTGATGCCACTTGAAAGTTTGTTTGGGATGTTAAGCCCTTATAAACTATCCCAAGACTAACCAAGAGGGGGGTGAATTGGTGTTTTAAAAATTTCTCAATAAAAAAAAAAACTAAAGTTCACTAAAAAGAGAAATAAAGTGCATAAATTAAATGCAAAAAAAGAAGTAATAAAGAACACAAAACGTTATAGTGGTTCGGTCAACTCAACCTACATCCACACCCTGGAGGAGCCCTCTGATTATTTCACTAGACTCAGTGACTCTAATTGTGCTCCCATAGTAAGGTAGTGAAGCCTTTATAAACCTCCTTTCCACCAACAATGGTGAGGCGGAGAACTTGGCTCCTTTTGCTTCCTCCTAAAGCAGGCAGAGAACCTTGTTTGATTACTGAAATTGATCTCTCTCAAACCTCCAAAGACTAGGGACGATGATTGGAGAAGATGACTTGAATCATTAGTTAGAGCAACCTTTGTGGAACCCCTCACAAACTCCCCTCACAAGATCTTCTCTCTCTCTCTCCATTTCTCACCCTCTCTTCTAGGCTCTCTCAGGTCAAGACAGCAGTAAAAGATCCCCTCTTGGGTGAAACAAGAGATCTTAAATAGAAGAGCTTAAGAATAGATCTTAATTGCAACAAACTAACATTATCGTCCAGGACAATCTAGAGATCGTCCTGCACGATTAATATAAATTTAAATTAATGAGGACAATTTGGGACAATCAGAAGGTTTTTTATTCATATCATCTGGGATGATAGTATATCATCCTATACGATTAGTTCAATCAATCAAATATCATCCATCTCATCACCCTTGAAGGATGTCTAGATGATTTAAAAATTATTTTATTATCCAAGACAATCTCACAATCATCCAGGATGATCTCATGATTATCCAGGATGATTAATACAAAATGATGAATATCATCCAAACCATCACACTGAATGGATGTCTTGATGATGGAAAAATAACTTGATCATCTAGGTCAATATATGATCATCCTGAATAATTAGTTTTATTCAATACATATTATCCAGAGAATCACCCTAAATGAACTAGGTCGATTAAATATCATCCAGAAAGAATTAAAGTTTTGTTTAAATAATCATCCTGGCTGATCCTGCGATCATCCAGGATGATATTATCGTTCAATCAACCTAACTGCTTTTCTTAATTATCAGATTAATTTAAGCATAATTATATTACATCATCAAGGATGATGTCCTAGATGATCCAAAAATAAAAGCTACCTAAATAGATCTGGCTGCTAATTTTTTCTGATTTGAGCCTATCATCTCGGTCGATACAAATTTTATCCAGGATGATGCACTTAATGACGGCTGCCTTAATCAGGATGCCCAAATTAGGGTTTCTATTTTTAACAGATCATCCCGGTCGATATATGTATCATCTCGGATGATGTGACCAAAAATAATAAACTCTTAAAATAATGAAACATTTCCCTTAAGTATGTGTGTGCAAGGTTACTTAACATCAGGAACCACATTGTTTATAATTGACTGAAGAAAAGGAAAAGATTACAAACTGACTCAGACTTAGTCTACCCAATCTTGAGCTGGTTCAAATTGGATTTTGATCTTGTTGACATGAAATATTAGTAGGTAAGGCAGTCGTAGAAAAAAGGAAGTGTTAGCTATAATCAAAAATTTATTCCCTGAAATTAGATTTGCAACAACACGTGGCGAAGTGGGATTCATAGATCAAAACCGTGGCAATCATGGGCAATGATTTAATGGCGGTGGCCAATCATTGGTAATTATTACACTACTACATAATCATTGCCAAATAATTAGATAATGGTAGGCCCCATATAATGTCTACTTAACCCAGTCAGCACCGTCCGATCATCCGCCTTTTGGAAAAAACTGCTAAGATCTTGCCGAATGACCAGAGGAGCTGTGTGGTCGAATGATTCCATGTAAAGGCTTAATATGGATCATCGATTAAGAAATAAACAGTTCAAAAAAATTGTAGTTCATGCAAGTAAAGGACCAAAACCCTAATCAAAGAAATGGCTCGTTCTAAAAAATATCTTAACTAAAGTTAATTAAATTTTAAGAATAAATTAAGTAAATGATTAGAATTTATGGTGTTGTTGTTTGATGTTTTTTTAAAATCTTTTTAATAGTTAATTTGAGCTAATTATGCTAACGTAAGGTTTAGGATAACACCTTAGCTTAAGGACAGATTAAATCATTAATGAATTCTCTAAACTTGTGGTTTGTCAAGGCTAATTTTCTCTTTATGAAAAGAGGTCCAAAAAGCTCCCTATCAAAAAGTATAGCCCCTGGATGGATTTGGCTTGAGTTCACCGGAAAGCTCCTAACTGGCAAGGTTTTTTATGTATCATATCGAACATCATATAAATCATAAATGATTGAAATAATTTTGATTATGCGCTAAAAGTAAATAAATATGAACATCATATATCATAGTAAAAAGTAATAAATTTTTCTCATACCCTTATACCTACAAGTAGAAATATGCCCTTATGATTCCCTATGCTAGCATACAAAAAATAAGCCATTATAACTCTCAATGCTTAGCATATATCAAATATTCAAAAAATTAGGCTCTTATGACTCCGGGTGCAATTAGAACAAAAATAGAGCTTCCATCACACATCTATTATCTTCATAATCACACATTTAGACTAGAAAAAATATAAAATTCATTATATTGAAGTAAAAAATAAATAAATAAACTAAATTAAAAATTAACGGAATGTAATATCGATAGGCAATGTAATTAAGTACAGAGAAAATTTTCATAATTTTAGAATATCACCAGATTAATCCCTACTAGATTACTAGGGATTATTTTGGATATTGTTATAAAGCCTTAATTGTACTAAAACATCATTTTCTAGTGTTAGAATTAGTTTTTAATTGAATAAAATAACACACTTTAAAAACTACCCAATTTTTTTTCTAAAAAATACTTAGATGTCCATACAAAGGAAGTTCATAAGAAATGTATCATATCGTGCATTATTTCTTCTCTGATTGATTTTAATGTATTAAATATATTTCATTTTTACTATAAAGACAATTAAATCATTAATGAATTCTTTCTCTTATTATTTCTTTCATAGTGGCTCCCATAATTATAGTTCATAGTGGATTATTTCTTTCTCTTATGATGGAAGGAATTTGGGGTTGAAAATAGCTCCCATGGCTCCAAGCATCTCTCATCTATTATTTGCAGATGACATTTTGATATTCTCTTTGGCCAAGAGGGATAATTTGTTGAAAATTAGGAATATTACCTTTGATTATTGCAAATGAACAGGTCAAAAGGTAAATTTCAAAAAATCTGCTATTATTTTCAGTAATAATATGGAAAGAAGGAGGAGGGAGTTATATAGTCTTATGGGATTTATGGAGGTTAAACAACTTAATTACTTGGGCATTAAATTTTCATTGAGAAGACTTGGTATAGCCGATCATTCTATCATCTTGGAGAAAGCTACATCAAAATTGGATGTATGGGGGAACAAATTCATCTATATGCCAGGAAGAGTGGTTCTTATAAAAACTATGTTTCAAGCTCTTCATGTTTTCTATTCTTCTTTGTCCTTGGTTCCATTAAGTATTATGAGGAAATTAGATAGATTAAGCAGAGATTTTCATTGGAGTAAAAGAAATGGAAGTAATGGGATCCATTACGTTGCTTGGAAGGATGTATGCATTCCGGAAAGCCAAGGTGGTCTGGGTATCCTAGCAGCTATAGACTCAGTAGAGCCTCTCAGAGCGAAGCTTGCCTGGAATTTTTTAAAGAAGCCTCATTCCTTATTGAATAAATCCTTATATATTAAGTATGGTAGGAAAATCTGGGACGTGGAAAGAAGACCATATTCATCGCCATCTTGGAGATTAATTCTCAGTGGAGCTAAAATGCTGAGACACATTGTGAAATGGAAGATTAAAGAAGGATCTTCCATTAACATCATGAATGATAATTGGATTATGGTTAGAAACTTGGAAAGGTGGCCAACGTTCATTGCAATAAAGGATGAAAATTTGTCGAATCTTTCTGAATTTATTTCAGAAGGAGAGTGGATTATTGACAAGCATAAATTTTATTTGGAGAGGAGCTGGTAACGGTAATAGGCAGTATTAAAATTGATTTGAACAGAGATGAAGACGAGGTAGAACTGCTGAAAAGCTTCTATGGGAAGACTATTGTTGGTATGGATAGAGAGGGGAAATTAACAATGGAAGATAATAATCTGCCTTTCAGTAATCAATGGAAGGACATTAAGAAGCTGAAACTCAATCCCAGGATTCAATTTTTTTGGTGGAGAATGTTGAAGGATGCAATTCCATCTTGTGATGTTTTGAAGCATATAAGATTATTGAACAATAATCTTCATCCTAGAGGCTGCGGTATGAAAGAAGATGGTGAGCATGTGGCGGTGAGATGTTTGAAATTAATTCAAATTATCCAATTGGCTAATAATTGGGGATTCTCTATACCGGTTTTCAATTGTCTTCAAGATTGTCTTATTTTCTTTAATAAGATGGTGAAGAATGACTATTTAATTGCAAAAATTTATTGTTCTTTGGTTTTCAACTCTTGGAAGAGTAGAAACAAACTTATTCATGAAGGATGTGAAATGGGAGCTGAATTTATTTTATCAAATGCTATTATCAATGTAGTATCTTCATCTAGTAATCCATACTCGGACCACTAGGGTGCTAACAAGCTTCTCAAGCTGAATTCTTCCTTTTGGCATCTCCCTCCACCAGGTTGGATTAAGGTAAATATTGATGCCTCTCTTCTTCCTTCTAACAAAGCAGGAAGAGGAGGTATATTCAGAGATAACAAAGGAAGGATGATTCTATCTTTTGGATTCTCGGTGATGCATTGGGACATTGGCTTTCTTGAATTATTGGCCTTTCGCTCGATAAGAGATGTTATGAAAGAAGAAATGATGGATGCTAAAGGTCTCATTATTGAGAGAGACTGTTCTAATGTCATTAGCTATCTCCAGGAATCATTTGCTAATAAAGGATCAGAGGAAGATTTCAATTTTCTTCAAAGGTTTGAGGTAACTCTTTTTCAGTTTGTTAGTAGAGATTGTAATAAGTTAGCTCATTTGTGTGCTAACTTTGCTCTGAGAGGGGTTTTTTTCTGGGATGTTTTAGAAGTTAATAAGGTTCCTCCTTTTTATTCTTTATTAAAGGAGGAAAGTGATAGGTATTCTATCACTTAAGTACTTTGTATCTTGTTTCCTTTTCTCTATCTTTAAAGCTATTGCATATTCTAAAAAAAGAAAAAAAAGATAATAGAGATTTAGCACATCTTAATGCAAAATATTTGAACTATTTTTGTGCTTTAAAATCGAAAGATTATATGCGTGTTTTAAGTTATGCTACTGGTAAAGAAATTTGTGATAAATTATGTAACACTTATGAAGGAATCAAAGAATTTAAATAATCTTGGATGAATATTCTATTGCATGACTACAAACTTTTTCATATGAAGCCTAATGAATCAATTTTTGACATGTATACTAGATTTACTCAAATTTTCACCTCTCTACAAGATTTAGAAAGAGAACTCATGAATTATGAAAAGATTAATAAAAATTTGAGATGTTTGCCTTCTTCCTTTGATGCTAAGATTACTGTAATTTCTAATACTAAAGATTTGAATAGCTATTCAATTGATAACTTACTTAGATCTTTCATTGCTTACGAGCAAGGGGTTATTCAAAGAAACATAGATGGAGGTGAGAAAAATAATGAGAAAACTATGGCGCTGAAGGCCAACGACACGGACACTGATTCTTCTGGGTATGAAAGCGATGATGTTGCCTTAATCATGAGGAAATTCAAAAAGCTTTCTAAGAAAGAAGCATAAGAACTATAATAAGTAGAATAAAAGTAAGGGTAGCAAAACTTTTAAGAATTCTAATGATATTATCTATTTTGAATGCAGGAAGCTGGGACGCATTAAAGATGATTATCATACACTTAAAGCTCACTCAAAAAAGGAGATGGGTGAGGAGAAACCCATGTTCAAAAGAGATAAGAAGAGGTTCCAAAAGGCATTATGGGCAGATTTTGCATCAAACTCCTTTAGGGTTGAGTCAGTCTGTACTTTATTTTTTCTCTTCTTGAGTCTATTTGTAATGGTCAAAGAGATTGATGCTAAGTAACTCTACACACACACACACTTTAGAGACTTAGAATTTCTATTTTTACTCATATCGGCCAGGACGATATTTACATCATCCTAGATGATCAGGCTTAACACAGAAAGTCTAAATAAGGATTCTTAATTAAGGCAGCCATCATTAACAGATTGTTCTAGACGATACATGTATCGGCTTGGACGATAAGCTCAAAATAGAAAGAAGTTACCGCCATAGACAATTAAGGTATACTATATTTTTAAATAATCGGCCAGGACGATCATTGATCATCCTGGATGATATTCACAAATTATGCCTTACTTGATCTGGAAATCAAGGGAGTAATTAAGGATGATTGATATGATCATATCATCCTTGACGATCATAGGATTGGCTGGGATGATCTATTAAAAAACTTTAGTTACTTCTGGACGATAAATATAGGCCAGCTCGAATTTAGGGCGATGCTCTGGACGATTTTCCTCTAATTTGAACTGATCGGGTGGGATGATTGTGAGATCGGCCTGGACGATCAAGCCAATTTTAAATCGTCCAGCTTGCATTCAGGGCGATTCTCTGACCAAACTTCTGAGATTTGTACTGATCGGCCAGGCCGATGTTCTTATCGGTCTGGACGATATTGTTGGCAACTTGCAATTAATGAGCTCCTTTAAAGCTCTTCTATTTAAGACCTCTTGTTCAACATTTTGAAACACCTTTGTGCTGCTACCTTGACCTGAGAAGGCCTTGAGGAGAGAAAGAGAGAGAGGGAGAGAGAGAGAAAGAGAGGATCTTGTGAGGAAGAGCTTGTGAGGGGATTCACAAGGGTTGCTTCAAGGATTGCTCTGCTTCTTCTTCGTCTAGAGTTTCTCTTCCGTGGAAGGGTCGGTAGAGGTAAGGAGTCAGCATCTAGTTGTGGTTCTCTACTAGCTTCAGGAGGAAGCAAAAGGAGATAGGTTCTCTGCCTTGCCGGGGTGGAAAAAAGGAGGTTCGTTGTAAAGGCTTCTCTGCCAAGCCTTGGGGGCTAAAGGAGAGTCACGTTTGTAGTGCAATACTCGGAGGGCACATCCGGAGAGTGGACGTAGGTCGAGTTGACCAAACCACTATAAATTTCTTTGTTCTTGTTTCTTGCTTCCGCACTTTAATTTCCGCATTTATTTTTCTCGTGGTATGATTTTGGTTTATGTGATTTTTATTCTTTGTGAAAAGAAATTTTTTAAAATACCAATTCACCCCCCCTTTTGGTTAGCTTGGGCTAGTTCTATAGGGCTTAACATCCCTAACAAACTTTCAAGTGGTATCAGAGCAGGATTCATAAAAACTGAGTTTGAAAACTTTTTGAATTTTGATCCATGGCTAACCTTGGGAATCGTAACACTACAGAAGGTTATTCAGTTACACGACCTCCCTTGTTTGAAAACTTACCTTTTGACTTCTGGAAAACCCGCAGATCAACGTTTTTACAATCTACTGATTATCGCATGTGGATGCTTATCAAAGAAGGTTATTCTCTACCTTCTCGTGAAATTAATGGTGTTAAAACTGAAGTTGCTTTTACTGAATGGACTTTCAATGAAAGAGATTTAGCTCAATTGAATGCAAAATGTTTGAATTTTTTTTTCTATGCTTTAAAATATGAGGATTACATGTGTGTCTCCACTTGCAAAACTGGTAAAGAAATTTAGGATAAATTGTGTATCACCTATGAAGGCACTAATGAGGTTAGACTATCCTGTTTGAACATTCTCTTGCATGACTATGAACTTTTTCGTATGAAACCTCATGAATCAATTTCTGACATGTACACTAGGTTTACTCAGATAGTTACTTCACTGCATGCACTAGGAAAAGAACTTTCAAATTATGAAAAAGTAAACAAGATTTTAAGATGCTTGCCTTTGTCATATGACGCTAAAATCACTGCAATCACTGAATCTAAGGATTTGAACACTTATTCTATTAATAACTTACTTGGCTCACTCATTGCTTATGAGCAAGGGGTGAATCAAAGAAATCTTGATGCATGTGATAAGAAGAAGGAGAAAATAGTTGCACTGAAGGCGTACAAATCAGATTCTGAATCTTTCAGATCTGAAAGCGATGAAGTTACCTTCATCACAAGGTAATTCAAAAGCTTTCTAAGGAAGAAGCAAAAGCATCATTGCAAGACACATGAGAACTGACTTCCCTACACTTAAAGATCACTCAAGCAAAGGAAACAGTGAGAAGAAACCTAAGCTAGGGAAGGACAAGATGAGAGTATAAAAAGCATTTTGGGCGGATTCATCATCGGACTCATCGGAGATGGAACCAGAAGATGAGACATCAAAATTGTGCTTGATGGAAGATGATAATCCTGATCAAAAAGAGGTATGTGAACTTTCCTACGATCAACTTCTTGAAGTTTCAGAAAAAATTCATGCATCATATAAGAAATTTAAGAAAACACATGCTAGCTTGAAATTAGAATTTTTAAATCTACAAAAAGAACATGAAATTTTGATTAAAGACCATCAAACGATTGATTCAAATCATATGACTTTACTTGATGAATTTGATGAGTTAAATAAAAATTATTGTGAATTAGTTGAAAAGCATGATGCATTTAAAGTTTCACACACATCACTTGAATATGATTTTAAGAAGTCTAAGGAGATGGAGAAAAATTTGAGGATTGAAAATGAAGTCTTAAAGAGCACTAATTTGAAGATTCAAAATTAATTAGAAGTATGTAAGAAAACAAGGATGACACCTACTTTTGATCAATTGCCAAGACCTAGGAAGAGGCATTATAACTCAAACCACTTAAGAAATCCCTTTCCTGAAGTTAGATGTTTTTCATGTGGCATGCTAGGACACATCTCACACACTTGCATAGTTTACCATAGTACACATTGGGTGTGGAGACCTAAGGTGCATGATCCACCGCATACCACACATGCATTGCATTCTACTCTTCATAAGAAGGAACCCAAACCTGCTTGGGTTCCTAAATCTAACATTTGGTAATTTTGTAGGAAGGCTCTCACAAAAAGCCTCGTGAGAGTATGTGGTACCTGGACAGTGGATGCTCTCGACATATGACTGGTGATGCCAACCAGTTTGTTGTACTAGAGTCCAGGACTGGAGGCAAGGTTACTCTTGAAGACAACACCACCAAGAAGGTGGTAGGCGTAGGTATAATTGGTAATTCCAATAACCATATGATTGAAAATATTTTTCTTGTAGATGGATTGAAGCACAACTTGCTCAGCATTAGTCAACTCTGTGACAAAGGCTTCATCGTGCAATTCTTTGCAGATTCATGCATTGTAAGTTTAAGTAACAACACTATTTTGCAGGGAAAGAGGATCAACAACATCTACATGGTTGATTTAAATAACATTGAATGTGCTGCTTCATTTTGCTTAAAAACTGTGATTGATGATTCTTGGTTGTGGCACCGGAGACTTTGTCATGCAAGTATGAAAACCCTTAGGAAAGTTACCCAAAAAGACCTAGTTAGAGGTGTCCCCAAACTCAAGTTTTCAAAAGACAACCTTTGTGATGCCTGTTAACTAGGAAAGCGAGTCCACTCCACATTTCACCCCATTAAGGGCATTAGCACCTCTAGACCTTTAGAAGTCCTTCACATGGATTTGTTTGGACCCATTAGCACTGCTAGCCTGGGATGGAAAGTCTATGGATTTGTGATTGTTGATGACTACTCGAGGTTCACTTGGACTAGATTTTTTTCACATAAAAATGAGTCTTTTGAGGAGTTTAAAATATTTTCTACTTGGATTCAGAAAAAGCTAGGTTGTGAGATTTTGACAATTCATAGTGATCATGGGGGAGAGTTTGAGAATGAAAGATTTGGAGATTTTTGTGAGGACAAGGGGATTAGCCACAATTTTTCAGCTCCTAGGACCCCTCAGCAGAACGGGGTAGCTGAAAGGAAGAACCAAACCTTGGTGGAAGCTGCTAGAGCCATGCCTGCTGAGTATTCACTTTCAAAATACATTTGGGCTAAAGCGGTTAACACAGCTTGTTATGTGTTGAATAGGGTGAATGTTAGAGCCAAATTAGAAAAGATACCTTATGAGATTCTTAAGGGTAGGACACCCAATCTTTCCCACCTTCATGTCTTTGGTTGCAAGGTCTTTATTCACAATAATGGGAAGTCTCACTTGGAAAAATTTGATCCTAAATCTGATCAAGGAGTATTCTTGTGATATTCTAGTGTTGGGAAGTCTTTTAGGGTGTTTAAAAAGAGAATTTTGATGGTGGAAGAGACAACCCATGTAGTATTTGATGAGTCTGAACCTAAGAAACATGGAATAGAAGATGATGATGTTGGAGAGATTACAAGTGGAGTAGAAAATTTGGGGAAGGGGATAGAACACCAAAATAATGGAGTAGGAGAAGTCACTCAAGGAGTAGAAAATTTTGATTTAAATGAAAGGGTTGGACCTTCACACACTTTGCCTAGAGATTGGAGGTACTCTACAAGTCACCCCAAGGATTTGATCTTAGGAGACCCTTCTAGTGGAGTTAAGATTAGACATGGACTTAGGAAGGAGGTGAACCCCTCTGCCTTTATCTCAATGACTGAACCCACCACCATTAACCAAGCCCTTACTGATGAGTTTTGGATTTTAGCAAAGCAAGAAGAATTGAATCAATTTGCTAGGAATGATGTTTGAGAGCTTGTAGAAAGACCTAAGGGACAAAGTGTAGTTGGGACAAAGAGGGTCTTTAAGAACAAGGTGAATGATTCAGGAGTAGTGGTTAGGAATAAAGCAAGATTGGTGGCTAAGGGGTATAATCAAATAGAAGGGATAGACTTTGAGGAGACTTTTGCCCCTATAGTTAGATTGGAAGCCATTAGAGTGCTATTAGCCTTTACCTGTTATAAAGGATTCAAGCTTTTTCAAATGGATGTCAAGAGTGCCTTTTTAAATGGGGAAATAAAAGAAGATGTGTTTTTAGAACAACCCCCAGGTTTTATGAGTTTCCAATTTCCAAATTATGTTTTTAAATTAAAAAATGCTTTGTATGGTTTAAAGCAGGCACCAAGAGCTTGGTATGAGAGGCTTAGCACATTCTTACTAGAGAGGGAGTTTATCAAGGGAAGCGTAGACACCACCCTTTTTCTTAGGAAAGTTGGAGATGATTTACTCATTATTCAGATTTATGTGGATGATATACTCTTTGGATCTTCTAATAAAAAACTGTGTGATGACTTTTCTAAGACAATGAGTAGAGAGTTTGAGATGAGTTTGATGGGAGAGTTGTCCTACTTTTTGGGGTTTAGCATAAAACAATTGGAGGATGGAACCTTTTTAAATCAAACAAAATATATAAAGGACATTTTAAAGAAATATGAGATGGACAAATCTAAGCCAATTAACACTCCCATGACTTCTAGTGCTCCATTGGATAAGGACCCAAGTGGTAAATTTGTTGATGAGAAGAAATATAGAGACATGATTGGATCTTTACTTTACTTGACTGTGAGCCGACCTGATATTATGTTTAGTGTTTGCCTTTGTGCTAGATTTCAAGCTGACCCTAAGGAGTCTCATCTAACTGCTGTTAAGAGAATTTTTAGATACCTTTTGGGGACATAAGGCTTAGGGATTTGGTACCCTAGACACAGCACTTCTTTTGAGATTATTGGATTTTTTTACTCTGATTTTGTAGGATGCAAGGTGGATAGAAAAAGCACTTTAGGAACTTGTCCATTCATTGGATAATCTTTGGTCTCTTGGTCTAGTAGGAAGCAAAACTCTGTTGCACTTTCCACTGCTGAAGCTGAGTACATTATTCTTGGAAGTTGTGTGGCCTAAGTCCTTTGGTTGTAACAACATGTATTTGATTTAGGATTACCTATAGGCACCATCTCAATCTTTTGTGACAACACTAGTGCCATATGCATCTTTAAGAATCCTATCCAACATTCAAGGACTAAGCACATTGACATTAGGCATCACTTCATTAGAAATCTTGTGACTAAGGGAGACATTGAGTTACACCATGTGACAACTAAAAATCAATTGGCTGACATCTTTACTAAACCACTGGCCTTCGACACTTTCAGTTCTTTAAGGACCAGATTGGGTGTGATTGACAAAGCGCCACTAAATTGACAAGAGGCATAAAATGAGCCCACTCAAAAGCAAGCTATTCTCTCTTTTTAAATCTTTTAGAACTTAGAATTTTTTGTTCTCAAAGACTTGATTTCGATTGTTTTGCGATCGTGACAGATTTACTTTGGTTCATTATTTTATAAAGATAATTTTTTCTTAAACTAAGTGATGGATGGATTCTTTTTCTCATATCCAATTAATTCTTTGAGTTAGGTCATTGATTTCAAAAGACGATTCTACCCTAAGAAAATGTCTGAGCTAAGGGTAACCATGATCGGATATTTTACTATTCTATGGATGGTTGAGATTGTTAACTCATTAACCCACAAGTTTTTAAATCAATCACATGGAATACTACATCATTTTCATGCCTTGGTTAAAAAAAAAATTATTGTGATTTGCTATTGTTCTTTTGTGTTCCCTCCTCCTTTTTGATATGTAAAAAAGGAGAGAAGTTTATGATGTTTTTACACTTATCGATCCAAAAATTTTACTTTTAATTATTATCGTAGTGTTTTGCCATCATAAAAAAGGGGGAGATTATTGCAAATCTATTTTCATGACTTATGTTTTGATGATTGACAAACACTATTGATTTTTTTAGACTGCCTGTTACTTCTAACTTTTCAGGAATTAAAGATCGGACGAACAAACGAAGCCAGTTCAAGATGCGTAGGTTTAGGGTTGAGTCAGTCTGTACTTTGTTTTTACTTTTCTTGAGTCTACTTGTAATGGTCAAAGAGACTAATGCTAAGTAACCCTACACACACACACTTGAGAGACTTAGAATTTCTATTTTTACTCATATCGGCCAGGACGATATTTACATCGTCCTTGACGATCAGGCTTAAAACAGAAAGTCTAAATAAGGATTCTTAATTAAGGCAGCTGTCATTAACAGATCATCCTAGATGATACGTGTATCGTCCTAGACGATAAGCTCAAAACAGAAAGAAGTTGCCGCTATAGACAATTAAGGAATACTGTATTTTTAAATAGTAGGCCAGAACGATCATTGATCATCTTGAACGATATTCACAAATTATGCCTTAATTGATCAGAAAATCAAGGGAGTAATTAAGGATGATTGATTCGATCATATCGTCCTGAACGATCGTAGGATTGGCCGGGATGATCTATTCAAAAACCATAGTTACTTCTGGACGATAAATATCGGCCAGCTCGAATTCATGGCGATGCTCTGGACAAATTTCCTCTGATTTGAACTGATCGGCCAGGACGATCGTGAGATTGTCCTGGACGATCAAGCCAGTTTTAAATCGTCCAGCTTGTATTCAAGGCGATGCTCTGGCCGATCTTTTGAGATTTGTACTGATCGGCCAGGCCGATGTCCTTATTGGCCTGGACAATATTATCGACAACTTGCAGTTAATGAGCTCCTTTGATGCTCTTCTATTTAAGATCACTTGTTCAACATTTTGAAACACCTTTGTGCTGTTGTCTTGACCTGAGAAGGCCTTGAGGAGAGAAAGAGAGAGAGGGAGAGAGAGAGGATCTTGTGAGGGGGAGCTTGTGAGGGGATTCACAAGGGTTACTTCAAGGATCACTCTGCTTCTTCTTTGTCTAGAGTTTCTCATCCGTGGAAGGGTCGATAGAGGTAAGGAGTCAGCATCTGGTTGTGGTTATCTGCCAGCTTCAGCAGGAAGCAAAAGGAGATAGGTTCTCTGCCTTGCCAGGGTGGCAAAAAGGAGGTTCGTTGTAAAGGCTTCTCCGCCTAGCTGTGGGGGCTAAAGGAGAGTCACGTTTGTAGTGCAATACTCGGAGGGTGCCTCCGGGGAGTGGATGTAGATCGAGTGTACCGAACCACTATAAATTTCTGTGTTCTTGTTTCTTGCTTCCGCACTTTAATTTCCGCATTTATTTTTCTCGTGGTGTGATTTTGGTTTATGTGATTTTTGTTCTTTGTGAAAAGAAATTTTTTAAAATACCAATTCACCCCCCCTCTTGGTTAGCTTGGGCCAGTTCTATAGGGCTTAACATCTCGAACAAACTTTCAAGTGGTGTCAGAGCACTTTCAATTAGAACCTCTAGACCTTTAGAAGTCCTTCACATGGATTTGTTTGGACCCATCAGCACTGCCAGCTTAGGAGGAAAGTCTATGGATTTGTTGTTGTCGATGACAACTTGAGGTTTATTTAGATTGGATTTTTGTCACATAAGAATGAGTCTTTTGATGAGTTTAGATCCTTCTTCACTTGGATTCAGAAAAAGCTAGGCAATGATATTTTGACCATCTATAGTGACCATGGGGGAGAGTTTCAAAATGAGAGATTTAGAGACTTCTGTGAGGATAAGGGGTTTAGTCACAACTTATAAGCTCCTAGGACCCCTTAGTAGAATGGGGTAGCTGAAAGGAAGAATCGAACCTTAGTTGAAGCTGCTAAAGCCATGCTTTTTGAGTATTCACTTCCAAAGTACTTTTGGGCTGAAGCGGTAAACACTACTTGTTATGTGTTGAATAGGGTGAATATTAGAGCCAAGCTTGATAAGACGCTGTATGAGATCCATGTCTTTGACTGTATGGTTTTCATTCTTAATAATAGGAAATCACATTTAGAAAAATTTAACCCAAAATCTGATGAAGGAGTGTTCTTAGGATATTCAAGTGTGGGGAAATCCTTTATGATGTTTAATAAAAAAAATTGTGGTGGAGAAGACTACTCATATAGTGTTTGATGAATCTGATCCTAAGAGGTCTAGAGTTGAGGATGAAGATGAAGTTAGAGAGTTTACTGCATGAGTTGAAAATTTGGAGAAGAGGGTAGAGCCCCAAAATACTGAACGAGTAGGTGAAATTACATAAGGAGTAAAAAATTTAAATTTGTGGGAAAGGATTGAATATACTCACACCTTGCCTAGAGAATGGAGATTTTCTTAAAGTCATCCTAAAGAACTAATCATAAGAGATCCTTCTGAAGGTGTTAGGACTAGGCATAGACTTAGGAAGTAAGTGAACCACCCTACCATTATCTAAATGATTGAACCCACCAATATCAATCAAGCCCTTTCTGATGTGTTTTGGATCTTAGCCATGCAAGAGGAATTAAACTAATTTTATAGGTATGATGTTTGGGAGCTTGTAGAAAGACCAAATGGATAAAGTAAAGTTGGAACCAAATGGGTCATTAAAAATAAAATGAATGATTCTACTGTGGTGGTTAGGAATTAGGCAAGATTCGTGGCTAAGGGGTACAACCAAATAGTAGGATTTTGAGGAGTCCTTTGCCCCTATAGCTAGACTCAAAGCCATTAGAGTGCTACTAGCCTTTGCTTATTATAAGGGATTTAGGCTTTTTCAAATGGACATTAAGAGTGCCTTTTTAAATGGGGTAATAAAAGAAGATGTGTTTGTAGAGTAACCCCAAGGTTTTGAGAGTTCCCAATTTCCAAATCATGTTTACAAATAAAAAAGGCCTTATATGGATTAAAGCAGGCACCCAGAGCTTGGTATGAGAGACTTAGCATATTGTTACTAGAGAGGGAGTTTGTTAAGGGGACTATAAACACCACCCTTTTTCTGAGGAGAGTAGGAGATGAATTACTCATTATTCAGATCTATGATGATGATATACTTTTTAGATATTCTGAAAGAAAGCTATGTGATAATTTCTCTGAAATAATGAGTAAGGAATTTGAGATGAGTATGATAGGAGAGTTGTCCTACTTTTTGGGGTTTAGCATAAGACAACTAGATAATCAAACCTTTCTAAATTAATTAAAGTTCATAATGGACATCTTGAAGAAATCTAAAATGGATAAAGCCAAGCCAATTAATACTCATATGACCTACAGTGTTCAGTTGGATAAGGACTCAAATGGAAAATTTGTTGATCAAAAGAAGTATAGAGATATGATTATATCTTTACTTTACCTGACTTCTAGCCAACATGATATATTATTTAGTGTTTCTGTCCATTCTTAATTTCATGACGATTCTAAAGAATCCCACGTGATTGCAGTTAAGAGAATTCTTAGATATCTCTTAGGGACCCAAAACATAGGAATATGGTATCCTAGGCACAACACTTCTTTTTGAGATTATTGGATATTCTAATTCTGATTTTGTAGGATGTAAGGTGGATAGAAAATACACTTATGGGACTTGCTAATTTATAGGACAATCTTTAGTCTTCTGGTCCAGTAGAAAGCAAAAATCTGTTGCACATTCCACTGCTAAAGCTGAGTACAATTTCTTAGGGAGTTGTGTGACCCAAGTCCTTTGGTTGAAGAAACAAGTTCTAGATTTATGATTACTTATAGATGCAATTTCGATCCTTTATAACAACACTAGTGTCATCTGAATTTTTAAGAATCCTATCTAACATACAAGGACCAAGAACATAGACATAAGGCATCACTTTATTAGAGATCATGTGACCAAATGAGACATCATGTTACACCATGTGGCAACTTAGAATCAACTAGCTGACATCTTTACTAAACCACTGGCCCTCGACACTTTCAGCACTTTAAGGACCAGAATGAGTGTGGTTGACATAAAATCAAGAACTTGATTCTTACTGATTTTTGATTTCTTATCTATTATTTGTAGTTTTCTTCTTTTATTTTAGTTTTTGCCTTATTTATTTTTATTGTACTTTCATCTATTTCACTTCTGTTGATTTAATTTTCTTTATTATTTTATTTTTCTTTTAATCACTACTGAATTGATATCTTATTCCTTATTTTTTATTTTTGAAAATTTGTAGTTAATATTTGACATCTCTAAATCAGTTAAAGGGGGAAACACCGTTGATTGTTTCTTTTTCTCTAACTTCTTTTAGTGTTGTGATTTTCTTTTCTAATCAAAAGTCTATCTCAAGTTAACAACTGGACTTTGTGATTGTGACCTCTTCAATCTTGTTACAATAATCTATCTTATATTACCTTCAGATTTTTCATAATCTTATCTTTGTATTTATCATATGATTTTTGGTTCTATTTTGTTTTTCATTCTTCCTTATATTAGAGAGTGAGTTTTTCTTCTCTAATATCTAGAAGATATAATCACAACTGAGAATATTTAAGAATTTTGAAAAAGGGATCATGCTTGCAAAAAATAAATAAATAGAAAAAATGACCAATGATTCCAAATCAAAAGATGTGCAATGATGTCAAATTGAATAAAATTACAGTGTATCAAAAATCAAAAGATGCGTAAAGAGCGCCAATCAAATTGACAAGAGGCATAAAATGAATGCACCAAAAGCAAGCCTTCTTCTCTTTCAAAATTTTTAAATTATAAAAGAATTCATGTGTCACTTAATATTTTTCAAAGGCTTGATTTTAAAATTCATAATCGTGACTAATTACTTTGATATATTATTCTATAAAATATTTTTCTGAAACTAAGTTTTGAACAGATCTCTTTTTCTTATCCAATTGATTTTTTTAATTTAGATCTTTGTTTTTAAAAGATAGTTTGCCTTGGGAGAAGTCTGAGCTAGGGTGAATAGGATCAGTTGTTCTATCATTTTTTTTTTTAATTTTGATGATGTTAACACATTAATTCTTACAAATTTTTAATTCAATCACATAAAAAATTTATCATATTCGAGATTTGATTAAGAATTTTTTTTTTCGTTCATTTTTGAAGTTTTTAGTATCTTTTTTGAAGTTCATTTTTATTTTTTGTCAATTTTCATGCTTTTTGGGCCTTCTATGATCATCTCTATCCATCCTCTAATTTTAAACTTTTTATCACATCGTCCAAGATGATATTTATATCCTCCTAGACAATCTGCTCAATTTACTCTTAAAATTCCATCTGATGTCTATTTTGACTCTTCTGCTTCTAATTGTTTTGGACGAAACATTATCATCTTGGATGATATGATCATCCTCTATTTCAATTCTTTATTATCGTCCTAGATTATCCTCATTATCCTAGTTGATCTTCATAATTTCTGGTCAATTATTGGTGATCATCTTGGACGATACAACCATTCATCCTAGACGATCAATGTGGCAAAATTTGGCACATAACTTTAACTTGGCTGGTACGATCAGATCATTTCTTTAAAAACCAAAACTCTTACATGATTTTTTCTCACCCAAAGCTTTCTACCTTCATTCTCACTCATAGTTTCACTATTTTTTTGAAAATGGTTGGGGGCAAAAAGTTTTGCATGCCTTCTGGTAGCTCCTTGAGGGCAAATCTGGACCCTCGATTCACTAAGGCAGCAAATTAAGCCGCCTATCAGAGGTACAAGATGGATGAGATCACTATTTTCTGAATTGTCAACCCCCACATCCTTTTATATCCTATCCTTAATTTATTTGCTCATACTACTCTCACTTTCCTCCTTACTCTTACTGTCCTATTTAATTTAGAGTTACTATTTGAGTTTTTTGCTAGCCTTTGCATAAATTCTTCTTTACTTCTCTTCAATCCAATGTTGAATAGACATCTAGTCGAAATCATTTATTAGGACTATCAGGAGCTCCTATAACTATCCACAACAAGAGGTAAACTCCACATCATGTATCAAGATCCCAACTACGACTGGGCACCAGCCAACCACTTTCTAAGAAACATTAATGCTTCCTTTCTTGTTGGAGAATCTAGTAGCTTACATAAAGATACTAGGATAATCCAACATGTCGTTCACACTTTTATTCTTATAAAAGCTGGTGATAGTGTTCATATCACACCACTCCTTTTGATCACCACTTTCTACAATTTGGCACATCATAAATTTAATGCCACTGATCTGAATTTTTGATATATTGAGCATCTGACTAGTATTCAAGATGCAGTACATAGGAGGAAGCCTAATCATGCATCAGGATATATCATTGCCTATATCATAGAATCCAAATATAACCTTTAATATCCTACCCCACCAAACTATCAGTCTGCCTTCTACTCAAACAATAACTTCCATGTTCTTCACAGTACTCATCTCCACTAAGGGCATAAGGAATCCAAGGGAGCAAAGGAGGAGGCAGCTCCTGCTCCTGCTCTGCTCCACTAGCACTCTTAGCTGGATCAGGTGGTGGAGCAATTTGATCAGGCAGACACATGGTTCAAGACCTATGTTATTGTGTAGGAGCAGCAACATGCCAAGGATGTTGCTTGCTTTGATACTTACGTGGCTCACCAACAGCACCAGCACGACCAGGACATATCCTGGTTTAGAGAGCAGTTTGTCATTCTTTCTAGTTACTTTAAGTAGCCACCATCACCTCCTCCTTTGGATGATTAGGGGCCATCCTTCTTTTAGTTTATTTTTATGGTGTTATTTTTTTCTTATTGCAGTTTGATTCTATTTAGTATTCTCTGCTTTATTTATTTTCTAGTTTCCCTCCTCCTTTTTGTGATATTAAAAGGGATAGTAGCTATACTATTTATTTTGTTATGTTTTATATTGGATAGTTGAACTGTGTTTATTTCTTCACACTGTATCCATTAAACTGCTTTGAACTGCTTTAATTATTTTGTGTTTACCATTATCAAAAAGTAGGAGATTATTGTGAATCTAATTTCAGAGAATAAAATTTGAATTATAGCAAACACTTCTATTTCTCTTCGATTGCCATACCTACTAATATTTAAGGTCCACAAGATTAAACTACAATTTGAACCAGCTTAAGATTGGGTAGACTTAGTCTGAGTCAATTTTGTAATCTTTTCTTTTTCTTGTGTCAATTATAAACGATGTGGTTCCTAATGCTAAGTAACCTTGCAGACACACAATAGGGGGAAATTTTTGACTATTATTAGAGTTTACTATTTTTGGTCACATCATCCGAGATGATCCATATATAAGCCTGGATGATCAGTTAAAAATAGAAACTCTATTTAGGGCATCCTAGTTAAGATATCCATCCTTAAGCGTATCAAACTTGATGATATTTGTATCGGTCGGGATGATAGGCTCAAATAAAAAAGAATCAGTTGCCAGATCTATTTAGATAGCTTTTATTTATGGATATCATCCATGACATTGTCCTGAAAGATGCAATGCAATTAAGCCTAAATTAATCTAGTAATTAAGGAAAGGAATTAAGTTTGATTGAAAAATCATATCATCCTAGATAATCATAGGAACGGTCGAGATGATCAGTTAAACAAAACCTTAATTCTTTCTGGTTGGTGTTTAATGTATTGAATTAAACTAATCATCCAATATGATAGTAGATCGGTCTGGTCGATTAAGTTATTTTTCTATTATCCAAACATCCATTCAGTGCGATGGTCTGGATTGACATTTATTATTTTATATTAATTATCCTGGATGATCGTGAGATCATCTTGGACTATAAATTAATTTTTAAATCTTCTAGCATCCATCCAAGGTGATGCACTGGATGATATTCGACGGATTGAACTAATCGTACAGGATAATATACTATCATCCTGAATGATATGAACAAAAAATCTTATAATCGTCCCAAATCATCCTAGATGATTGAGCTAAATTTATACTAATCGCACAGGATGATCTCCAGATTATCCTGGATGATAATATTAGCTTGTTGCAATTAAGAGCTATTATGATGGTCTTCTATATAAAATCTCTTTTTCACCCATGAGGGCATCTTTTGCTGTTGTCTTGACATGAAGAGCCGAAAGCAGAGGGAGAGAAAGGGATGGAGAGAGGATCTTATGGGGGGGGGGGGGGGGGGGGAGTTTTTGAAGGGTTTCACATAGGTTGGTACTAGAAAGCATTCAAGTCATCTTCTCCAATTGTCTAACCTAGTCCTTGGAGATTTGAGAGAGATCTACTTTAGAAATTGATTAAGGTTCTCTGCCTACTTTAGGAGGAAAAAAAAGGAGTTGAGTTCTCTGCCTCCCAGGTGTCGATGGAAAGGAGGTTTGTAAAGGCTTCTTTGCCTCTATGAGAGCAAAAGGAGAGTCACTGAGTTTAGTGCAATATTCAGAGGGAGCATATAAGGAGTGCACGTAGGTCGAGTTGATCGAACCAATATAAATTTATGTGTTCTTTATTACTGCTTTTTTCGCATTTAATTTCCACACTTCATTTCTCTTTGTTGAACTTTGGTTTGAGTTTGTGCTTTGATTGAGAAATTTTTCAAATAACAATTCACTCCCCCCCCCCCCCCCCCCCCCCCCCCCTCTTGGTTAGCTTTGGGATAGTTCATAAGAGCTTAACATCCCCAACGAACTTTCAAATTTTAACTTTTGTCTAGCTGCAATTTGATTAAATTGATTTTAAATTAATTTAAAATCATTTTTAAATAATATTTATTTCTAAATTAATATTTAAATTTAATTACAAAATAATTAAAAATCATTAAATGTATTATGATTTATAAAAAAATTAAAACCTTTAATTTAGAATTAAAATCATTTTAAAATAAAAAATATATTTTAAATATTAAAACAAAAAAAAACTTTATTACACTTAATAATATTTAATCACATTAGAAAATAAATATTTTCAAAAACATTAATAATTTATTAATTTTTTTTAAATAGCCAAAAATTTATTAAATATTTTAAAATTAAGTTTATTATAAAATATCTAATTTATTTTAAATGAGTTTAGTTATTTAATAAAATATTTAATTATTTAATTAACATTTAAGTAATTTAAATTTTAAAAAAAATTTGAAAAAATCTAAGAAAAGTATTGTAAATAATTTAAAATTTCAAAAACATTTAAGTTAAATTTATTTATTTTAAAAACTATTTTGAATATTAATTGATTTTAAATTAGTTTAAACAATTTAGTTAATAAAGAAACTTAAAACATTCATAATAAATTCAATTTAAATCATAAAAATATATGTAATTCCTTAAATTTTAAAAAACAATAAGTATTTTAATTTTAAATTTAATTTTAGGAATTAAAAACTTAAATTTTCTTAATTAGTTTTATTTATATCATTACTTTAATATTTAATTAGATATTATGTTAAATATTTAAAAATTTAAAACTTATTTTAAAATTATTTTGAATGATCAAAGGATCTCTCAATAACATTATAAAATTACTTTAAAAATATTTTTAAATATGTTATTTTAAAACTTATATTTTCATATATATATATTTCAATTTAAAATTATATATATGTTAAATTTCTAATTGTTTAGATATCCCTTTGAAATCATAAACATAAGTTGAGCATGTTAACAAAATTCATGGGGAATAATCAATGAAAAACTGTACTCCAATTATTTACTAATTAAATCATTTGTTATATTAATTAGTATTTAATCTTTATATGTTTAGGATGCTCGGGCACTTAGCATAGATTTCTCCTAGCTCTAAGGACATGGCTTATAATTATGTGATGAATTAACCTATGTTACAAAAGAGTTAGTCATGAAAACTAATTTAAACTTATTCAACCTAGTGACAACTTAAGCATACTAATTAAGGATCTATCTAGAGAAATTAGAGAAATTCTAGGGATTAGGATACACCTTCAAATGACATGAAACTTAAATCATTTAAACTTAGGGACATATGAGACCCCTAAGAACTTTTTAGAAATTTTTAGGACCCTTTAAGTCACTTAATTAATTAATTCTAATTTATCCATTTAATTAAAACCCAAAAACTTCAAAAATTTTTAATAAATTATATTTAAATATTAAAAAATGCATATAATATCAAAAAATGACCAAACTTAAAATTTTAACTTAAGAAAATTAAAAAACCCTTAATTGGACCATAAATAAGTTACTAATTTAATTTCAATTAAAAACTACCCTTTAATCAAATTAATTAATTAAAAATTTAAAAATTTACTAAACACTTGGAAACACTTTCTTAGGTCATTCCTGACTTTTGGAGGTAACCCCAAGAGGTCTGGCTTTCATTTAAATAAGAATCTCTAAAATACCCTTAGTCAACCAATTTTTAATAATTCAACAAATTCTTAAACATTGAAAAATCATAATTAATTCCAAAAAAAAACAAATTGAGAAAACTAAATAGCATTAAACTCCAATTAAAATATAGTATTTATTAAATATATGGACCTTCTAGAAATCAACCTAAATTAAAAATTTAATTCCTTGGTAGATTGTAGTTTAATAACTAGGCCCATACTTTTAAACAAAAATCATATCTTTGTGTGGAAAACTTCAAATCCCGTTAAATCAAAGCCTATAATCCCCAAAGTGTCTAATGTTTAATAGAAATACTAGGAATCAAGAACTTAGTTTGTTTCTAAAAGTTAACTTTAAACCTCTTTTGATTTATTGGGTACGATGACCCCAAGAATCATTAAATTCACTAATTCAACTTAAATTTTGAAGAATAATGTTCTGAGTAATAAAATTAACCAACCAACAAAATTAAATGAAATTTACCTTAAGAGACTAATATTTAAACTTTAATTAAAATTTTCCTTTGACCTTCAATAAGTCAAATCACAAAAAATTGAACTTATTGTCCAATATAGGGCATACCTAAGTGCACATAACCTACTATACACACATAGAATTATTTATTAGGACACGACTTTTATCTTTAGGTTATGTTTGTGTTTTTCTTTCTTTTTATTTTTGTGATTTTTTTTTTCATGTGACATATGTGCTGATAGTTTTAGCTTTCTGTGATAATTACTATGATGATGATTTTAATTATTTTACTATCTCTGAGATTTGATCAACGATAAATTACTCAGAGGATAGGAGCAATTTTGATACTTATGATATTTCTTACAGGTGGTCGTGCTCATATAGCACTAAAAAGGGGGCTAAAAATAAATTAATCATGTATAAATGCTACACATGCTTTAGCCTCCTAGCCCCTAAATAAATAAAAGCATGGCTAAGTTAGGTTGTCTTAAGTATTTTCTTTTATTTTCATATATAATTACTTGGAATATTAAATTTTAACTTTTTAGGATAACCTTGTAGGAGAGTCTAGACTTTTTCTTTTATATTCTTGATGTAATTTTTGTTGGGAATTTAGATTCAAGAATTATAATTTTTATGATAGCAAACATTTTTAACACTTCTATTTTTTATGATTAGCTTGCTTACTATTATTTCAGGTCCACAATGATAATTATAAATTAAGCCAAGTCAAGTTTGTGTAGATTAGGACTGATTCAGTCTGTAAGTGTATGTCATATGTCCCTACCATTTCTTGAGTCAAACGTAATAAAGTGGATCATGATGCTAATTAACCTTACACACACACAATCAAGGGAAAAATTCTATCAATTTTAGAGTTTTCTATTTTTGATCATATCTTCTGGGATGATATAAAATCATCCTAGACCATCAATTAATAATAGAAACCCTAATTAGGGCATCTTGGTTAAGGCCGCCAAAATTAAATTAATTATCGTTGATTATATTATCATCGTCCTTGATGATCGGCTCAAATTTGAAAGAATAACCCGCCAACTCTTTTAGGCATGTTATTATTTTTGGGTATAATCCAGGACATGTCCTAGATGATTCATCATAATTATGAATAATTTAGTTTGATGATTAAAGACAGAAATTAAGGTTTTATTGATTAATCATATCATCTTGAATGATCGGATGATCAATTAAATAAACCTTAGTTTCTTCCTAGAGAATCAAAATTATGTTTTGGATGATGTGTATTCATTTGAACTAATTATACCGGACAATCCAAAAATCATCCTAGATGATTAGTTATTTTTTCATTATCCAGATAGGTAAAGTCTGGCCTAATAGAGTGATGGTTTAGACAATATTCGATGTCTTGATCTAATCGTACAGGATGATGTCCCATGATCCTAGACAATCAGAATAAACCAACCTTCTAATCATCCAACCTTACAAGATTATCCTTGATGATTAAATTTAATTTATACTGATCGTACAAGATGATCTATCGATCGTCCTAGATGATCTTTGTGGATTAATTACAATTTAGGACAATTTTGAAGCCCTTTTATATAAGATATATAGTTTACTCAAGGTGAGATATTTTGCTACTATTCTGACCAGAGAGAGCCAAGATTGGATGGAGAGCTTACAGGAGAGAGAGAGAGAGAGAGAGAGAGAGAGAGAGAGAGAGAGAGAGAGAGAGAGAGAGAGAGAGAGAGAGAGAGAGAATCCTGTGAGGGGGAGTTTGTGAGGGTTTCACAAAGGTTGCAAGAAAGGATCCGAGTCATCTTCTCCGGTCATCGTCTTTGTTTCCTTGGAGGTTTTAGAGATGTCTACTTCAGCAATTGATCAGTTTCTTTGCTTACTGAATTCTACATTTTATATTTTTTTATAAGTTATTTGTTGTTATTTTCTATTCTATCTTTTGTGTCTTAATTTTCTTTTTTTTATCTTCTAGTTATTGATTTTTATTTGTTGTTTTTTTTAGTGTTTTTATTTCTGATGTTCTTATCTCTCTTTCAAATTTTCTTTTTTATCATAGCTGAAATGATATTTTTTTCATTATTTTTTATCTTTAAAAAATTGTAGTCAATATTTTACATCCCTAAATCAGTTCAATGGAAAAATATCGCTGATTGTTTTCATTCCTCTATCTTCTTTTAGTAGTATAATTTTCTTTTCTAAATAAAAGTCTATCTCAAATTAATAAGTGAACTCTATGATTGAGATCTTTTCTATCTTGTTACATAAGTCTATCTTTTATAAATAATATTTAAAGTCATTACATCACTTATAAGATTTCATTATCTTGTCGTTGCATTTATCATACAAATTTTATTATGCTTTGTGTTTAGTATTCCTTATGTTAGAGATTGAGTTTTTCTTCTCTAATATCTAGAAGATATTCTCACAATGTAGAGTATTCAAAAGTTTTGAAAGGGAGCTAGCTTTCAAAAATGACAAGAGGCATAAAAATGAGCCCGAAAAGAAGAAAAACTGAAAAGATGTGTAATGATCTCCAAAAAAAATTAAAAGATACAGAAAGTGTATCAAAACTCAAAAGATATGCAAAGTGCACCAACTAATTGAAAAGAGGTACAAAATGAGCCCACAAGAAAGAAAGCTTCATTCTCTTTTAAACCTTTAAATCTTTAAAGAATTCATGTGTCACTTGATATTTCCAAAGGCTTGATTTCAAAATTCATGATTATGACTAATTACTTTCGTATATTATTCTATAAGATATTTTTTTGGAACCAAGTTTTAAACGGATCATTTTTTCTTACCAAATTGATTTTTTTGAGTTAAATTTTTATTTTAAAAAGATGGTTTCCCCTGTAATAAGATTGGATGTTCTATCTTTTTTGAGTTTTGATAATGTTAACTCATTTTTCTTATAAATTTTTAATTCAATCACATAAAAATTTTATCATATTTGTGTTTTGATAAGAAAAAACTTTATTTGTTTCATTCTTTTTGTTATTTTTATCATTTTTAAATTATTTTATGTTTTATTTTTTTTCTAGTTTTTTATGATTTGGGGAACTTTCTGATCTCCTCCCTCCATCATCAAAATTTCAATTTTTTGTCACATCGTCCTAGATGATATTCCTATCATCCTGGATGATATTCCTTCATCATCCATCTAACCTCTGATATGACATTTTTGTTTGAGATTGTCTTAGATGATCCATTATTATCCCAGATGATCTGATCATATTCTGCTTTAATTATTTGTGATCAGCCAAAATAGTCTTGATCATCTTAGATGGTCCACCTGGTCATCCTGGATGATCCATGCGGCCTAAAATGTTATACGTTTTAAATTTGGCCGGTACGATCCATTATTGTCGATCGTCCTGGACAATCCACCTAATCATCCCGGACAATATACTTTTTCAACAATCATTTGGCTTGACTCCTCGGGATGATCATATGAGTCTAATTATTGTGGATGACATCTGATCATCCTACACGATAGGATCGCCTTTTAGACTAATCATCCTTGATGACATAATTTTGCCGAATCATCCTTGACTATTCTGTGATCATCTTACATAATATGGCCGATTCTTTATAAACAACCATTTTGAATAGTTTTCTTTACACATTCCTTCTTCATTTCTTAATAATATTCCTTCCTCTCCCTCATTTTTTTAATGGCAGGTGGCAAGCACTCAAGAATATTGGCTGGAAGTTCTTCAAGGGCCACTATTAACCCTCAATTTACTGAGGTGGTTGACCAAGCAACCGATTTTTTCTATAACAAAGTCGGGCTCACTATATCTAGGAATATCAACCCTCATACACTTGCTTATCCAATCCTTAATCTTTTTGCTCACACCTCCCTCACCTTCATTATAATACTCGCCTTTCACTTCAATTATGAACTTCTTTTTGAATTTTTTGTGAGACTTAAGATAAACTCCACACACACTGCCCAAAAAATCTTATGTCAATAAATGCCGTGTTGAAATTACCTATCCGGACTTCGATAAATACCTCCAAACTATCCATTATTGGAGACAAGGTTCACCTCTTGTCTCAAGATCCTAATTATGACTGGGCTCCTGCCAATCCAATTATGAGAAACACTCATATCTCCTATCATGTTGGGGAGTCTAGCACCTTACTCAAAGATGCTAGGATAATCCAATATGTAATTTACAGCTAAGTAATTCTTAAGGCTGGTGATCATGTCCACTTCACTCCTCTCCTTTCAATCACCACCTTCTATATTATGTCCCATAAAGAGTTCAATGCTGCTGATCTTCTTTTTTATTAAATTTAGTAGCTCACTACAATTAGGGATCACTGGCACAGAAGGAATCCTAACCTTGCCTAAGGAAATATCATAGCATATGTCCTGGAAACCAAGTACTAAAAGTTCAATAGGGATGTTAAGCCTTTATGAACTAGTCCTAAGGCTAACAAAGAGGGGAGGGGGGTGAATTGGTATTTAAAATTTTTTTCAAACAAAATCACAAACACAACCAAATAATCACCACATAAATTATAATGCAGAAATTAAATGCAGAAGTACAATAAGAAAGAACTTAATAAATTTTATAGTAGTTCGATCAACTTGACCTACGTCCACTCCCCGGAGCCTCTCCTTTAGGTATTGCACTAAACTTAGTGTCTCTTCTTTTGCCCTTATAGTAAGGAGGAGAATCCCATACAAAAACTTATTTACATCGACCTCTGTTAGTCAGAGAACCCAACTCTATTTTCTACCTCTAAGAGCAGACAGAGAACCCAACTCATTTTGCTTCCTCCAGAAGCAGGTAGAGAACCCAAGTCCAAGGAATTAGGGAAGATGATTGGAGAAGATGACAAGAATCCTTTCTTGGAGCAACCTTTGTGAAACCCCTCACAAACTCCCCCTCATAAGATCCTCTCTCTCTCTCTCTCTCTCTCTCTCTCACATGATCTCCCTCTCCTCTTAGCTCTCTCAGGTCAGGACAACAACAAAAGATCTTCACTTGAGTAAATAAGTGTTCTTTTAAGCAAGGGATCCAAATTATCCCTAATTAGGAACTAATCATCAAATATCATTCAGGATGATAGTATATTATCCGGTATGATTAGTTGAACTCGATAAATATCATCCAAACCATCTCCCTGGATGGATGTCTGGATGATAAAAAATAACTAGATCATCCAAGATGATCTCACATTCATCCGAGCTGATTAGTATAAAATGTTTATTATCATCTAGAACATCACCTTGAATGGATGTCAAGATAATAAAAAAATAACTTAATCGTCCAGGCTAATCTCAGGATCATCCAGGATGATTAGCTCAATTCAGTTTATATCATACAGAGCATCACCTTAAATAGAGCCAGGCTGATTATTGATCATCTAAAAAGAACTATGGTTTGTGAATTGATCATCCTAAATGATCCTGTGATCATCCAGGCCGATATGATCGAGCAATCAAACCTTAATTACTTTCCTTAATTACCAGATTAATTTATACATAATTGTATTACATCATCTATGAAGATGTCCAAAAATAAAAGATGCCTAAATAGATCTAGTAGTTGATTCTTTATGATTTGAGCCTATTGTCCCAGCCGATACTAATATCATCCATGATGATACGCTTAATTATGGATGCCTTAATCTGGATGCCCTAATTAGGGTTTCTATTTTTAACTGATCATCCAGGAAAATTTTTGGATCATCCTGGCCAATGTGATCAAAAATAGAAAACTCTAAAATAGTCAGAAACTTTCTCCCAAGTGTGTGTGTGCAAGGTAACTTAACATCAAGACCCACAATATTACAATGGACTCAAGAAAAGGTAAAAGACTTGTCGTACATTACAAACTAACTCAGTCCTAATCTATCTAATCTTGAGCTAGTTCAATTTGTCATTTAATCTTTTGAATCTAAAACTTTAGTAGACAAGGCCGTCGTAGAGAAATAGAAGTAATAGAAATGTTTGTTATCATCAAAATTATATTTCCTGAAATCAGATTTGCAATAATCTCTCACTTTTTTATGATGGCAAATAATTAAAACTAAATAAAACACGAATAAAAGTGAAAATAGTATGATGAAATAACCTATTCACTACCCCTTTTGACATCACAAAAAGGAGGAAAAAAAACATAAAAGAAAAGCAGAACAGAAGATGAAAAAAATGAATGAAAGCAAAGTTTTTTTTAATCAAAGCACAAAATAATAAATTCTCCATGGAATTGGATTAAAAAAATTTATAAGAACAATGAGTTAAGATCATTGAAATCTGAAAAATGATAGAATAGCTGATGCTATTAGCCTTAGCTCACAGTTCTCTCAGGGCAAATTGCCTTTTGAAAACAAAAGACTTAACTCAGAAAAGCCAATTTGTTAAGAAAAAGAGATCCATTCAAAACTTGATTCTAGAAAAAAATATCTTATAGAATAACATACCAAAGTAATTTTTCATAATCCTGAAATTTGAAATCAAACCTTTAAAAATATCAAGTGACACATGAATACTTCTAAGATTTAAGGGTTTGAAAGAGAAGGAAGCTTGTCTTTTGTGAGCTCATTTTATGCCTCTTATCAATTGATTGACATATTTTGTGCATCTTTTTTATTTTTGATACACTTTGTGTATCTTTCAATTAATTTTTTTGCGATCATTTCACATTTTTTCAAATTTTTTTACTTTTTGGGGCTCATTTTATGCCGTTAACATTTTTGCAAGCAATATCCCTTTTAATACTCTTAAATATTCTTAGTTGTGAGTATATCTTCCTGATATTTGAGAAGAAAAATTCACTCTCAAATATAATAAAGAATAAACCACAAGATAAAACCAAATTTCTATGATAAATTCAACGACAAGATTTCAAAATTTTGAAAGTAATATAAAGACTTTGAACATTACATAAATAAGATTGATTAGTGTAGTAAGATACAAAAGGTCTCAATCACAAAGTTCAGTTGTTAATTTGAGATAGACTTTTATTTAGAAAAGAAAATTAAACCACCAAAAGAGGTTAGAGGGAGGGAAACAGTCAATGGTGTTTCTCCATTTTATCGATATAAGGATGTCAAATATTGACTACAAATTTTTAAAAACAAAAATATGGCATAAAATATCATTTTAGAAATTACAATAAAAAAACAAAGTAAAAACATCAGTGATGTAAACACTATAGAAAACAATAAATAAAAAATCAACACTCAAAACTAAAATGAATGGACAGAAAATAATAATAAACTATAAGAGCAGAAAACATGAAAATTATAATTTATTAAGCATCAAGTTTATGGAATTAAGTGTCATGAGCCTTCACTGTCCATGTACCATATGCTATCACGAGGCCTTTTATGAGAGTAAGCCTATAAAATCATGAAACATCAGGTTTAGAAACATAATTAGGTATGGGTCTCTTCTTATAGAAAAAAATAAATGCAAAGCATGTGTGTTATGCTGTGAATTATATAGTTTGGGTCTCCACACCCAATGTGTATTATGGGGAATAGTGCATGTGTGTGAAACGTGCCCTAACATGCCACATGAAAAATATCTAACACCAGGAAAAGGATTTACTAATATATTCAGGTTATAGTGCCTCTTCCTAGGTTTCAAAAAAATTGGTTTTTGATCATGATTGAAAAACTATTCAGGTGTGGGTGTATTCCTATTTTTCTCAAATGCATTTAATTTAGCTTTAAACCTCGATTAGCACTTTTTAAAACAATATTATCAACTCTTAAATAGTGCTCCCTATGCTTAGATTAATCAATATAAGTTTTAAAATCAGTTTCAAGTGACGTGTAGGATACTTTCAATGAATCATGCTTGATAACCAACTAAGTATGCTTTTTATTTTCATCAAACTCATCAAGTAATGACATGTGACTGCTATCGATTTGTGAGTGATCTTTAAGTAAAACTTCATGCTCTTTTTACATATCTAAAACTTCAATTTCAAACTAGCATGTGATTTCTTAAGTTTCCTATATGATGCATGAATTTTCTCATAAATCTCAAGTATTTGTTATAGCTTTGTTTGCATATCTCTTCTTGGTCAGACTGATCAAGATGATTACCTATCAAGCACAAGTTTATTGTCTCCTCCTCACCTTCAATCTTAGAGGAGTCAGATGTAGAACCCACCCAAAATACCTTTTAGAACCACTTCTTGTCTTTCATGTACTTGGGTTTCTCCTCACCCTACTCCTTGCTCAAGTGATCCTTAAGGGTAGGACAATCAGCTTTGACATGTCAAGGCTTCTTGCATTGAAAACAGACAATATTAGAATCACTTTTATAATTTTTGGTACCCTTACCTTTGTTCCATTTTTGATGGGGCTTGTGATTCTTCTTTAGAAAGCTTTTGAATTGCCTAGTGACTAAGGTAACATCATCGCTTTCATACCCGGATAAAAAAGTATACGAGAAGATGCATCCTTGAGGAAGATTGTTTATTAATAGGAGGAGTAGGATATTTGAGATTATAGTTTTTATCTAGGATGTATCGAATAACATGTCCTAGAGTAATATTTTTTTCTTCTAATGGATAACAGTCAAATAGAAGTAAGATTTTTGACGTAATCTATCAACATTTAGTCTTCATCCATTTGGGTGTTTTACTTGATGAAGTACGTGACAATTTAAAGTAAGGGTGTAATTTTTACCTGGTTTCAAACTTTAGAGATAATTGAGGTTCTAATGATGTGCTGGATAACCCTTTCATTTTGATTAAAAAAATGTACTAATTAGAGCAATAATTATAAGCAAGAGATTTATAACACACAAGTCAAAAATAGAACTGTAAATCATTGTTGTGGTCTATTACATTTGGTGTTTAATAGTAGTTGAATCTCTATGTCTTCTTTAGTCATTTCAATATTTTGACAACAAACACCAGAGGTTATTACATTGGCATCCCCGCTGATCCTAACATTTGCTAGGAACTCATAGAGTATTTCATAGTGGAATGGATAAGGAATTGGAGTGCAGTGGATTTAAAAAGACTCATTATAAAAAATATTAATGCTTATTAGTTTAAAGCCTAGAAGGAGTGATTTTGGCTTCTTTGAATTTTGGGTAGGCTGCTTGATCATAGGTATTAAAAAAAATGGTCATCTATAGGATTTCAAGTGGAGGAGCCACACTGGATTTTTACGACTATGTTTTCCATTGCCATTCATTACAAAAATGAAAGTGCAATAGATAAGGATTAGAAGGATTGTTGAAATAGAATTCTAGGAGATCATACAGGATGATCATGAGTAATTAATTCAGTCAGATGGTTACTCAAAAAGGTTATCTAATGATAAGTACAATTAGACATTGTACGAGATGATTAGAGACATGGAGATTGTCCCAAAGAGTCGGGATGTACAACCGTTGAACAAAAGGTTCACATAATATGAAAATTTATTTGTATAATATAATTAATAATAAATATTATACCAACCAAAATTAATTCGTTCGTATCTGGAATGACATGTGTATCGTAAAGACAAAGAGTTGATTTTATAGTATGATTATCAATGATAGAAATAATATGGATCGTCCGTTAAGCGAAAAATTATGATCAAAGTAGTATTATGTATATTGTACAATACAACGGTGATTCATACAATATGATAGAGGATGGAGCATATTTTACTTTACCAAAAAAATATTAAGGTTCCGTAAAGTGATTTGTGTGATGATCCTGACACAAAAAGAACTAAATATAGTTTAAAAAAAATAAAAATATATTAAAGAATGAAAATTAAATGCGAAATAATAGTTTAGGTCTAAAATGAAAAATAAAATAAGAAACAATACAAGACAAAACACAAACGTTGAGATTCTTATGAACGATTGAATTTAAGTGATATATTTAAGATATAGAGCACAAAAGCCACATGCTCTCACTGGGGCTTTTATGTGAGTCCTTAAATTTAAATATCATGGAAAAGAAATTTTGGGAACTAAAGTGAGTTTGGGTCCCTTCTTAAACTTTGATAAATCATTGAAATACATTCCATGCTGTGGTTGATGCAATTTAGGCCTCCATACTAAATGTGTTCAATGATGGATTGTGCATGTGCAACTAATGTGTCCTAAAAGGGCACAGTAATAATTTCTAATATTAGGAAAAGGGTTAACTAACCTGTGGTAGTAATGATTCTTAATCCTATGTTTATGAGATGCAAGACTTGATGATTACTTAAGAGCATGTTTATTTTAAAAAGCATTTACTTTTTATAATAGAATTTATTAGCACTTTTAATAACATATATTTCTATTTTTAAAGAGTGTTCACTATGATCCAAAATTTTAACACATTCTTATAACTCTTTAAATGATTTTTTAAATCAAGATGCAATGCTTTCAATGAATCATCTGTTTCAGATAAAATTATATATTTCTTATTCAATTCATCAAAATCATTTAATGATACCATATGATTCTTATCTAAATATGAATGATATTTTCTGAGAATTTCATTTTCTTTTTATAGAACTAAATATTTAGTTTTCAAGTTATCATGCTTCTTTTTCAAATTCCTATAAAAATCATGATGATTTGCAGAAGGAGCAAGTAATTCATTATATGAAAGTTGACATACCATATCATGATCAGACTGATCAAGATAGTTGTTTGCCATTAAGCACATATTTGTCACTTCCTCTTCTAATTTCGATCCGGATGAATTTAAAGCAGAGTTTGCTAAAAAGGCTTTTTGAGATCTTCACTTGTCTTTATAGAACATAACCTTTTCTTCAACCTTCTCCTTTCTTTGGTGACCTTTAAGATTTGGGTAATACATTTTAATGTGCCCTAAAATCTTGCATTCATAACAAATAATATCATAATAAGCTTTAGAATTTTTATAATTCTTACCTTTGCTCCACTATAGATGATGCTTTGCTTTTTCTTTTGAATCTTATGAATTTTCTAATATACAGTGTGATATATTCATCTCCTTCATCAAAGGAACTGTCTTAATTATTAGCATTTAAGGCTACAACTTTCTCCTTCTTTCTTTCTCCTTGATTAGATTGCCTTAGGCATATGCATTATTTATAGGCAATTAGAGATCTAAGTAAGTAATCAGTAGAATAAATATTTAAATCTTTGGATTCTAAAGTAACAATTATTTTGGTATCATATGAACTAGGTAGATAATGCAAGATCTTATTAACTTTTTAAGAATTTGATAATTCTTCACCAAAATCATGAACGGATGTGATGATTTGTGTAAACCTAGTATACATTTTAGATAGGGATTTACTAGGTTTCATGCAAAAGAGTTCATAATCATGAAACATAAAATTTAAACTTGATTGTTTCACTTCTCTTGTTCCTTCATAAGTAACGCATAATCTATCCCAAATTTATTTACCAGTAGCGTAAGTAGATACATATATGCAATATTCAAATTTCAAAGCATAAAAGAAATGGTTTAGGAACTAAGCATTAAGTTGGGCAAAATCACAATAATCTGTACTCCATTCAAAAATAGATATTTTAGTTTTAATGTCGTTTACTAAACATCAAGGTGAAGAAAATCCTTCCTAAACTAAATCCACATGCTATAATAGTTAGTTTCCAATTAAGTAGATATGCAAATTTTTTAAAAATGAAAAGGAATATTATCAAATAATGGTGGTCGTGTGATTAAATATCTTTCCACTATTTTACAATTTCCATAGTTAGCCATTGATCATTTTTCAAAAAGTTATTTAAAACATAATTTTTGAGTCCCTCTCTAATACCACTTGAAAGTTTACGAAGGTTGTTAACAACCCTAGATGACATAGCCTGATGGTAACCGAGATGGGAAGTGAATTGGATGTTTTTAAAAATTCTTTAGGGAAAAATAAATATTTAATAACTTTTCACACCTACAAAAAAATCTAAACAGTGGATGTAAAAATAATAAAAAATATACAACAATGAAATAAATTAGATTTTTTAACCACACATATATTTATTAAAAAAAAGTGCAAAAAGTAATCTGAATGAAGTCACCAAAATTTATAGAGGTTCAGTTAACCTGACCTACATCAACTCCTTTGAAACTCCCTCTCCAAGTATTGCACTAAATACTATATACTCTCCTTTTGATCTAACAAGGCGAAGAATCACGTACATACATTATTTCACCAACCCGTGTGTAGAGAACCATGACTCTTTTACAGGAAGAGAACCTCAACTCTATTTTCACCCTCCAGGTGATAGTCAGAGAACCACAACTCTATTTTAACCCCCAGGTCATGATCCGAGAGCCATAATTATATTTTTATCCTCCATATGATGGTCAGACAACCACAATATTTACTGAAGAACTTCTTCTTGAGAATTACGGAGAATCTAAGAAGATGCTTATAGATACTAGGAAAGATTCTTACTTGGAGCAACCTCGTGAATTCCCTCACAACTTCTCCCTCACAAAATCTCCCTTTATTCTCTCACAAAGCTCTAATTCTCTCCCTCAAGGCTCTCTCTCTAGAAGTTTAAACAACCCAAGATTTTCTAATAAGAATATTAGAAAACTTTAAGTAGTGGGCTTCAAGAAACCCTAGTTTTCAAGAGTTTCATCTTCTATTTATATTGTATGATAAAAGTATCATAAACTATGATCAATATAAAACTAGATTCATCCAAAGGTTATTGAGGCAAACGATATAGAACACACAACACTTTGTACCTTACAAAGATAAGATCATTTGGTATGAACTATAGAAATTCATTTTGTTCATTAGGGATGACTTCTAGGATGGCCAATTTCTTATGTTATCGATCATCTAGCAAAGTGAACATCATATAGTATGATTAGAACAAAAATAATGGCTTTTTTTTGGTATATTATCTTGGACGACAAATTTCATACACTACGAATCATCCATCACTTTTGATATTGTACAATACAATCAAGATAAACCTCATTGCCTTTATTTAGTACAGCCTCTAGGAAAACCAAAGTTATATGTTGCTTATCATATAATATGATAGCTGATCATAAATGTCATGATTTAATTACTTGATTTTTAGGGATTAGTTAAGAAAGATATTAATTTGGCGTACAATACGAACCAAATCATACCATATAATCAGAAAAAAACTACTATCTTTCTTGACCTCTGGTAGCAAGGGTTTTAATAGAACTCAACAGAATGTGTAGTATGAATCGAGATCATATAGTATAAACTAATGTCATATAGTATAATCCAAAGTCTTATAATGCAATTTGCTAAGAAAAAATCTCACAAAATAGTTTTTTATCACCCTTTGTTTGTGCAAGGTTACTTAGTAATAATATCCAACAAATTATATAATATGACTCAATAAAGTGAAAAATACTTAACAAATTAAATATATAGACTATAACCCTCGTCTACCTAGTCTTGAGCTGATCAAAATTATAAAGTTCTAACCCCAAAAGGAAAGCAACCAATAGTTAATTCTATTAATTTATCAATATCAGCCTTGTCAAGAGTCAAATCATCTTCATTCCTTGAGGAAGAGGAGTATGGGAAGAACTTTTGGACTTTACTTATTTCAGCATCTAAGTTAGGTGAATCTTTAGTCACTAACTATATAATGTTGTTAGGAGACAATGGGCTTAAGGTTAAGGCTTTAAAAGTGGTCTATTAAGCTTTTCATAAAGAATTAATTCAGGCTTGTGACTTTGAACTTTTGAATTGTCACCATCCCTATCACTATCTGGTTCTAAGTGAAATCAAATTTTGGAGGAGGATTTATTTTTTGATGCTTAAAGGTAATTCAGGCACCCCTATTTTTTAATTCTTTATCTAAACTTGATTCTAGTTCGATTTACATTGGGGGTATTATTTCTTCAACTGAAGCACAACCTTGACCACATGCTCTGTTCGCTATCCTCTAACCTTGTTGAGGTAAACTATATGTGGGCCTAAAGATCTCACATCAACGTACTATTTGATTGTTGATTTTAGTCTTTTTTTATTCTTGATTTTTCTTCTTTTGAATTTCTAATTGCCTTTGAACTTTATTTATCTGCTTTGTCCTCTTTTAAATTATTTTTACATTAGAATAGGTGGTGGACCCTTTAGGTTCAAAGTATGTAGCATCCTCATAGATCCTAATCTCATTAATAAGGAATGGTTGCAGATTAATCTTGATTTCATACTCAATGCAATCTCATTGATACTTGATGGATTAGTGTAGGGTTGATGGAACCATCATATACTCATGGATCTAGGGCCTACTTAGGAGTGTTTTGAAGGACATCATTGAATTAATTATATGAAATTTTGCTTATGTTATGAACTCTCATATCTCTTAAATGATGGTGATTAAACCTAAAGCCTGCTTTCCTTTTCTGTTAAACCTGTGAATCACCAACATATAAATTGAGAGCTTACAAGCATGAACATAAAGGTATGTGAAAGTCCTTATGTTCATCACATTGATTGTTGCGCACAAATTAATGAGGACTCTACATAACTTTAAATTTTCTATAACTAGGGTGATGTAAAGTGTGAGATTATGATTGGAAGTTCTTATGAGTAGATCCACATCGAAAAAGGTTACTCTTGTAATTTCCTTGAAGTATAACGCTTCTTATTGAGAAGTCTAAAATAAATGAGTTAGGAAAATCACTGGGTTAACTAGTGATTTAATTAAAGTTTCCATAATTTTCTTTGATAGGTTGAGGGCATTATAAATGCTCAAATTAGCAAGTAACTTCCTAAGATGAGTTAATACATTATAGTTAACCTCGGGGTGATTAGGATAGTACATGTGAAAAGTCTTTATAGGTTGTTAGACGTAACGTAGTTGTCCCAAGGCAAATCAAGAGGGAGGTGAATTGGTAATTAAAAAAAACTTTTGGAAAGTATTAGAATATTGATTTATAATTTTAACAAAAAAGAATTTTCAACAACAAAATATTAAAATGCATAAAATAAAAATGCAAAAATATAAAAGAACATTACAATTTATAGTGGTTCGGTTCAACAAGACCTATGTCCACTCCCTAAAGACTCCCTCTTCAGGTATTGCAATATTACCATATTGACTCTTCTATTATCCCCCACGACATGGCTGATAAGCCTTTATAATTATCCTCTCCTCCACCAATCCCTAATGCGATTGAGTACCGTTATCCTTTCACACCTTCTAAGTGTCGACAAAGTACTGTCATCCTTTCACACCCTCCAAGTGTCAGCAGAGAATTGGTATCCTTTCACACTCTCCAAGTGTTGGAAGAAAATTGACATCCTTTCACACCTTCTTGGGGTTGGTAGAGAACCATGAACCTTTCACACCCTCCTAGTGTTGATAAAGAACCAACATCCTTTTTCACCCTACCGCTGAAGGCATTGAACCCACGACCAATGTTGAAGAACTTCACTTAAGAGCCTCAAGAGGAGATGGGTAGAAACTTGAAGGAGTCAAAGAGATCCTCGCTTTGGGCAACCTTATGAATCCCTCACAACTCCCTCTCACTTGTCACTCTCACAATCTCTCCCAAACACTCACACTAAATGGCCACTCTCAAGAGAAATTCAGAATAAAGGTGTTTAGTGACAATTTTTTGGGCTCCTTATTTAGACAACAGATGAAAAATTGTCTAAAAACTAAAAATTACAAGAACATTATCCTACATTCATACTGTAAGATCACATATATTCCCGTACGATTGCGTAGTACCCCGTATGAATTGCTTGTATGAATGAATAATGTCCCTGTACGAATCATCCATACAAATGTAGTGTTATGTATGAACATATAGTGTCTCATATGAATACATAGTGCCCTGTATGAATCGCCCTTACAAACACTTAGTGTCTCGTCGAATCATCTGTATAAATGCATAGTGTCCAGTACGAACAATTCAAATTCATCTATATAAACTGACATCTTATTATATAAATAATTCAAAAACTGAACAAGTTTGGCCGGTATAATTATGTATTTATCCATTTTATACTATGGTCGTCATCTGTACGAATCATATATCATACAATACGAACTAGTAAATCAAATTATGCTTCATATGGTACAAGCATGGATGAGCCCAATTTGTACTCTAGGCATCATCGATATGAAAGGAATTTCAAATAGTATGAATAGTAAAAAGAAAATTTCCAAGGCATGATTCGATTAACTTCTTTCTGGAGGAACACTCAAATCAAATCATCCCGTATGATCCCAAAATCAAATAATACAATTTGTTTAAAAAACACGAGTTTTTACACTACCTCAGTGAGTGTGTGTGTGCATGGTTACCCAATAACAATCACACTCTTCTAGACTTAATGAATAATAGATAAATTATAGACTTCATTACAACAAACCCTGATCTAGTATGTCTTGAAGTCTTCGACAGACTGGAGTTTGATTTCCCTGAAAAGTTAGTATACATAAAATATAATTATAGAATAAAAATACTACAAAATATAAAGATGTGAGTCATAATATTTGTTATCATAAAAAATATAAACTCTTGAGAAATGAGTTATGATAATCACCCCCTTTTTTATGATGGCAAACATTACTGGTTGAATTTATAAATTATGTTTTATTTCTCTCCTAATTTCCCTATCATTAAGATAATCATTTAAAAATAGGCGAAACTGAAAGAATTTTCTTCTTTTATTTTTTTTAAACAAAAATATAAATAAAAAAATAGTAAAACAAATATAACAGTACAATCTCCCCCTTTGACATTATAAAAAAAAAGAGGAGCACCAAAAAAAAATCACAAAATAAAAAAATCGACTAAAAATCAAATGGACCCTAATCAGCTGAAGGTGGTGTTTTAGAAGATCAATTTGAAATTTCAACAAATTTTCCTAGTATGGGAAAATTACCTTTTGAATTTATTTAAAAACTTAGTAAGGCATGAATTTACAACACATAACCCAGATTGGTTAAAGATCCATAATTGGTTAATCCTAGCTCAGTATCCATTAAGGGATCAAAAAATTTTTAATATAACATCTAAATCAAGGAACAAATTAGAGAAAAAAATACTAATTTTTTCAAAACTCCTCTCATGAAATATATCTAATACAATATTAATGCAAAAGTTGGTAAATTAAGAATCATGATTACAAAAATCAAGTATAAAAAATATCAATAGATATAAGGGTTTTCTTAACATTTAAGAGATATAAAAAAAGTAAACAAACTTATTGTGGGCTCATTTTTTGCCTATTTATTAGTTTTTGGTGCTCTTTACACACATTTTGAGTTTTAATACACTTTATTTATCTTTTTAAATTTGGCATCATTGCGCATCTTTTCAGAATTGGGCTCATTTTGTGCATCTTTTCTTTTTAGAAAATAAGATTCCTTTATGTAATTTTAAAACTAAAGCAAACTCATTCTAGTGACAAGAATGAAGTGCTTGATTAAGAGAATAATTAGTTAGATTCAACAACTTGTAAAAGTTACCTATGAGATAGAAAAAATGTGGGGAGATAAAAAAGTTTAATTTCAAAGTCCAATTTATAATTTGATGTAGATTTTGAATCAATAGTGAAACAGTCTCATGAAAGAAATTAGATAGAGAGATAAAATCATGAGTTTCCTCTGTTTGACGTTATGAGATTATATTACTGATTTCTCTTCTATTGTTTCTGAACCTTGGATGGTTGGAGGAGATTTTAATACTATTTTATGTACTATTGAGCGAATTGGGGGGAAAACCCCAAATTTTAAAGATATGGAAAATTTTAATGAAACGATATCAATATCTAATTTACATTGTATTGTCTTTTCATGGAATGATTTTACTTGGAACCAAAGTACCATGTGGCAACATTTGGATCATAATCTTTTCAATAAGGTTTAGATTTCTAAGTATCAGAACTCTCATTTTGAGCATTTATCTAAAACTCTCTCTAACCATTCCCCATTTCTTTTAAATATTTCTTTAGATAATACTCCTAGTCATTCTCTGTTTAGATTTCAAATTATGTTGCATTCGCATGATTCTTTTTTTTTTTCCAATGTTCAAACTAATTGGCATGCTCCCTTATTTCCCAATAATAATATTGTTAGTATGTGTCATTTCTGGAGTAAGCTGAAATAGCTCAAACTAAATTTTAGTTGGTGGAATAAATATATTTTCAAAAATATTTAAATCTATAAAAGGCTTGGTGGCTATTAAACTGGATATGGAACATGCATATGACAGTATGGCTTGGAAAATTTTACAACAAGTTTTGATTTATTTTGGCTTTCCTAGAAGATTTTTGAATCTCATAATGGAATGTGTCTCTGACTCGATTTTCTTTGTTCAAATCAATGGTGTGGATCTAGAAGGAATTAAAGAGAGAAGTGGCTTTAGACAGGGTTGCCCACTCTCTCCTCTCTTATTCATTCTTTGCTCCCAACTTCTTACTAATGCTTTTTTATCTAAAGGAAATGGTATAGGGTTGAAAATTGCACCTTGGCTCCAAGGATATCTCATATATTATTTGCAGATTGTTGGAACTCGTTCAATATGAATTAGGATGTTAAGCCTAACTAAATGTCCCAAGGCTAACTAAGAGGGGGGGGGGGGGGGGGGCGAATTGGTAATTTAAAAATTATACTTCTACTCTTGGATTTTTAGAAAACCTTTTTAATTATTAATGCAAGTTAAATTTAAAGTTTAAAAAATAAACTTTTCAACCATAAAAACAACTTGCAATGAAATTAAATGCAGAAGAAAAATAAGAAAGAACACACCAGATTTATAGTGGTTCAGTCAAATCTTGACCTACGTCCACTCCCCAGAGGGACCCTCTGAGTATTGCACTAATACCACAAAATGACTCTCCTTTTGCCCCCACAGCAAGGCGGAGAAGCCTGTACAAAATCACTTTTACCTTCCCCAGTGCGGCGTAGTAGCCGGGTTCTTTGACACCAAAGAGATCTTCTTCTTGCCAAAACTTCCCTCAAGACGACCCTTGAATCCGATGGTACTAAAGTGCAAGTTTGCTGGAGCAACCGTGTGAATATCCCCTTCACACTCCCTTGAAATCCCCGCCAAGGATCTTCTCCCTCTCAAATTTCACCCTTTCCTCTCTCCCTTTCAAGTTCTCTCTTCTAGTTTTCTCCAAAAGAATGAAGACACAATGGCTGTCAATGATACACTTTGTCGTCCTTTTACACTCTCCAAGTGTCAGCAGAGAACCAGACCAATGTTGTTGAACTTCACTTGAGAGCCTTCGCCGGAGCAACCATGTGAATATCCCCTCCACACTCCCTTGAAATCCCGTACAAGGATCTTCTCCCTCTCAATGATCCCTCTCAAGAGAAAACAACTCCAAAGGTACTTGTAATAATTTCTAGGACTTCTTATATAGAAAGGACATGAAAAACCGTCCAAACAACTGCTAAAAATATGTTTTTCTGCACACTAGATCGTCCCATAAGAACCATTTGTGCATTTCTACGAACTAATTTCGTCCTGGACGAAATAGGTTCATCCCGTACGAAAACATTTCATCCAGTAGGAATAATTATATCAAAAGTTGGTTCCGAAAAGTGCAGAACGTTGTCTGAAACTGCCATAGTCGGTTCCCATCGTCCTGGACGAACTGGACTTCATCTGGAGAAAATTTTTACTGTGAGAAACTCGTCTTAGGACAAAAAATGATTTCGTCTGGACGATCATTCCTTAGAAAAATTTTCTAGTTCAGTTCTTGTCCGTTCCATTGCTCTTACAAGGAGATAACTGATCTGATCGTCCCGTACGAACAATGTTCGTCCCGTACGATAAGTACAAAAACTTTTTAAAGATCTCCTTTTAGTGTGTGTAAATTTATTCACTCAATTACAATCACTCCCTCTTAAATTTAATTCAAATAAAAAGTACAAGCTTCAAATTCTCAAAGTATCTCATGCTGAATTTGATTTGAAGTTTTCGTAGTCTGGAGTTCGATTTTCCTGAAATATTAGTACACACAAGAGCAAAAAAAAATCTTCCAAAAAATGTTAGAAGATAACAACACATAAAACAATAATATTTGGAATCATCAAAACTATACAAGTTGCAAGAATGTAAAACATGCAAATAGCAACTTTCCTAACGATCTCCCCCTTTTTGATGATGACAAAATAATTATTGTTTGTATAACTTCAAATTCTAAGAATCTCCTAAACTCCCCCTGAATTAATTAACATATGAAAATAAGGAGGCATTAAAATTATTTTTTGTTTTCAAAATTTTTAGAAATACAAAACAAAACAAAACAAACAAACAACGATACAAATACACAAGACACAATAAATAATTTCTCCCCCTTTTTGACAACATCAAAAAGTGAAGAAGAAAAAGACTAGAAATACAAGAAGACATATGAAAATCATTTAAAAATTTAACCTTTAAAGTGATTGACATAAGGTATGCAAATAAAATTAAAACATTAGCCAAATCATAAAATTCATAGAATTTAAGAAGAGATATAACATAGAAACTAAAAAGAATTAATCAACACATGAGTATATTTAGACATTTAAGATAGAGAAAATCATTGTAAAAATGATGATATAAAAATTTTATATTTCATATTTCAATATGTAATATAAATGTAAATATGATCAATTTGAATTAAGAGATTAAAAAATTAAGGAAAGAAATAACTACCACATGTGGCGCCTTGCGCATCTTTTTCAATTTTATGGCACATTTTTGTGCATCTTTTCACTTGTTTTTCACATTTTTGTGCATCTTTTCTTTTGATTTTTGTACATTTGTACAGTTTTCAAGAGTAATTGTATTCTTTCCAAAATCAATAATCTAAATCTTCAAATCTTTCTAAGTGCATAAATATTAATTGATAAGTGAAATATAAAATAAGAAAACATCACAATTTGCAATAATAATATTAAAATTAATATAGTCTAAATAAGAGACATGAAACTGACAATCTTAATAATATCAAGTTATAAACACAACTTAAATTTAGAAAAATTTGATTTTCTAATGAATTCAATTTTATGTTGCAGTTCAAAGTATAGCACTTGTAAGATAAAAAATTTAAGGGTTTTTCATATAGGCTAATGAACATTTCAAACACAGAACAAAAACACTTAAACATCAAAAAAAATCTAAAGCAATAAAAGAATAGAAAAATACTAAACAAAATACAAGTAAACAAACTATAAAAATCTTCATATCACATTCCAAATGTCTCACAACAAGAAACATGGAATCCGATATGAAAATATCTCAAAATCACACAAAACACACAAAAATTAAAAATAGAAAAACACATAAAATAAACAAAAATAAAAACACAAATAAAAAAACATACACACAAAAACACATAAACAAAGGGTTTAAACATCATTTTGCTCCTGGTCTGATGATTCAGAAGCTAGATCTGCCCAAGAGTTTTTTTGCTTTTCATTATTTTCCCATTTTATAATTTGCTTAGCTTTTCCCTTTTCTTTAGCAGGAAAAGTTCTCAAATTAGGGCACTAACTATTCAGATGTCCAGATTTCCTACATCCAAAGCAAATAATACTTGAAGAAATCTGAACATTCTTACCATTTTTTCTTTTATTCCACTTTTGTTGATGCTTATGCTTGTGCTTTAGTGGACTTTTCAAATTTCATGTTAAGTCATTGCTTTCCTCACCAACTAAGCAATTTTTCTCCATGTCTTCCACTTTTAGCATTATTGTTTCACCTGCATCCAAAAGTCTTTGACCCAAATATTGCTCGTAGACAATGAGTGAGCCAAACAATTATCAATAGAATATTCATTCAAGTTTTTTGATTCGCAAATAGCAACAACTTTGGCATCAAACTTTTTTTTTTTTGAAAATGCCAAAGGCAGAAATTAAAAAACTAAAAACAGATACAACCTAGGAATTGATAGAACACCTATCACATTCCTCTTTAAGCAAAGAAAAAAACAAAGGAGGGATCATGCTATCACTAAGATCCTCCCAAACAAAATTATCAACTAAAGCCAATTTAGCACAAAAGTCTGCTAAACGGTCACTTTATTGACTATTTCAAAGTTTAAAAATTCTTTACCTAAAGCATGCAATGATGTTACAATTTGAATAAACCTAGTATACATGTCTAAAATCATCTCATAAGGTTTCATGCTAAAGAGTTCATAGTCATGCATAAAAAATTCAATTTAGATTGCTTGACTTCACTAGTACCTTCATATGTAATGCATAAACTATCCCAAATTTCCTTGCCAGTAGTACATGTAGAGATTCTCATATAATCTTCTGAATTTAAAGCACAGAATAAATAATTCATACATTTAGCATTTAATTCAGCATAATTTTGTTCTACTCTACTCCATTCAGAAAAAGGGGTATCAATTTTGATTCCATCTATAATACGTGACGGTATAGAATAACGATTTTGAATCATATGCCACATTCGATAATCTATTGATTGCAAGAAAGTAGACATTCGAATTTTCCAAAAATCAAAAGAAATACTTTCAAATAAAGGTGGCATAACAATCGAACATCCATCTAGTAATTTATGGTTTCTAAAATTAGCCATACTCATTTTTCAAAAAGTAGTCAAAACTTATGATTTTGAAACCTTGCTCTAATACCACTTGTTGGAACTCGTTCAATATGAATTAGGAGGTTAAGCCTAACTAAATGTCCCAAGGCTAACCAAGAGGGGGGGGTGAATTGGTAATTTAAAAATTATACTTCTACTCTTGGATTTTTAGAAAACCTTTTTAATTATTAATGCAAGTTAAATTTAAAGTTTAAAAAATAAACTTTTCAACAAGAGTAAACAACTTGCAATGAAATTAAATGCAGAAAAAAATAAGAAAGAACACACCAGATTTATAGTGGTTCAGTCAAATCTTGACCTACGTCCACTCCCCGGAGGCACCCTCCGAGTATTGCACTAATACCACAAAGTGACTTTCCTTTTGCCCCCACAGCAAGGCGGAGAATCCTGTACAAAATCACTTTCACCTTCCCCGGTGCGGCGGAGTAGCCGTGTTCTTTGACACCAAAGAGATCTTCTTCTCGCCAAAACTTCCCTCAAGATGACACTTGAATCCGATGGTACTGAAGTGCAAGTTCGTCAGAGCAACTGTGTAAATATCCCCTTCACACTCCCTTGAAATCCCCTCCAAGGATCTTCTCCCTCTCAAACTTCACTCTTTCCTCTCTCCCTTTCAAGTTCTCTCTTCTAGTTTTCTCCAAAAGAATGAAGACACAATGGCTGTCAAAGATATACTTTGTCATCCTTTTACACTCTCCAAGTGTCGGCAGAGAATCAGACCAATGTTGTTGAACTTCACTTGAGAGCCTTCGCCGGAGCAACCGTGTGAATATCCCCTCCACACTCCCTTGAAATCCCCTACAAGGATCTTCTCCCTCTCAATGATCCCTCTCAAGATAAAACAACTTTAAAGCTACTTGTATTAGTTTATAGGACTCCTTATATAGAAAGGACCAGAAAAACCATCCAAAAAACTGCTAAAAATATGTTTTTCTGCGCACTGGATCGTCCCGTACGAACAATTTGTGCATTTATACGAACCAATTTTATCCTGGACGAAATAGGTTCGTCCCGTACGAAAACATTTTATCCGGTACGAATAATTATATCAAAAGTTGGTTTCGAAAACTGCAAAACGCTGCCAGAAACTGCCATAGTCGATTCCCATCGTCCTTGATGAACTGGACTTTGTCTGGACAAAATTTTTACAGTGTGAAACTCGTCCTGGGATGAAAAATGATTTCGTCTGGACGATCATTCCTTAGAAAAATATTTCAGTTTAGTTCCTTTCCGTTCCATTGCTCTTACAAGGAGATAACTGATCTGATCGTTCCGTACGAACAATGTTCGTCCCGTACGATCAGTACAAAAAGTTTTTCATGATCTCCTTTAAGTGTGTGTAAATTTATTCACTCAATTACAATCACTCCTCAAATTTAATTCAAATAAAAAGTACAAGCTTCAAATTCTCAAAGTATCTCTTGCTTAATTTGATTTGAAGTTTTTGTAGTCTGGAGTTCGATTTTCCTGAAATATTAGTACACACAAGAGCAAAAACAAATCTTCCAAAAAATGTTAGGAGATAACAACACATAAAATAATAATATTTGGAATCATCAAAACTATACAAGTTGCAAGAATGTAAAACATGCAAATAGCAACTTTCCTAACTCAGATGACATCTTGATCTTCTCTAATGCAAATATTGAGAAGATTAAGATAATTATGGATATCACTAATGATTATTGCAATTGGATGGGTCAAAAGATAAACGTCCCTAAGTCTTCTATTATTTTCAGCAAAAACATGGATAGAAGGAGGAGGAAAATTATCTCAAAGCTTTTGGGTTTCAGGGAAACCAAGGAATTAATTTACTTGGGGAACAAAATTACCTTAAGAAGGCGGTGGCTGCAAATTTTTCTAGCATATTGGAGAAAACAATCTTTAAACTGGACGTTTGGGGAAAGAAGTTCATTTCTACAGTTGGTAGAGTAACACTTATTAATGTTGTTCTTCAAACAATCCATGTTTTCTAAACTTCCATGTCTCTAGTTCCTATTTATATATTAAAGAAGATAGATAGAAAGAGTAGAGAATTTTTGTGGAACAAAAGCAATGGGGTTAATGGTTTACATTTTGTAGCTTGGAAGGAGTTGTGTAAACCAAAAGACCAAAGAGGACTTGGCATCCAATTTGCAGTACAGTCGGTGGAACCCCTTAGAACTAAATTGGCTTGGAATTTCTTGAAGAAACCTGATTCTTTATTCAGCAAAACCTTTTCAGCAAAATATGGTTTGAATATTTATGAAGAAAATTATAGAAATAACTCTTCTACAGCTTGAAAAATCATAGTTAGTGGAGCAAAGGCTTTAAAACAAGTCGTGAAGTGGAGAATCAAGGATGGTGCTTCTATCAACGTCGTGAAGTACATTTGGATCATGAATAGAAGATTGAAAAAATGGCCCACGTTTATTTCTAATAATATTGTGGATTTTGATAATCTGTCATTATTCATTTCAAATGGATTTTGGGATACTGAAAAACTTCAAGTTTACTTTGGGAAAGAGATGACTAATGTTATCAGCAACATCAATATTGATTCTAGCAGTGATGAAGACAATATAGAATAAAAACAATTTCCAGGAATAATATAGAACTATTGCTGGATTGATTAAATAATCCAGGAATAATATAGAAGAGACGGAAAACATTGAAAATCTGGACTGGAAGCATATTTGGAGGCTGAAAATTAATCTTCGTATCTCTTTATTCTGGTGGAGATTATTGAAAAAGGCTATCCCAACATTGGAGTATCTATTTCATAGAAAATTATCTAATTTCAACCTTTGCCCAAGAGGTTGTAAGATGATTGAAAGTAGAGATCATGTGACAGTGGATTGTTTGAAATTAAAATAGGTTATTCATAAAGCCAAGAAATGGGGTTTTAATATACCTGTTTTAAGAAATTTTGAATAATGCATTCAATTCTTGAAGGATCAAGGAAAGGAGAATCAGTTTATTGTAAGTTTATATTGTGCTTTGGTATTTTATTCCTGGAAGAGTGTGAATTCTTTAATTTTTGAAGGTCAAGAGATTGAATCCGGTATCATTATCTCCAATGCTATCAAGTTTGCTACATGTTCTACTTCTACATTTCATTCGGACAATTGGGTTACCAACCAGCAGAATAAGCTGTTTTCTTCCACTTGTCATCCCCCACCACCCGGATGGATTAAAGTAAACATTGATGCTTCACTTCTTACCTCTAATCAAGCTGGAATTGGAGGTATTTTTAGAGACCATAAAGGCAGGATGTTGCTAGCTTTTGGATTCTCACTAACACATTGGGATGTTGGTTTTTTGGAGATGCTCGTTGTTTGTGCTTTGAAGATGGTGATTCAAGACTGGATGTATAATGCTAAAGGAATAATTGTGGAAGGAGACAACTCTAATGTTATCACTTACTTACAAAATTTAGTGGACAATCTTGGCCGAGACAAGGATAATGGTGTTATAAAATACTTGGACTTTCTTAAGGAGTTTGAGGTAATCCTTTTCCATTATGTTAATAGGGGTTGTAATAAGTTAGCTCATTGGAGTGTTAACTATGTTTTGGAGGGTGATTTCTTTTGGGATATAATTGAGGTAAATAAGGTTCCTCCTACCTTTTTTTCTTTATTAAAGGAGGAAAGTGATAGATCTTCTTTCACTTAGTTGTTTGTACCCTTTTTTGTTTTTATTAATGCATTTGGCAGTTTATAAAAAAAATATTGTGGATGCTAAGAAATAAGTTTAGTTGGATGATATGAATTTTTTTAATAATCCTAATGATAATAATAGTTTTTTTTAATAATGCCGAAGACAATTTAGTGGTTCTTTTAGAACAGGAAGAGATTATTGGAGATAAAAAGTTGCGTGTAAATTCCTTCTTGAAGGGGATAGCAATAACAAGTTCTTTCATAATATTTACAATTATAAGAAAATGGCTAGTTATATTCCTAAGATTGGCACTTCTGAAGGATCTCACTATGATTCTCCTGAATTAGTTGTTGAGTCTGGAGTAAATTACTTTAAAGATGTTTTTAATAAAAAATTTACCCCTGATTTAGATTTGGAGTTCTCTTTTATTGCTTTTCTTATTTCTAATGAGGATAATATTATGCTTACTAAATGGCCTACTGAGGAGGACAATTGGCTTATTATCAAAGATATGAATTCAGATTCTATTGCGGAGCTTGATGGCTACACTACTAAAGTTTTTCGAAAATCATGACATATCTTTATAGAGGATTTAGTTAATAATGTTGTTGATTTCTTTGAAGGGAATCCTTATCCTAAATTTTTTACATCTACTGCTATTGTCTTGATTCCCAAAAGTGATGTTACTAATTTTTGGAGTAATTTTTGTCCTATTAGTCTTTGCTCTTTTTCTAACAAACTTGTTGCCAATATAATTTTTTCTAGATTTGCTTTTATTCTACCTAATATCATCTCTCTTGAACAAACCAGTTTTGTGAAAGGTCGTTCCAGTTTTTAATAATGTTTTATTAGCTCAAGAGCTTGTTCATGATTTGGAGGCTAAAATAACTAGTGGTAATGCTATTTTCAATATTGATATTACTAAAGCTTATGATAACCTTATGTTATGATAAAGAAGTTCGGTTTCAATAATAGTTTCATTAACATCCTTAAAAATAGAATTGATCATTGTTTTTTCTCTGTTATTATTAATGGGAAAAGTCATGGTTTTTTTAAATCCCCTAATGGTCTTCATCAAGGGGATCCTCTCTCACCAGCATTGTTTATTATTGCAGTTGAATTTCTTTCTAGAGGTCTCAATTTTCCTTTTAGTAAACACCCCATATTATATTATCATACTTTTGGTGGCCTTCCCTTATTCCATTTAAGTTTTGCTGATGATTTTATTATTTTTACTCATGGCTCCAGGAATATGCTTAATATCCTTTTTAAATTTCTTCATAAATTTCAAAGGGCCAGTGGTTTAATTTTTAATCCTTTGAAAAGTTATTTTATTTGTGTTAAATTTATATATCATCACAGAATCGTATCTATTCAGGAGAGATTTGGTTTTCTACATATGCATTTACCTCTTAAATACTTAAGTACTTCTCTTTTTATTGGCAAAATTAGATTACATTTATTTGGGGTTATTTTTTTCTAAAATTCAAACAAAATTATCAACTTGGGGATTTAATTTTTTTTCTTTTGGGGAAAGATTATTTTTTATTATAAGTTTTCTTTACTCTTTTCCTATCTACTTATCTCATGCTTTATCTCTGACATGTTTTATCCTCTAGCTGGCAAAAAGGTATTCCAGCTTCTTATTCCATATTAATTTGGCGTATCATTAACAATTACTTTCCTGTTGATGATACCTTAAGGAAGAAAGTGTTTTATATTGTATCCAAATGTAAATATCGTTATCATATTGAAAATTTGAATCATGTTTTTGCTAATGACCCCATTACTCTAAAAGTTTTGTTATATATTGAAAAAAAAATTATTTCTCAATTTTGTTAGATGTACAACAATATTATTAGCATCATTAATAAGAAGCATATTTGCAATGTTTTACCCATTATTATATGATGTTTTTTTTGGAATGGTAGTAATGAAGCTAAGCATGAAAATATTGCTATGAATGCCTCGAATATCATCATAAGAATTAAAGACAAAGTTAGGAAGCTATACTTAGCAAATTTGACTAATTTTAATATTTTAAAGATTATTCTTATACGACTTAGTTTTTTGGTATTCCTATTGAGAATATTGAACATTCATATAGAGATATTCTTATTAATTTGCTTAAACCCATTGTGGGCTGTTATAAACTTAATACTGATGGTTCTTAAAAAAATGAGAAAGCTGGTTGTGGTGGCCTTATCTGTGTATCTGTTGGTCATGTTATGGTTGCTTTTGTTAGTCCTAGGGTTGCCTATAATGCTTTCATGGCTGAAATACAAGCATTAAAGTATGGTTTACATTTATATTTATCTTTAGGGATTACTAATGTTTGGATCTAAATGGATGTTATGCTTGTGATTCATTACATTAATAATAACTATATCACACACCCTTCTTACTTCTATATCATTAGAGAGATTAAACAATTTTTAAAATTCATCAATTATTCTATCTCTCACATTTATAGAAAAGGTAATGCTGTTATAGATTTTCTAGCTGATTTAGGTTGTAATATAATGGGATTTGAGGATTATGTAGGATCCTCACTACCATCCAAACTGGTGGGTTTAAGTAGACTTGATCGGATGGGTATGCCTTATGTCGGATCTTCTTAATTTTACTTCTGCTCATTTGGGTTTTTACCCTGGCTATATTCATGTCTTTGATGTTGATTTTTGGTGTAGGTTCTTTTCTGATGTGCTGCTACTGTTCTATTGTATTTGGTTGGGTCTTAGCAAATATTCGAATACTTCTTTAATTAATTTCACCTCGTCATGCCGCTCTCCTTTCCTTAGGTGGAGTATGTTGTGTTAGTTGGATGGGTTAAGCCATTTTTCTTTGGTGAAGTATGCTGGTTTTGCCGAATTACTTGGGGGGTTCTATTGGACTTTATTCCAATTTTTTGTAAATTATTTTGTTTGTTCCCTTTTCTCGTGTTCCTTGTTTAAGGTTTTGAGTGGTTTCACTGGTCCTGATGGTCTTCTGTGGACCAGTTGCTCTCAAGTTGGATACCTGGTTTATTTTGGCTATTCTGGGAGTATGTTTGGCTATTTTTTCCCTTGGGCGTATTGTTGGATGTTGTTCTGCTTAGGTGATTTCTCGGGCAACTACTGTAGTGGTTCTTCTTGCCTTTGGCTGAGATTTGAGTGGTAGCTGGGGTTAACTCATGATGGTACTTATACTACACATACAAGTTATGATCCAACTAAAGACTTTAGTTTTGTAATCATTTTGCTCTCTTTTGCTATTTTTACGATTTGTGTTTCTTTTTTTTTTTTGGGATTGCCACTTTTATGTTTTATTCCTTTCTGATTTGTGTTTTTGGAATGTTAATTATCGGGATAAATTTTGTAGTTATCATAGCCCATTTATTTTATTTTCTACTTTCTTTAGTATTTTTTCTAGTGTTCTTCCAGGCCTATCTTTTATGTTTTTGGAGAGCAGTTCTCATTTTGTGTAGGATCCTTTTTTGGTTGTGAAGGCGGGGCAGAACCTGTTCAATTTTTTCCTTTTATTTTTGATTTTTAAGAATGTTATTAGGTTGCCTTATAATTGTGATTAGTTTGGAACTCCGGCTCTTAGGATCTTTTTTGTTTTCTCTTATAGCTCGTTAGAATAAATATGAGCTGGAGATCCTTATAAGGATCTTCTATTTCCTTTTTATATGAACATGTAGGATCGTTGTTGCTTTTGAACAAATATATATATATATATATATATATATATATATATATATATATATATATATATATATATATATATATATATATATATATATATATATATATATATATATAATTTCAAGTAAACAAAAGCTAAATTTTTCATTTTTAGAAAAAATGATCTTTGAAAAATGATTTGATACTCTAAAGTGTATACAAAATAAAACATGATATGTGTTTGTTGATCATAGTGACTTTATAAATTATAGAAAGAATATAAATAAACATTTCTTTTTAAAAAAATTGATAGAAAATTAAACACATTCACAAAATAACGAAGAACAAAAACACACACATATTAACAACACACAAATAAAACTTTAAACATCATCTTGCTCCTTGTCTAATGATTTTTAAGCTAGGTTTTCCCAGGGGATTTTTTGTTTTTTATCATTTGCCCTTATTGCAATTTGCTTATTTTTACCTTTTTTCATTGCAAAAATTTTTTTAAAGTTCAGGCACTCATTTATCATATGCCCAGTTTTTCTACATATAAAGAATATTACTTTAGAGGAATTCTTAACATCCTTACCATTTTATCTTTATTCCTCTTTTGTTGATGTTGATGCTTGTGCTTCAGTAGCTTTTTAAGTTTTCTCGTTATCGATGTTCTTTCCTTACTTTCATCATCTACTGAGTTGCTTTTCTCCATGTCATAGTTTTTAGTACTATCACTTCAGCTACATCCAAAAGTCTTTAACTTATAGTTTGCTCATGAGCAATGTGTGAGTAAATCAAATTATAAATAGTATAATCATTTAAATCTTTAGAATTAATTATAGCAGTGACCTTAGCATTAAAAATTTTAGGTAGACATCATAAAATTTTATTTACTTTTGAAAAATTGAAACTACTCTACCTACAGCTTGAAATGATGTTACTATTTGTGAAAACCTATTAAACAAGTCTAAGATGAACTCATAAGGTTTCATGCTAAAGAGTTCATAGCCATGTACAAAAATATTTAACTTAGATTGTTGGACTTCACTAGTACCTTCGTATGTAGTGCATAACTATCCCAAATTTCCTTGCCTACATGTAGAGATTCTCATATAATCTTTAAAATTTAAAGCACAGAATAAACAATTCATACATTTAGCATTTAATTGATAATAAATTTATTCTACTCTACTCCATTTAGAAAATGAGATATCATTAACTACAAAAAAATGGGTCAATAGCGACAAAAAAATTAGAGACAAAAACATTTTGGTCTCTAAAAATATCTTTTAGCGACCAAAAGTAAGTGTGGCCTCTAAATAATAAGGAATCTTTCTATTGGCCACCAAAAAGGAAACTTGGCTTCTAATTTTGTCGCTAAAAGTCTAAGATATTTTTTTCACAAATATATACATGCTATTTTAGTGACTAATTATTCTTTTAATTGTGTACATAATAAATTTCAAAATATCATTAACCTTTTATATAATGACATTTATTCCTTAAAGTAAATTTAGGTTAATGAATGGATGATTTATTAAAAAAAAAAAACTAAAGTGATGTAATTGATTTATCATTAAATTTGTTTAAAATATATGTTGTAGTTTCCTTAAAATATGCGTTGATATGAGTTTCATCGCTCACAATTCTTCAGATCATCCTGCAAACTCGCCTCCGTTAGTTTCTCCCTCTCAGGTTATCCCTAATACCTTTTCATTTCAAAATTTCTATCAATGCCTCCGTCAGTTTCTTGCCTCTGTCTTACTCTTTTTATTTCAAAATTTCTATGATTTTTGTTACACTATGATTGCCTCTCAGTTTTATAGTATCATTCAACATTATTGATTGCTATAGTTACTTTAAGAGGTTAGGGTTCATTTTCAATGGTTGAGAGGTAAAGATCTAATGATTTTTATTATTTAATTTGAGCTAGTTGTTTTTCAACTCCCTGATTACTACAAATTCTTCAAGGGAGATGTTGATTAACTACCAGCTTGTTGTACTTTGGCTCTCCTTTTTTTTTCTTATTTTGACCAACACATTTACCTATAAACTGTCTGGTATTTACCTTATTCTTTACCATTTTAACTAGGAGAGGGATAGGATGAATATGTATAATGAACTTATTGAGTTCCTGTTCGTCATCTCTATGAGCTAGTGTAGAGATAACAAATCACCTGTAGAAAATAATTCAATGAAGGCTTAAAGTTAATTTATAATAATAAGTGACACAAACTAATACTTAAAATACCGTAATTTTCATATAATTTATGTTTTCATATTTTAATAATGCTAATGTTTTTTGCCCTTGAGCATTTTATTTCTTTATCAATTGAACATTCTTGGTTTTTTCTCTCCAATATACTTTGCACATTTTCTTCCCAATTCTAGGATGGCTTCACATGAGTATCTAAAAATTTATTCCTCACCTTCAACTATGGAAAGCTTCTCAATAAAAAGAACTTTGTGCTTATCATTGTCGCGCATAATACTATCTACATAGATAACATAGATCTAACTTTACTTTCATCATCCATATGAGTGGTTATCATGAATGTTTTTCTATATATTTGCATTTGTATAGATATTTTCTTTATCCAAAAGCCTAATACTCGGTTCATCTTCTTCCATTTTTCCTCAGCTGGAAATTCTTGAAACCTTAACTTGTTAATGGCCAAGTAGTTTATTAATATCCACCTGCAGGTATCACATATATAATAGTGTAGTCTCTTGCATGCTTTTACAATTACCTCTCTTTCATAAAGTATTTTAAACGCAGAAATATAGACAACCAAGATAGGAGAATATAATGAAATATATACTTCAGTATCATAAGAGAATTTAGGAAGGGGCTGGAATTAAGTAACTCATCCTTCTCAAGATTGCATATTCTCTTTGTAACAGCTAATTTAGCAGCCATGGTGGCCTCAAAATCAACATCCTGTACTAAAAAAAAATTTGGCAGTTCACATATATGGTAAATATGTGAAAGCTCATTTAGTTATGTGGAAATTGAACACATATTGTTATACATGAAAACTTATTAGTCCCACTCAATGAAACAACACAAAAATCACAACATTATGAATTGGAATGCTTGAGAGATACACATGGGCAAAAAATAAAAAAAACATCATAAATAAGGGGTAAATTTTGCTACAATATGCAGAAGAAAGGTTTTGAATATGGAAATCAAATGTGCAGAAATAGTAACGTCGAGAAACGCCCATGAAAATATTAATATTGGATCAATACATACATGGTTAAAAGCATAAGATAATGTATGGCTAAGAAGTAATTTGTAGATCTAAGAAAAAATGTTTGTATTTTGCTTAAACATGTTTTTACTCATGCACTACAATCATCAAATGAACATATAGCTGAGTTCACAAACCTGATGCTCCATTAAGCCCCATTATAACTTGTATAAATAGTATCTTATTATATTGCTAATTAATCTGAGGCAGAGATGAGAGGAAAATATTAATGAACTTTCCATGATTTTGCAAATGATGAAATTTATTAAATGTACCACCGCTCGATTGTTAGAATAAAAAAATTCTTATTTTTGGTTTCAACTCCCATATCACAAAAAAAGGAAGAAAATAAAGCGCCACATGCAAGTGCTCAAGTAGTTAATTTGTTAGATTATTGCATAGCACCAGTTATGTTTGGTAGATTACTCACTTGGTTGCATTATTTATGGTATTCAATGCTGCTACATGAGGTAGCATGTCAGAAATATTGATGTTTTGACTTGGAACTCACTCTGATGGCATTGATATTGGACTTTTCTTGTTATAGGCCATCAGTGTGCTTAGACAGCACTATCCTTTTGCATAAATTACCATATTCCTGTGATGGCTTGTGAAGAACTTAAACTGCAATGGTTTTTGTGTATTGTGGACATCTGGAAGTGATTTTTGAATGTTCCCTTATTGTTGATTATGTAGTTGTGGTTGAAAATCCATGCCTTATCAGTACTTTGGTATGAGACCTACAATTAGTAAACTGCCCTCTACGATTGTGGTGAGTTTTTCTTATCTACCAAGCAATGCAAATGGATGGAATCACACCCAAGTTTAAATTATTGATTGTCCTTAATTTTTTTAATTATCATGAATTTGTCCAAGTGATGTTCAGGAACTCTTATTTCTTGTCTAATATTATCAAATTGTTTTGTCTTCCTGTCTTGGTGTCATAAGAGCTATCCTTTTCTTCATAGGCTAGTTTGTATAATTGATGATTCAAAGTTGTTTCTGACCTAAACCTTGTTCATATTAATAGATAAATCGCAAATTGTCAAACTTAAGCGTGTTCATGAAGGAAGAAAGGCTGAGTCAATCAATAAATATTTATATCAACATTTAAGCATCAAAATAAAGTATAGAACACACTAATTGAGTATATATATATACATGAAAGGAGATTTACATGAGTAGTCTCTCTTTCCTTATATCAGAAAATGTTCTTATTAAACTTGATGTACAGGAAAATTATGAAGTGAAGGGAAAATTTAGATCAGATATTAATTCTAAACTGGTGCCACATTTAATTCTTTGCTTTGTCCGGTTCGTAAAATTAAATCATAATTTCATATTTTTTTAATCTGTATTGTTTCTCTCTTCTATTTAGCTCCTAATTACTATTTTAGATGGAAAGCAAGTACACAAATAACTTGCACTGTACAGAAATCACAAATAGCTATTTCAGATGTATCATAAAAGATTCAAACATTAAGAGATTATTACTCATATTTTAGGATAGTAGAGCCTTTTGGTTCGTAAGTGATCTTTTTGCTATATTTTTGCATGTAACAAAATAATGTGGATATTTTCATAGCTACGGTTATTACGAGTCATTTAATATTCATTTTTTTAAATAATTCACATTCATCAAGCATATGCAAGCTTAAGTACAAGATTGAGGATACAACATTAACTATAATCTTCACTGCTATTGACATTTTGGGAAGTTTATCTTTTGTCATTTGAAATATCAAATCAATGAAATTTTGATTTAGATAAAGAGAAGAATTGATAAGTTTATTTACTTTTCAAAGATTGGGTCTTCAAAGAAGGTATACTCTTAATGATCACTATGTTGGTTGTTTCATGACTACATCATTTGTCTTTTTTCCGTACATATAAAATTTCAAGAGAAACTATCTCCTAGTATATACGTGTGATGCTTGGATTGTTATCCTAGAGATTTCTTCTCCTTGCTTTTCATATTCCATAATTTTAATTTATTGGTTGGCCTATGTAAGTGAATTTGTTATGGGTAGATTTCTAGTCATCTGGTGATTTTTCTTTGTCATGAATTTTTATATTTAACTTTGTTGACCTCTGTGTATTACCCAAAAGAAACAAAAAAAATATAGGACTTAAATCTCTTATATGTTATGCAACTCCTCTCATCAAATCCCTTAAATCTCGCTAAACTAGTGTGTAAATCTACCAAGTCACTGTTCATGCGGCGTCGTTGAAGTCGTCCTGCGTTTGCCTTGATTGTGCCTACTCATAACATGGAAATTATTTTTATCCATTTTTAAAGGTCATTTTACAGTCGTAACAATTCAAATACAAGTTTTCATCCAACATAAACCATTGAAAATCCACTTCAATTTATAAAGTACTAGCAATTTGTATATTCAACTTGAGCTTGTTTACTACATGTTGCATACTCAAAAAATAGGTGCCCATGTTCATTTAAGTTTATTCTACTACTGAACAATGCTTGTATGATTTTTTCCATTAAGATCAACCAATGACTATCCCATAGATTTATAATATATTAGCACTCTTTTAAATTCAGATTGAGCTTGGTTTCCATAATGCTACATAAGTCACAACTCATAAAAAATCCATTAATAAAATGGAGATTCGCCAAAAGTAACATCATATTTCAGTCAAACCGTACGTTATAGCTGCCTCTAACTATTCCATTCCAATTAGGAATCCAAGTGAAGTTTCACTGCCCCCCATGTTGAGAAGAAGGCTGATTTAAAGGGCGGTAAAACAACATAGTTTATTAACATTTTTATAAGTTATGTTCTAGTTGTTAACATTGTTAAAGGGGTAATTGTTTCATAACATGAAATGCTTTTTGTCAGCTACTTATTTGAATTGATATAAAATTTTACAACAAGAACTTTTGTAAGATTAGTCATGTAATAATTATTTTTTCTTCTTAATTTTGTCAGGCAAAAGCAATGGATAAAAGTTGGATTAATCTCAACAATAGAAGTTTGTGACAATATATGGATGGAGTCACTACATTTATTAAATTTGCCCATAAAACAATAATCCTCAAAAGAAGAAGATTCGGTGCCCATGTCGATACTGTGCAATTGTCATTATTCAGACTTATAGTGTCGTAGAGAATCATTTACTAATTAATTGAATGCAAACATCATACATTGAGTGGACATGTAAAGGGGAAACATCTTAAGCTTTTAGTGATACAGATGTAATCAAAAGAGATATGAATGATCTTAGTAATACAAATGAAGAGGTTGATGAGATTCAAGAAATCTTAGAAGATATACACAGTGGAACTCTCATGAACTCTACTCCCAATAATTCACCAGATGAGGAATGTGATAATATTATCGACAAAGATGAAATGACTATATTTGATAGATTACCAAAGGATTCACAACATGATTTATATCCATGTTCAGATTTATCAATGTTGTCTACTCTTGTAAAGTTACTACACATTAAAGTTCTTAATCGTTGGACAAATAAATTATTCAACCTCATCCTTGAATTCATAAAATCTATCTTGCCAAAGGGTGAAACACTTCCATATTCATATTATGAATAAAGGAAGATTTTATCAGACCTCGGATTAGACTGTGAAAAGATTCATGCTTGTAAAAATGATTGTGCTTTATTTTGGAAAGATTATGAGGATAAAGAAGAATGTCCTGAGTGCATGGAATCAAGATGGAAAGTTAATGATGGAAAAAGAAATAAAATTCATCATAAAATTCTACGCTATTTTCCCATTACATCTCGATTACAACGGCTATTTATGTCAAGAAAAAAATTGCTCATGAAATGAGGTGGCATAAGGAAAATCAGTTTGTGGATGAAAATTTATTAAGGCATCCAGTTGATTCTAAAGTTTGGAAGGATTTTGAAATTAGCTTTCCTTGGTTTGCAGAAGATTCTCGTAATGTACGCCTTGCATTAGCTTCAGATGGATTCAATCCTTTTGGTAATATGAGCACTTCTTATTGCATGTGGCCCGTCATTCTTATACCATATAATTTACCTCCTTGGAACTGTATCTCTTCTAAGTTTTTTTTATGACACTATTAAATCCTTGTCCAATTGCTCCTAGGAAAGAAATAGATGTAAATTTAAAGCCCCTTATAGAAGAATTAAATGACTTATGAGTGAAAGGTATCAAAACTTATGATTTTGTAAGTATAATACATTTCAAATGCATGCTGCTCTTTTATGGACTATAAATGATTTTCCAGCTTATGGTATATTTTCGGGTCATAAAGTACATGGTTACAAAGCTTGCCCAATATGTGACAGTGAAACTTCTTCACCATATTTGCGAAACAAAATTTGTTACATGGGTCACCGACGTTTCTTGCCTAAACAACACAAATGGAGAAAAAGTAGAAAGTTTAATGGAAAGCATGAAGTTAGAGTGAGACCTCAAGTTTTATCTGGAGATGAAATATTATCAGAAAGGTAATCATTAAAGGATTTAAAGTTTGGAAAGCATCCTAGCTGTAAAAAAAGAAAATGTAACCTTCATGAATCAACTTGGACAAAAAAAGTGTATTTTTTGAGTTGCCATATTGGAGAAGTCTCGCATTTTGTCATAATCTTGATGTAATGCACATTGAAAATAATATTTGTGACAACATTCTTGGGACCTTATTAAATATAGAAGGAAAGACAAAAGATACAAAGAAAGCTCGTTTGGATCAACAAGATATGGGCATAAGGCATGAGCTACATTTGCAAAAACAAGGTGAGATGTATCTTAAACCTCCAGCCTCTTACACGCTTTCTTCAAAATAGATAAAAGTGTTTCTTAACTTTGTTAGATCAGTAAAGTTTCCAGATGGTTACGCAACAAATATATCTAGATCAGTACATATTCGAAATGGTAAGCTTATGGGATTAAAAAGCCATGATTATCATGTGTTGTTACAAGGAATCCTTCCTTTAGGATTGCGTGAATATTTAAATAAGGATGTGTATAATGCTTTAAGTGATTTGTCATGATTTTTTAGAATATTATGTGCTAAGACGTTGAGATTGGATGTGTTGGAGAAATTAGAAGATATGATCATCAATACAATTTGTCCATTTGAAATGATATTTTCACCTGCTTTCTTTGACCTAATGGTTCACTTGGTTGTTCATTTGTCGCGTGAGGCTAGGCTTGCTGGACCTGTTCAGTATAGGTGGATGTATCCAATTGAAAGGTAACTTCTTATGATAGTAACATTTACTTTTTGTAATATTTTATTGATTATTTGCATAAATTTTGATTAAAATTTGTTTATATGCTTGAAATCTAAGTATTCATAAAGGGAATGTTAGGAACAAGGCTTATCCTGAAGGATCAATTGCAGAAGCATATGTTGTTAATGAGGCATTAATATTTTGTTATAGATACCTCCGTGGCATGAAGAGTAAAAATAATCAAGATGAAGAATATAATGATGATGCTCATTTGCATGAAAATCAACTTTCAATTTTCTCTAGAAGAATTCATCCTTTTGGTCAACCACATTTCACTACATTATCTTGGAGTGAGTACAATTTAGTTCGATGGTATGTTCTTAACAATTGTGATTAACAAAAATGTTGATATTAAACATATTTACAAATGATATATTACTCTGCAATTAAATCTTATATAAATTATGTATCAGTAAACATGAGAATGAGTTAAGAAAAGAAGATTCATTTATTCAAGATGTGGGAACAAAGCTAAAAGATCAGTTTCCATTATGGTTTGAACAAAGAGATACTCGATTCTTAATTTGTTTGCTATTTATATTTCTAAATTTTTTTCTAAAGTTAACAATTTCAAAAAAATTTATTTTTTTCTGGCTTCTAGTTGAACAGCTTGAATCTTCATAAATCACTGGAAGTTAACCAAGATCTTTATTCTTTAGCAATGAGTCCAGATATTCGTGTTAATGTATATTCAGGGTGCATTGTTAATGGAGTTAAGTTTCTAGTCAACTAACGTGGCATTCGAAGGGTAACCCAGAATAGTGGTATTTCAGTTCAGGGTTCTCATAAAGATGAAAGTATTGATTTCTATGGGGTTTTAACTGATGTTGTTGATTTGAGCTATATTGATGGAAATCATGTCGTTTTGTTCAAGTGCAAATGGTTTAATCTTGAGCATAAAAAGCCCATTGTAATTGATGATGATTTCACATCTATAAATATGAGTAAAACTTGGTATGATAATAATCCTTATGTATTAGCAGGTCAAGTTACTCAAGTATTTTATGTTCAAGATACAAAGTTAAGAGGTGATTGACATTTTGTACATAAAGTGCAGCATATGCATTAATTTGATCCCACACTCTTGAATTACTTGAATGAAAATCAACTTAACACTGATCAGCTAACTGAAAATATAACATATCAAGAAGATGAGCAAAATGATATAAACTTCCAAGATGATTTTGGTGAGATTGGTCCCTTACATAGAGAAGGTGTAGAGCCATAAATTTTGGAATATGTATGAAATATGCATTTACAATCAACTCAGACTACTAATTTTATATGTGATGAAGATGAAGAAGAGGAATATGATGCAATATTAGCTGAATATTTTAGTGAAGATGATGTTGATGTACATATCAACATTGACAGTGATAAAGACTAGGTTGTTCTTTATGACTTATTTGTTTCATATGTTATAATAACCTGATATATTTGCTTTTTAATAATATTTTTTTGTTTCATTTTGCAGTTTATTAAGTCATGGCTCCAGGAAAATAAATAAGCTCTCGAATAATAGCAAATTACTCGCATTTATTTGCACCATCAACAAGTAATAATGTGCAGTCTTCCTTAAAAAATGATGCTTCACATGTTGTATCTACTCTTAATAATGGTAAGTTGGTATTTTTTTATCTCATTAGGTTAAACTCTTTTTTATGTTTTTTTTTTTCTTACAGGCCTAAATACTATCCTTTGATAAATATAATTTCTTTGTACATTAGTAGCTCTTACTCTTAACTGTTTGCATGTATCAATTAAAGCAGGTTTGCCGATAAGAGATGCATCTCCAATAGCTGATAGGCCAAGTTTACCTCATCCGTTAGCACCAGAGACTGAGACAATTATCATTGGTATTATTACTTATGGCTTCTTTAAATTTAATACAACAACAACATCATCAAGCCTTTATCCCACTACGTGGAGTCGGCTACATGAATCCTTTTTCTCCATTGGTCCTATTGAAATTCAAATTATCATTTAAATTTAATAAAGAAAGGTCATTCCAAATATTTTATAACCAAGTCTTTTTAGGTCTACCCCACCTTTCTTAACACAAGTCAAATCTAATACCTCTACTATCCTAACCAGGTCATCGGAAGGCCGCCTTTTTATGTGACCAAATCATCTAAGGAAACTCTCTCTAATCTTAACTTCTACTGGAGCTACTCCAACCTTTTCACGTATATGCTCATTTCGTATCCTATCTCTAAGGGTAAAGCCACTCATTCACCTGAGCATCCTCATCTCTACCACACTTAACTTAGTATTATGCTTCTCTTTTAATGGCCAACATTTGGCACCATAAAGCATTGCATGCCTCACTACCATCTTATAGAATTTCCCCTTAAGTTTGAGGGGTACATTTGTATCACATAACAAGCCCAATGCATTCTTCCACTTCAACCATCCAACTTGAATTCTACTGATAATATCCCATCTATTTCACCATCACTCTGAACAATAGATCCAAGATATCTAAAACATGTACTCTTATTAATGACTTGATCGCCCAAAGTCATAATCTCCTCACAAGGTCAATTACTACTAAAATTGCACTCCATATATTTCGTTTTAGATCTGCTCAAGTGAAAGCCTTTAGACTCTAAGGTTGACCTCCATATTTCAAGTTTACCTTCAACTCCCTCTCTAGTCTTATCAACAAGAAGAATATCATTAGCAAAATTTAATAATTATGATAAATATAAATGACTTTGTTATTTACTTTATTTTTTTTTTAGATTCAAGTTCTAATAAAAAAAGGGGTCCTAATAGAGGTGTAGCATTAGAGGAGCTTTACAAAACAAAAGGTAAAATATCAATAATCATTCCAGAGGGCTTGAATAAGCCAGTTGGAGAGCATCACTCAAAGTTGTCTAGAGAAGCGTGTATTATAATTAGAAACTTTGCACCCATGCATATCGAAAGATGGGATCAAGTTAGTGATGCTAATAAAGAAATACTTTTAAAGAAATTATTGGTAAGACCTTTAAACATTCTTTAGTTATTTTTTTATCTTAAATTCAATTCCGTTTATCAATACCATTTATCTTTATGTTTTACCTTTTCTTACTTTAGGCATAGAAACTAAAAAAATGATGGTAAGAGCTATTGTTCTTTTCTTTTAATTTTAAATATCAACACTAATTATGGCCGCCAAAATTTAGCTTTCAATAATTTTTTTTTTTTTGTAATAAATGCTACTATACACAACCTTTGAAATAAAATAAATATGATAAAATACTATTGCAATTATTGATATTAATATGACATAGGTGGATAGAAATTCTAAAAATATGCAAAATTTTAAAAACCAAATTGCAAATAAAAAAAATAATAATAACTTTTCTAAAAATTTTATCAAATTAAATTTCAAAGTCATTGAATTTACTTAAAAAAAAATATAAGTGCATCATTAATTGATTAATTCTTCATCAATCACATTCATCTCAAAATAACTAACAACAATTTTAAGAATCATCATAATCAAAATTTGATAATAATATTCCGAACCAAATTATTTTCATTCAGAACTCCTTAACAAATTCTAAGCTAAGCATTTCATAAAGAGATACAAGGCTTTCCCCTTAGGAGACCACCACAAGAAAAAAAAAAAAAAAAACTTACATATATTTTTTAGTGTCATATTTGTTGAAATTTATTATTCGATGTGATTTCTGTTTGATTAAATGTCTATCATATGCACATAATATATAAATTGTTATTTCTCTAGTTAATAAATGTTCTGCTTTGGTTTGTACTTTATGCATTAAAGCAATAAAGAAATCCTTGTGCATCATACTAGCTAAGAGAACTATTGTAAGATGAGTAACAAGGGATAAAGATCATAAATTATTGGAACAAAATATAATTTTCCTTAAAAAAGGATTACAGGGTACTTTTGTTATGAAAGTATCAAAATATTCTATCTTTCTAGTGATTGATCTTAATGCAAGTTGAAAAATCCTAGAAATAGACCAATAAGCAGTAATGCATAATAGGTATTGAAGTTTAGCGATTTTAAAAATTTAGTAATAAATCTGCAAAATATCTTCTTCCTATTTTTATTTGGAAGATGACTGCTTGCTGGATTTAAACTTGTCGCCGCCATTGGAGAGTGGTGAAGGTGGAAGCAGTCTGATTTTGGAGCAAAAGCTTAGATTTGTATAGAACAATTTTGTTTTGATAATTGTATAATAAAGTATATGTTGTTTTAGTGATTTTTGTTGTTGTTGTTGTTGTTTTCGTTAAATCCATATTTTTTATTGTCTTACGAAGCAGGGGGAGATTGGGTTGACTGAATTTTACACTTGTTATATACTAAAACATACATGTTGAATCTTTTTCTTCTTCTTATTCTTCTTTTTTTGAAGAAAGTTTTTTTTTTGTATATTATTGGTTTTTATAAACTTTGTCAAAAAGTCGTACTTTATAGAAATAATAAAAATTTATCTCTAAATAGTCTCCTTAGTTTTTCTTCTTCTTCTTCTCCTATGTATTCTGAATCTATTCTACTAAAAAAAATGAGGTATATATAGATGCTGGTGCAACTTCAGGAGTTAAAACTTAGGCTTCGTTTGAGAGAGTATTTTATTGTTTTTTAAAATGACATTTTAATTCCAAAATTTCTTGAACTAGAATTTTTTATATTAGGAAGCAGCTTTAGAAGACAGTAAAAAAGTTGTCCCAAACAAACCTTTAATTGGCTAAAATGGATTAGTGTTTCTCAAGTTTAGACTGAATGTGATAGAATTGTTAAAACATAAGACCATATTCATTGCTGATTTATGAGGAGTTATGAACTAGAACATAGATGAACCCATCCTCATCTTGCCCCAACTCAATTTAGACCTGATTAGATTTTGCCTAGTTAAAACATAAGACCATATTCATTGCTCATTTATGACATTAGTCACTCATCAGGTAATATGTCAAATACAAACTTAGTTTAATATGATGTATGAAAAATGAAGATTTACATACATAACACAAAAGTCTTATGTTTTAATACATCAAAAACCTATATTTTTATATTTACTTATATGCAACTTTAATGTCAAAATCGCCATTCAATATAATGAATCATGCCACTTTCTGAGTTCACTGACTTTGAAAAAAAAATTGTGGGACCTTTTGGGACTTTTTTTTTGTTTCATATTACAAGGGTTAGTATTTTTTATATTTTTACTTTAGTTTATTCTACCCAATTTGTCTACAATTTTGCCAATTAATTTTAGATTCTTGCTAGATATAATGTTTTCTAAGAATTGGTTTCAATAAATGGTTTTATACAAGTCTACGTATCTGCCTATTAAATTTGTGAGCATCTAGAAGGGGTGAAATTTAGTTTGTCTAAAATATATGGAAGAAATTGCTCATTCAGTTTTTATTTTTATAATATGAATGGTTTCAAAAAATTTTGTATGTAAATATTAATTTGTATATTGAAGAATCACAACTATGGTGTTAGATTTTTTTTATGATTGACATCATGGAACTCCACCAAGCTTTATAATGTTCCCCGCTGACAAATATTTTTCAAGTTTAAATCATGCATCAATGCCTCTTATCATTCAATATTTCACTTTATAGTTTGTCTAAATTATATGAAAGAAATGCTCGTTCATTTTTTTTTTTTTTTTTGTAATATGATTGCATGAAAAATTTTTTGTAGGTAAAGATTAATATATACATTGAAGAACCACATGTAAAGGACTGTGTGATGCACAAGATGAGCAAGAGATTTTCTAATTTTCGCTCAAAGGCCTATGCACATTACAAAAAACTTGGAGGGGGAGTGTTAGAAAGAAAGAAACCTTACAAAGAGCTAATTGAGAGACTAGATGATTGGATTTGGCTATGCAAATTTTTTGACTCAGAAATATTTAAGGTATGCCTTTAATGTAAAAGAAAGTAAAGGTTCGCTAATTTACTTATATTCCCATTAGAAACATGAAACTTCTTATCATGTAATGATTATGTGCGAAAAAAGAGAGTATTATATACTATTATCAAAAAGAGATTAACATATACACATAAGAGATTAATGTAAAAATATTCTAATTTCAAGCAAAGGAAGATTAAATTTTGCCTCTAATTACTTTTTTGTTCGTTATATTATGTTGAATCAAATATTTTTAAATACAGAAAAATATGGAAGTAAACTGTCAAAATCGTTTGATGTTGAAGGCCATTCATCGAATGGGCACAAAATCCCTCGTAGCTCATTTGTATGACCAGGTATCTATTATTTTTTGGTTGCTTAATTTGAAAACTATTAATTTGTAAGATATTCTATTATGGTGTAGAAATTAAGCAGGATTGAGTTATACTAGGAGGAGTTTACAGACAAAGAAAAGAACTGGGTTTCTGAAGATTGTCAGGAAAAATATGTTAATATAAATTTAATTTTTAGAATAGATTTATTAGTAATATTTCATCTTTTTTGTGTTGATTTTTCTTAAAAAATACAGGATAAGATGATGGAAATTCGTGAGAAAACTATTGAAGATGGAGGAATAGTTGATGAGACAATCATTTGTGCTAAAGTTTTAGGTGAAACCTAGTCATATATTTGTGGCCTTGGTTATGGGACAAAGCCGATAAAGAAAACTAAAATTGTCAAATTAATTGCATCGTCCGAGAGAGAGACTGAACTTGAAACCAGTTTAAAAGTTATACGAGAGAAATATGAGGAACAGAGTAAGATCATTAAATCTCAACAAAAAACTATAGACTGGTTAAAAATGATAGCGGAAAAAATGGGCATGCAACCCCCTAATGATGATGGTAAGTATTTAGAATATGCACATTAAGGTTGACTTAATAAAATCGAAAATTTTGTTTAACTAATATTATAAATTTCTTCTTGTAGGTCCAGAATTCTCATATAAGGAAAATGATGATTAGAGACCTTATTTATGTCTATTTTTTGAAACTATAATGTTAATAATTCCCTTTCAATTTAGCTCTTGAACTACCTTATTTTATTGCATCAATTTCCTTCTTTTAACACATGGTTGTTTTCTCTCTTTGTAATATATTCCCGTAGTAGCAATTTGAACGTTGTTAGGAACATAATTTTGACATGGAAATTTCTTGTTTTCATTTAATCTATGGTTGAGAACTTCTCGTTCTTGCTATAATCCAAGTTTCCTAAATTTAAACTTGTACTGTGAGTCTTTGACTTGTGGGATTAAGAGAAATTATTTAGTTTTGAATTTTCGGGTTATAAATATGATTCTTGTGATATGTAAAATTCATTAATTATTTTACAACAATATATGTTTTCTCTTTGTTCCTGTGTGTTTGAAGATGTGAATTCTTTGACTGCTTACAAGTTTTGATGCCAACTTTGTAAGTATAATTGTTATATTCCTAGTATGAGTTGTGGATTTCTTATTTGGTGATCTCTATCTTTGTTCCATCATCTAAACTAATTTGTGATTATTTTGTATATGTAATAGAGGATTTATCATATTCATTACAACATTAGTATGAGTTGTAGAATAAAGGTGATGCACAAGATTGTGCGAATTATATAGGTATTATGTTAATGTGTCATACTTTAAAACTTTGGGAGCGAGTTATGGAGCATAGGTTGTGGCGTGATACTAATGTTTCTCAAAATCAAATTGGATTCATGCCGGGTAGGTCTACTATGGAAGCCATACATTTATTAAGAGGTTTGATGGAGAAATATAGAGAAAATAAGGAGGATCTACATATGATATTTATTGATTTAGAAAAAGCATATGATAAAGTTCCAAGAGAAGTGCTATGGAGAGTTCTTGAAAAGAAAGGAGTCAATAATGCTTATATTCAAATCATTAAAGATATGTATGCAGGAGCTATTACTTGTGTTCAAACACAAGGAGGATTGACCAAGTATTTCCCTATTTCGGTTGGATTACATCAAGGATCATCCTTAAGCCCATATCTTTTTTCTTTAGTCATGGATGTTCTCACTAGACATTTGCAAGAGTATGTACTTTGGTGTATGCTTTTTGCTGATGATATTATTCTTGTTGATAAGACTAGAGAGGGAGTTGAAGGTAAACTTGAATTATGGAGGTCAACCTTAGAGTCTAAAGGTTTTCTCTTGAGTAGATCTGAAATGGAATATATGGAGTGTAATTTTAGTATTAATAGACCTAATGAGGGGATTGTGACTTTGGGCGATCAAGTCATTAATAAGAGTACACATTTTAGATATCTTGGATCTATTGTTCAGAGTGATGGTGAAATTGATGGGTATACTATCAGCAGAATTCAAGTTGAATGGTTGAAGTGGAGGAATGCATCGGGCTTGTTATGTGATAGAAATGTAACCCTCAAACTTAAGGGAAAATTCTATAAGATGGTAGTGAGGCCTGCAATGCTTTATGGCGCCGAATGTTGGCCATTAAAAGAGAAGCATAATACTATGTTAAGTGTGGCAGAGATGAGGATGCTCAGGTGGATCAGTGGCTTTACCCTTAGAGATAGGATAAGAAATGAGCATATACATGAAAAGGTTGGAGTAGCTCCAGTAGAATATAAGGTTAGAGAGAGTCGCCTTAGATGGTTTGGTCACATAAAACGGCGGCCTTCCGATGACCCGGTTAGGAGAGTAGAGGTATTAGATTTGACTTATGTTAAGAAAGGTAGGGATAGACCTAAAAAGACTTGGTTAGAAAATATTAGGAATAACCTTTCTTTATTAGATTTAAATGAGAATTTGATTTTTAATAAGACACAATGGAGAAAAAAGATTCATTTAGCCGACCCCACGTAGTGGGATAAAGGCTAGATGTTGTTGTTGTTGTTGTATTACAACATTAATATTTATATTTGTATTGTGAATTTAGATCATTGCAGAATTTTATATTAGTTCTTAAATTTATAGTGGAATTATAGATTTGGTGACTTTTTTGTATTATTATGAGGAATGGATGAAATGTATTTTCTCAGATCTATCTTTCAAATATTTTGATACACACTGATCTATTCAAGTCAGGCGAACACCACAGAAGAAGGAAATATGTCCTTCCATTCTTTGTTCAGGTTGAGGAGCTACTTGATAAATAGTTGGAAGAGGCCCAGGAGTATAGATGCGAGTGTGAGATTCAGGAAAGACTTGCACTAAAAGCTTACCAAAAAGCGCAGAGATCTTTGGTTGAAGCCAACGAGAGATGCACCTTTTGTACAAAAAGCATGAATTATTTTCTGCCAAATGCAGAGCTTTTGTCATAGAGGCATCCAAATCCATTTACCCATTTGATTGGCTTTGTCAACAGATTCCTAATGAAGGTCTGATTTCAAATCACTTCCACTGAATATCTCTTTGACATAAATTGACCTCTTGTGTTGACTGGTTTTCTACTGATTTATCAAACTGTCCCTTTGTCAGATCAATCCTGTGAACCTGATGCTAGTACATAAGTCGATAAAGAGAATAGTTCATTAGATGGAGAAGTTCTTCCTACTCACAAGCCAACCGTGTCTATGGATGTTGACGGAGAGGATTTCCCTTCTAGTAATCGAGTTGTTGAATCAAGATCTACTATTGTTGATGTTCGAATTGAAAAGGCACCATCCATTGATAGTTCCCAGGATTACGAACGTCTTGAAGCTTCCTTCAGTTTCCATGCTGTTGTCAATGACATTGTTCCACCATCATCACCAACCCTAAGAAGTAGATTTCTTGCCTCCAACATTCTCTTCCCTGTTCTACTCCTTCCCATCACCTGCACAGCACACCCAGTGCTCATATTCTTCCATGTCTGATCTCAACAAGGTTTTAGCAAGCTAAATTATGCTGGCAAGTTGGAGTTCAAGTTTTGACTTACTTTTCTGCTTAATACTCTATACTACACTTTTTCCTTTTTTTTCTCTTTCTCAATTTTGATGTGTTGTAAGTCAATTTAATATTTTAAAGCATCTATATTTATTATAGAATTGGATAAAGATATTCATCTTCCATTAATTTTGCTTAAGAGTATGCTAAGAGAATTGCATGCCTTCATTGATTTAAGGCTATTTTTTAGCTTGGTAATTTAGGTTCTTTTGAGTTATTTTGTTGTTTTCTCAGTTATTTATATGATGATGCAACTTGAAAGCATGTGTCCAGCAATTTCTTATACCAATTAGTAGCTCACTTGTTGCTGTGCTCCATTGCGACTTGCGTCTGCTCGTGTTTTGATGAATCTGCTAGGAACCTGACCTAGTAAGGAGATTTACAGAGATGTTGTGCCTTTGATATGCTCTATTATTAAGTCCAATCAAGGAGCTGGGAATGCTGCTGGAGGAGAAGAGATTTAAGTTCATGTAAGAGCGTGAATGTATTTATCATGAATCTTTTTTAGACTATTTTTGTTTTTCCATTCAGACTATTTTTGTTTATTTATGTAAGAGATTTTAACAAATGCTTCCAAAGAAGCTAAACATGCATCTATGTCTAAAGCTATCTCAACCATGGCAGTGAGAATTGAGTATCTAAAGAAAACAATTGATGATCAGAGGGCAAAAAAGGATGTGTATAAAGTAGTTCTATCACAGCAGTTAGTTGGTAAATTTTACTGCTTAACTAGTTTTATTTCCCATCTTAAATTGAATCACAACTTCTTGTGCTGGTTGGCTTCACTTGCTTGAGGAAAGGTTAGCTTTAACCGTAATATGATTTTCAATTAAGTTAATGGTTATTGCTCTTTTTGAGCTGAGTTGTCAAAACCAAACTTTTAATGGAATAAACAATGCATTCTGCAAGGCATATATATATATATATATATATATTATATATATATATATATATATATATATATATATATATATATATATATATATATATATATATATATATATATATATATATATATATATATATATATATATATATATATATACTGAGATCCATATCGTCGATAATTAGCAAATGCTGCATTCTTTACATGACTTATAGTCCATGATAATGGCATGGCCACATTAAGATCTGATTTTTACTTAAACTTTTGATATCATGCCCAAGTTGAATACATTTGTGCAGCTTAAAATAATGTTATTTGAAGCAAACCAATGACTAAGCTATTTGAGTCCTAGTGAAGGTATTATGATTTAGCAGGAATTTTGAAAGATGATCTCTGCCAGTCTTAGGCTTTGTTTGGGGCAGCTTTCTTACTGCTTCTTAAAACAGCTTTCTAGTACAAAAGTTAAAATTTTTGTACTCGAAAACTGCTTTAAAAAGCAGTAAAAAAGCCGTCCCAAATGAAGCCTTAATTCTAGTTTTAGTCTTAAGCATATGCTGGCTTGAAGAATCAGCTTTCTTTCACCATATATATGAATGATTTGCATGTGAGAATCACCAAGTACAAACCACTTCTTTCAGACTCAAGTTTTCCTGGTAGAAATTCTAGCAGCTTGTATGAGAATCACATTTATGACCTTAGACATGGACTGAAAAATCTATGCCATGTTTAGAATACTTTTTGGTTCAATGCTTTGAGATAGCAGAAACATGAAGAAAATGTTGTGACTAAACTCGTTATATACTTTCAAAATAAGTGGACTTGCTTACTAAAATGCAGTGAAGACCCCTTGGGTCTCATTTGTCTGCTTGAAGTTAGGAAACATGTTTTGCAAACCGGTAAATTTAATAGATTCCATTACTTGTTTATATGTAGTTAGATATCAAGATGTATTTTGTATTTTTTATTATTATTGTTATTGTAATTATCTGCATTGTTCTCAAAATATTTTTTACATGATTTCCAGTATGCATTCATTCTATGGAAACGTCTGAATCTAAAATTTATTTCAGCTAGCAAAATTTACAACAGAATATTGGATCGAGTGCTTTTCTCTTTCGACAGCAGAAGCTTTGGTGTGGCTTGAAGTATTATTATTATTACTTTTATTTCCCTGAGTTTTTACTCTTCGTATTCATAGAATGATAGTAGTTAATGTTTTTTTTTAAATAATTTACTTAATATTTTGTAGGGAGGCAATCAATCAGTAGAACATCTATCATGTTTTTATGAACTTTTCTTTAAGGAAGATATGATGCCAAGTAGTATGCAAGTTCCCTACAGTTTTACCTTGAATTATCTCGGAATTGCTGAAATATTCTAGTAATCTTGTTTATAAAATTTTTATGTAGGGGTTGCCTACTTGTACTCCATGTTGAAGTTCTTTGCATCCGAAATCTGTATTGATGGATATGGAGCTAGATCTCACACATTAACGGTGCAAGATATTGATTGGTGTTAGCATGGCTACCAATTGATGTTGTCATTTACCTTTGATAGAGTTGATTTTATAATTTTATATTTATTTACATATAAGTTAATGAAAGATTTTTATGTTTACTAGATGTTATCATTTTGTAAACATTAAGATTTTATTATTAATGATTTCTGAGATAGAATTTTTTATGTTAATTAATGGATGAATTTGTCAAATATGAATGAATATAATTATTATTTTCTCCTAGCAAATTCTTGACAATGAAATTTCAGGATGAATTTAATTGTTTGGATTCTATTTTTTTTATTATTGTTACCTCAAGCTAAAAAAATGTGTTGTTTCTCTATTATTAAATTTATCTAACTAATTGCAATATAAAGGAGTGATGGATTGACCTTATTTTTTATTGCTAATGCATAATAACGGGATAATAATTTTTTACTAAATATCATAAATTTTATATACATAAATATATATATCAAAACCTAATGAAATTAAAAAAATAAAATTAAAGGGGCATGTGATTTATTTGGTTGATCATTTTGCGACAAATTTTTATTTTGGTCGCTACAAGAAAAATGTATTAAATAAAATTAATTATCAAAATTACTAAATAGCATCGAAATAAATATTCATTAGCGTAAAAAAAAATGGTCGCTAATATGTCTAATTTTAGCGGCCAATACTAATTAGTGGTCTCTTATTTAGCAACCAAAAAATTTTTTTGGTCTCTAAAATCCTCAGCGATGAGGCTATTGAGAAAAATTAGCGACCCAAATTTTTGTGGTCGCTATTTGCTTTAGCGTCCAAATTAACATTTTTAGAGACCAATTTTGTTGGTCGCTTTTGGCTCATTTTCTTTTAGTCATTTTTGATTCCATCTATAATACGTGATGGTACGTAATACCTAGTTTGAATTATATGTCACATTTGATTATCTATTGATTGCAAGAAAGTAGACATTTGAATTTTCCATAAATCAAAAGAAATGTTTTCAAATAAAGGTGATATAGTGATCGAATATACTTCTAGTGTGTTAAGGTTTCTAAAAGTAGCCATGATCATTTTCAAAAGGTTATCTAAACCTTAATTCTTGAAAGTAGGCTCTGATAGAACTTGAAAAGTCTGTATACGTTGTTAGACCTAACACAATTGTCCCAAGGCAAACCAAAGGGGGGTAAATTGGCAATTAAAAAAACTCTTGGAATGTTTTAGAAAACCGATTTATAATTTTAACATAAAAGATTTTTCAACCACAAAATATTAAAGTACATAAAATAAAAATGTTGAAATATAGAAGAACATAGCAATCCATAGTGGTTCGGCCCAACAAGACCTATGTCCACTCCCTAAAGAGTCCCTCTTCATGTATTACACTTTTATCAAAGTGACTCTCCTTTTTCCCCCAATACAAGTTAGAGAAGCCTATGCAATTATCCTCTTTTCCACCAATCCTTGATACTGTAGAGTACCATTGACTTTTCATCCTCCAAGTGTCAGTAGAGTATCATCGTCCTGTCATACCCTCCAAGTATCGGCATAGAACAAGCAACCTTTCACACCCTATGACTATTGGCATAAAACCCATCGTCCTTTCACACCCTCCTGGTGTTGGTAGAGAACTGACATCCTTTCAAACCCTACTGTTGTCAACAGAGAACCAACATCCTTTTTTCACCCTCCTGTTGAAGGCAGATAACCCACGACCAATATTAAAGAACCTCACTTAAGATCCTCTAGAGGAGATGGGAAGAAACATGATGGAGTCAACCAGATCATCACTTTGGTCAATCTTGTGGATCCTACACAACTCCCCCTCACTTGAAATCTCACACTTCACTCTCATAATCTCTCCAAAACTATTATACTCAATGGCCACTCTCAAAAGAAATTCACAACAAAGGTGTTTAGTGATAGTTTTTTGGACTCATTATATAGAAAAGATAGAAAAACCATCCAAAATGTTAAAATTACAAGAAAATTGTCCTATGTTCGTACTATACGATCATATATCATCTTGTATGAATGCATAGTGCCCTGTATAATTTGCTCATTAGAATGAATTTTGTCCCCATATGAATCATTCATACAAATGCATAGTGTCAAGTATGAACGTATAGTGTCCCGTACAAATGCATAGTGTCCCGTACAAATCACTCGTACGAACATATAGTGTTTTATATGAATTGTCTGTATGAATTCTTAGTGTCCCATAGCTATATTTTTGAACATCTTAGAGGATCTCAGCTAAGTTTCTATTTTCCTCTACAATAGTGTCACTATGAAATAAATTCTCAATAGTAATAATAAATTTTTTTTTAGAAGGATAATTTTTTATTGATTTTAGACTCTTTCCCAATGATGGGAAAAAGTAAAAGTTAGAGAACATCAATGGAGACAATAGTTTTGAGCCATAATCCATCACTTATACACATTTTTCTTAAATAAATTTCCTTTATGAAGAATTATCTTGCTTTTCTTTTAATTAGTAAGAAAATTTTGTGTAACTATTGTAGAGGAAACTATCTCAATTTCCTCTTGCCTCCAAGTCAACCTCCTAGATTGAGCCACAATTTCACATCAGTTGCTAAAATGGATTTGACAGACCCCTGATCCGGATCTACTAGGTACTCCAATGGAAATATAATTTTACCCTTATGGAAGTTCTTTTTTAGTCTGCTTTTAAGGATGATACACTCTTTAATTATGTGGCTAACCATGCAGTGGTAGGGAAAAATGTTTGGATAATCCTTCTTAATTTTATCTTCTAGGTTCTTGACCTCTAACAATCAAAAGTTTGGTTTCTTTAAAATACTCTTAATGATTTTCCTTACTGTATCCCTTTTAAATGAATATGCATGGGCCAATCTCCCTTTAGAAGAAATTCGGTAAGGCTCCCGAGTGGATTGAGGGGTTACCTAGAAGGGTTGTTGCATCTAATTTGTTATATTGGAGGACTGCTAGACTTAGCACTGTCTGGCTTATTACCCTTATTAATTGTAGAGACTATGACTTCCTTTTTCATAAAATACTTTTGAGCAAGCTTGATTTATTATTTTAGATGAATCCTTCGGGAATTGCATTTTGGAAGCATATTCCTGTAGATTGTTTTATTTATTGAGATGTTTCACTAAGGCTTTAATTATAAACCTTTTTAGTAGAAATGCAATAGGATCATGCATTTTCTTTAGAAGAATCTCCACTACATCCTGCTATTATAGTTGGGGTTCACATTTTATCAAAATATTTTTCCATCTCAAGACATGTTCATCCAAAGACGCTCTCAATTTTTTCTTCTCGATGACCATAACACTCAAGATTATTCTCTACAAAGGTTCTAAGATTCTCTTTAAGAATAAACCTTTTAACTCTGTGAAAGTTTTAACTAAACCATTTTGAAAATCTATATACCACTTGAAATGGATCCAACACATATTACTCAAAAGTGGGTTATGGAGAATAGCATCCAACCGTCCTGCATTACAATATATCACTAAAAAATGGGTCAAGTGCTATCCTAGGTTTTTAAGATCACTGAATACATTGAATGGTTCAAAGAGCTTTAGATAAGGAATTAAATCATATTCCTTGGGGTAGGGTCTACCCTGTAGTTCCTTGAGAATGGATTAGGTCCTCCCTTACCCATGTTTCTTATCTAGTGGATTTCATAACTGCTAGTTTGGTAGAAATAATTAGAGAAATCCCCAGTGCTACTAAATTAACTACTGCTCTAGACTCTAGAAATCTTGGGCTTGAATTTGATCTCTTACTTTGTTCACCCATTATCTGGTATACTGGTTAAGACAACTTTGCTTGAATGAGCTGGTATTGCTCCTTTTCTATCCATAACATCATTTCTTCAACTTTCCTTTTAAGGCTTCTTATATACTCATTTTCCTCTCTTAATTTGACTAAACTATGAAAATCTTAATCATCTTATGTTGTCTTGTTCTCTTTGCAAGATGAGTGTTTGGAAGGTTCAACATCTCTGGTCAAAGCCTCTTGTCTCAACTATATAATTATTTTTTGCAGTATCTTCCTCTATAAATAAATCATCAAAATTTGGATCGAAGGCTTCATTAGACTTGTTCTTAAAAATCTATCAAGTCTTGTAACCACCTCATTGACCAGTTAACCTTCTATTATCTCAACAACAAATCTTAGGTACCCTTTGCATTCTAATATCTCCTCAAGTTCTTCCTCATCAAGCATAGAGAAAATTTCTTAGATGTTAAGATCTTTGTTAGTGACTAGCTTTATTGTTGGATGATCTAACATTTCTTGATAGGTATCTAGAATAATCTCCTCTGATTTGACTATCTCGGGGTTAGTAGTCATGAGGGTGACATCTTCCATAGGGTTAGGGACATCGATCTTGATTTGTGTTGAAGGAGCTTGAGTAGTGGTAAATCCAACATTTGTCCAGTGGAGTCCTCATATTACTCAATGGGGAGTTAGGGGACATAGCCTGGTGATAGATCTAAACTATCATAAATATGGATTCCTCTAGATCTACTCAAATTCATTAGAATATACTACTTTTTCAATGAAATGCGCCTCTTGCCTTTAACATCCCGAGTCTCCAAATCCTCAACAGCCTCTTTAGATTTAGTTACTATTGGGGCCAACCTTAAAAATTTGTAAATAAGGATCAGTGGCTTATCTCCATAGGAGAAGCCCTTGTAGATATTGCTAAAAATATAACCTATGTCTTTGTAGATAATAAGCATGGAACCCAATGGTAACCATGCATTAAAATAGAAGTAAAAGGTTGCTTGGCAAAATTTTGGTTTCTCCTCACTTGCTGCAGAGTTATAATTCTTGTTTCTAATTTATCTTCATTTATAACTTCCTTTCAAATTTATGTGAGATCACCCCATTGAGGTGTCTCATGTAATATTCCTTTGTCACACCTACCGGAGTAGCGTAGGTTTGGATTATATTTCTTAATATTATTGTCCTAAGAAATTGCTTCTCCTTTGGGGTCTGCGTGACTGAGTAATCCACTTGGTTTGGTGGAGATCATGCAATCTTGGAGACTCTCTCCTCCCCTTTAGTAGTTGCTAGAGGGTTGAAATGATACCCTTTAAGGAGTGGAGTAGAAGCATAGATGGGTAGCTCCTCAGAAACCTCAGACTTTAACTTACTTAAGGCCTTGAGCTCAACCATCTTCTTGGACTTGGTGATTTTCTTCTTGATAATCCTCAGCTAGTTCTTCCTTACATTCCTACTACTAAAGGGGACTTTAGATTTGTACCCATTCTTAAACACAATCAAGACTTTAGAGTCAACAACATATTTCAATTCTTTGTAATCCATGGAGGATATAACATGTATGGGAGTGACAACGGCCTTTTTTTTTAGAGTGGTGGAGTCAGTCCCATCCCTAAATACTATCTTTACTAAGGGGATATCCATCACTCTAAATAGTGAGGATGATAATGGTTCCTCCATTCAGTGACAACATGAGGATTTTGAACCCCATTCAAAATTAATCAAGTTGTTATGGATGAGTTCCTCGACATGCAGTTTATGATCAATCAAGAAGTTTAGTTTTCATGCAATTGTAGAGGATTTAATTATCTGTATTTTAAAGAAAGGAATTTGAATTAGAATTTGGAAATTGAATTTGAAACTTAAAATATTTTGTATTTTATCATCTATATTGAATTATACAAACTATAACCCAATATATATTAATCAAATGCAAATGTTAACCTTGGATTTAAATAAGATATGAAGTTGCATTGCATTTATTAAAGAACAAGAGGATGTTGCATGAAACATATAAAAATGATGATCAAAATTTATTTGATTATTTTTTAAAAATGATTATAGATTTCTGAAAAATTGATTGGGTTTCATCAAGCCCTTTAAACTTTATATAATGATTTTGTATTCAACATAAGGGTTAATAAATTTAGTGAGATAATTCCAAGAAATTACCTTGACTCTTTCACCTCATCGTTAGCTTTGGGGAGAAATGTTAAAGCCTGGATTTTTTTAAAGAAAATTGAATTTTCAATTTGAGACTAAACGGTCTTATGTAGATTGTGAAACTTAGTATACTTGTTATTTATTTAAATATGCAAGTTTATAACATTTATATTGAAATCTTAAAGAATTTGGTTTGACTCTTTTTCTCTACCAATTAACTTGGAGGCAAAATATCAAAGCCCAATTTGATAGAGGTTACCTTGCTCAAATCTCTTTTGACATGTCTTATTGATGTTAGCTACACTCACCCAAGAATAAAGCTAGTCAAAACTATCAATATGATAAAAATTTCTATGAATATTAAAAATGAAGGAGAGATTTTTCCCAAGCCAAGTCACCATTCTTTAGTTTGAATTGAAAAGCTAAGTTTTGAAAAGATAAATTATTTCTGGGAGAATTTAATTACAAGGATTTTAGTTTTAAAATTGAATACAACATTATGAACAATATATCACCTCCATTGGTAAGGATATGATTCCTTAATAGGTTCTAATTACAAAAATTTTAATTTCTAATGATTATCATAGTCAAAATTAAGGAAGAACAACATTTGGATAAAGAGGATCAAACATCAGGTACCCAAAGAGAATAAGAAAGGCCCTTTATAAGGAATTTCTTAGTCATTTGTGTACCCTTCTAGAGGACGGACCATACGGAGCTCGATGGAGACAGTCCAAAGGGAGAAGATTCGGAGAAGGATGATCCGCTCGAAGATGGAGACTTGAAGATAAAATGTCCAGCTTTTAAGACTTGCATCATTCATTAAAATTAGAATCTAGGATATTTTCATTTGGGCCTCGCCATCATTACTTTTATTCAGACCCTGTATTGTATTTATATGACACTTGTCATAAACTTTGGAAATTACTTTTTTATGTTCTAGTGATTTATATTGATGTCTTTATATTAATTGTGTAGTAGAAATTGCATGTTTTTTCTAAATTTTTTTCTTGCATGTGTATGACCTGACTTTTGCTAGGCTCTTTAAGGACAAAAAATATTTTTACTCATAATTAAATTTTAATATTTTAAGATTTTAGTAAACTAGAAACTTAACGACCCAGGGAATATATGGAATCATCTGAGGTCGCATACATATTAATGAATTTTCTCTTTCCTTAATATAAGACATCTCCCCGCCTGTTGGTAGAGTCTAAATAATTTGGCCTATGAGGATGAAGTGTCGGACTAAGGGAGTCCTAGTCTTTTCTAAAAATTATTTTCCCTAAGCATATTTTTAAAATCTCAAGTATACCTTATTTAGACCTTATAACCAGCATGCATTGTATTCAAAACTAATTAAATTAAAACTTTAATTACATTAGCTCTAGGAGTATTTACCATACATAAGTCCATAGCGAATTAGGAAACACTCTAGACGTCAGCCCTACTTCAAAAACTCTCAGCCTACCTACCCATTTTTTGTAAAGATCAAATAACATAGATTTTATGTTCTTAGGTTGTTAGCTGGCATTTCTTTTAGGCAAGATATAAGCCCAAGTGCATTAACTAGGACACGGGTGTTAGTATTGTGTAGAAAACTAAACCCACCTTAAATTTAGTGTTCAAGGCTACTACACTCAGTGTCTCATAGTACCCCTCATCGGTAGGTAACTTCCTTTTCCTTAAGAACTATATATCTTGCCTATTCGTATTACATGGATGATGCCACTTCTATCCTTCCCCTACGTATGTTTTGAGTGTATGAACTTCTTTCCCTCTTTGTTGTCTTAGTCTCTATGAATGCTATAATGAATCGTGTATTTTGATTAAGCTAAGTTGAGCCCTTTCTTTCCATTTAAGTAAGATTTTCTAGTCTCCCTTTTCATACCAATCCCCCTTTTTTGGTAAGAATAATATCAGATCCTTAATCATGAGTATTCTTGAGCTCCAGCCTGATATGTAAATAACTATGAGGGTTTGGACCCATGGAAAAAGGAATTCCATAATAAATAAACCTCACTCGAGCTGATGTATCAGGTTGGGGAAACCCCGTGACGTTGATCAGGTTGTGTATATTATCACCCATCAGGGTACCCTAGCAAAAGCCGCTATCCTTAAGGGTTGATTGTATGTAGACTCTAATCTGCCCTCCCATTGGCCCTATTTAAAAGAGCACGGAGGCCTATGATAATTTCTATCCCTCAGGGTGGTGCAGTCGTATACCCTCTACAGTCTATAGATGGCGGTGTTTCCTTTGATGTCCATAGATTTCTAACGATTACGATGGGACTCATTTCTCTCTCTACATCTTTGGATCATATATTCTTTTTTTCTATGTGTAATCTATTGTTGGTACTCTTTAGATTACATTTGTCTTACTCTTAGTTAGGATCCTTTTATAAGTTAGGTTCCAATTTAGCTAGGGTTTCCCTTAACAATGGTCACTTTCTTTTCAGCCTTCTTGGCCATTCCATATGCTATAATTTTTTTTCTTCTATCATGGTTTCCAATTCTATCTAATCTTCTAAATTCTTTATTCCTTTGGTAGTAGTGTCATGGCTTCCCATACTTCTTTTGTGACTTTCTACTTTGGCTCGGACGTGTAGGAGACTCTCCCTGAGTCCATGTTGGCTTGCCCACATGTTAAAAGGATCACTTTTAGTTCTTTTATAGACTCGGCTTTCGTAACTCTTGGCAGGCTAACCCCACTAAGTCTACTGTATTATCTCCTCCTCAAAGGAGAGGATGCACAGCCATGCACCCTATCTGAAAGTTCTCTAGGGATGTTAAGCCCTATAGAACTGGCCCAAGCTAACCAAGAGGGGGGGTGAATTGGTAATAAAAAAATTCTTTTCTCAAAGAATGAAAATCACAAACCAAAATCACACCACAAAAATAAATGCGGAAATAAAAGTGCTGAAGCAAGAAATCAAGAACACAGGAGTTTATAGTGGTTCGGTCAACTCGACCTACGTCCACTCTTTGGAGGCACCCTCCAAGTATTGCACTATAAAATGTGACTCTCCTTTACCCCCACGGCTAGGCGGAGAAGCCCTCACAAGAACCTCCTTTTTTCCTCCCCGGCAAGGAAGAGAACCTACCTCCTTTTGCTTCCACCTGAAGCTGGCAGAGAACCACAACCAAAAGCTAACTATTTACCTCTACCGACTCTTCCACGGATGAGAAACTCTAGACAAAGAACAAGCAGAGCAATCCTTGAAGCAACCCTTATGAATCCCCTCACAAGCTCCCCCTCACAAGATCCTCTCTCTCTCCCTCTCTCTCTTTCTCTCCTCAAGGTCTTCTCAGGTCAAGGTAGCAGCCAAAGGTCTTCAAAAACGTTGAACATGAGCTCTTAAATAGAAGAGCTTCAAATGAGCTCATTAATTGCAAGTTGCCGACTTTATCGTCCAAGCTGATATGGACATCGGCCTGGCTGATCAGTACAAATCAAAGAAGATCAGCCAGAGCATCGCCCTGGATGCACTCCTGGATGATTGAAATTTGGCTTGATCTTCCAGGCCAATCTCACGATCGTCCTGGCCGATCAGTTAAATTAGAGGCAAATCGTCCTAAGAATAGCCCTGGATACGAGCTGGCCGATATTGATCGTCCTGAAGTAACTTAAGGTTTTTGACTGGATCATCCTGGCCGATCCTGCGATCGTCCAAGACAATATGATCCTATCAATCATCCTTAATTACTCCCATGATTTCCTGAACAATTATGGCATAATTTTTGAATATCATCCAGGTCGATACAGGATCGTCCTGGCCGATAATTTAAAAATATAGTATACCTTAATTGTCTATGGAGGCAACTTCTTTCTGTTTTGAGAATATTGTCCTAGCCGATACTTGTATCGTCCAGGCCGATATGTTAATGTCGGCTGCCTTAATTATGAATCCTTATTTAGACTTTCTTTTTTAAGCCTGATCATCCAGGCCGATACAAAAATGGTCCTGGCCGATACAAAAATCATCCTAGCCGATATGAGTAAAAATAGAAATTCTAAGTCTCTCAAGTGTGTGTGTAAAGGGTTACATAGCGTTAGTCTTTTTGACCTTTACAAGTAGACTCAAGAAGTGAAAAACAAAATTACAGACTGACTCAACCCTAAACCTACGCAATCCTGAATTGGTTTCGTCTTGTTCGTCCGATCTTCTATTCCTGAAACGTTAGAAGTAACAAGTAGTCCAATAGAAGTAGTGTTTGTCAATCATCAAAACATAAGCCATAAAAATAAATTTGCAACAATCTCCCCCTTTTTGATGATGGCAAACACAAGTAGGAAAATATCCAAAAAAAATCTATTAGAATTTCAAGGTTCAACAACATTTCCTACCTCACACCCTACTCCCTCTTTTGTCATCACAAAAAGAGGGTCCAAATACAAAAGAAAAAACAAAACAAACAAAGACTAAAAAGCAAACAAAAAAAATAACATGAAACAACCAACAAAAAATACAGACTAAAAGAACGAGGGATCCTGATCATCTGATGGAGGTGGTGGAGGTGGCTGCTGAAATTAGCTGGCAAGCGTGGTAAACTGAGCATTGAACCAGAAGATGTCCTAGTCATGCTGCTGCTGTTGGTGAATAAGGAAACTGTCAAATCGTGCTAAATCCTCAGTGCGGTGCTGCTCGTAGCGGGCAATATCCTCAGAGTGTTGCTGCTCCTGTGCAACAACGTAGGCGTCAAAGAGGGTCTCCCATCGATCAAACCTCTCAATCAACTGATCAACCGGTGAGTGCTGGTGGAGAGGAACAGGGTCAGGAAAGGGAGCGGGAGCGGGAGCCTCCTCCTCTCTAGCCCCTTGAGATTCCTCAGGGTGGAGACGAGTACTGTGAAGGGTACTGAAGGAATTGTTTGAGTAGAAGGGAGTTGAGAGGTTTGGTGGAATAGGATACTGAAGTTGGTATTTGGTTTCAAGGACATAGGCTATGATGTGTCCTAAGGCTTGATTGGGTTTCCTTTTGTGGCATGGATCACGAATTGTGGTTAAGTGATCAATGTATCAAAAAATTAGATCCGCCGTATGAAATTCCCTATGAGCCATGATGTAGAAAGTAGTGAGGGAAAGTAGAGGGGTGATGTGGATTCGGTCGCCGGCTTTTGGAATTACGGAGGTGAGAATGACATGTTGGATTGTCCTAGCATCTTTGACTAAAGAGCTAGTCTCTCCAACATGGTAAGGTATATTGGTCTGGTGAAGGAAGTGATTCGCCGTGGACCAGTAAAGATTAGGATCAGAGGCGATTAAGTACAGCTTATCCCCGGTGGTGGATAGCTGTAAAAGATCAACAAAATCCTGATAGGTGATTTCGATGGGGCATCGATTCACATAAAAGGTCAGGGCTGTGAAGGTAGGGTTAATGCAAAAGTTTGTGAAAAACTCTTGAAGAAACTCGGAATTGAAAGGGAAAGCAAGAGACAGAATGAAGCAAAGGGAGGTGTGAGCGAAAAGATCCATTACCGGGTAAGAGATGTTGATAGGATTGATGATTCTGGAGACAGTTATTCCTCACTCTTTTTAACGATGATAGGCTACTTCATCTTCTGCTTCCCTGAAATGAGGGTCAATCCTTGCCCTCGAAGAACTCCCAGAAGTTTGATGGACACGTTTCCCACCAGCCATAGAGAGGAGTTAGCAACAAAACACAAGAGGAGAAAGGGTAGAAAGTGAAAAACCATGGCTGGAATGGCCTGAATTTAAAGAAATGACCATATCGTCCTGGCCGATCGCAGAATCGTCCAGGCCGATATGGCTCAATAATTACGTACAGGCCGATTGGTCAAAAAGGCGGTCCTATCGTCCGGGCCGATCAGATATCAGCCAGGATGATTAGACACAGACGATCATCCCGAGGAGTCAGGCCGGACGACCGTTGAAAAAGCAGATCGTCCGGGCCGATTACGTGTATCGTCCAGGACGATGCACAATAATTGATCATACCGGCCGAAGTTAAAACGTTTTAAATCACTACCACATGTATCGTCCAGGACGAACAGTGGATCGGCCCAGCAGATTGTCTAATAATGGATCGTCCGGGGCCAAAATTAAAGATTTAAACGTGCTGACACGTGGATCGTCTAGGATGATCCAGTGTATCGGCCAGGACGATGCACATAAAATGAATCAGCCAGACGAAATATTCTATCGGCCAAGACTATCATCATGATTCCAACAGAGTTCGATCATATCATCCAGGACGATATAGGATCGTCCAGGACGATGAGTTACAGCAAGCACAGAAAAGTTCACCAGATGGATTTTGAAGAGATTTTGTCCTATCGTCTAGGACGATAAAAATATCGGCCAGGATGATGTGACTAGAAAATGAAACCCAGGAATAGATGGTGATGATCAAGGCCCTCAAACAAAAAATAAAAGAAAAACAATCAGAAAAACACAGTAAAAGTAAAGCAAAAACATAAGGAAAAATAAAAAAAATAAAAAATGAATATTTTTTTATTTTAATTTTTCTTAAATTTTTTTATTTTTGTTTTATGGAGGCATCATGTGAGAATTTCTCAAAAAGTTAAATTTTTAAAGTTCCAAGAGATCAAGGAGTTTAACAAATCCCAATCAGAAGAAGGTAGAACATCTGATTCTGTTAACCCTAGATCGGACATCCTTCAGGGTACAAAATTCTTTTAGAAAACAGAGGTCTACCTCAGAATAACTAAATAGGATAAGAAGATCCATTCAAGACTTATTTACAAAGAAAATATCTCATAATTAATAAACCAAAGTAGTTTTTCTCAAACATGGAAATTGAAAACAAGTCTTTGAAAGCATCACATAATCCATGAGTTCTCTAAGTTTTAAGAGTTTTAGCAAAGAGAGGATAGCTTGCATTTAGTGGGCTCATTTTATGCCTCTTGTTACTTTGATTGGCTCTTTGAGCATCTTTTGATTCTTTGATACACTTTTGTGTATATAGCTTTCTTTTCAATTTGGCTTCATTGTCCTCTTTCCTTTTTAACTCTTGCAAACTAGAAACTCTTTAATATACCCTTAAAAAAAAACTTAGTTGTGAGTATATCCTCCAAATATTAGAGAATACTCTCTCTAACATAGGGAAGAACAATCCACAACACAAAATCAAAATCATGTGATAAATGCAATGGCAAGATTTCAAAAAACTTGAAAGATATATAAGAACTTTGGCTATTATGCATAAGATAAATTAATGTAGCAGGATAAGAAAATGATCTTAATTAAAGAACTATTGGTTAAAATGAGTTTAGACTTTTGTTTAGAGAAGAAAATCATACCACTAAACAAGGTTTGAAGGAGGGAAACCATTAACGAGATTTCTCCTTTAACCGATTTAGAAAAGCTAAACACTATCTCCAAAAACTTCCAAAAATCTAAAAACTTGAAAAGATCCATCGTATGAAAACCAAACATAAAAGCAACATGAAAACAAACTAATCTAAAATAATGAAAAGCTATCACATAACAAAACAAACACAAGAAACTTAAAAATGAAAACAAAGCAAACTAGAACAACACAAAGCAAGCACAAAACTAGCACAAAAAACAAAAAAATAAATAACACAAAAACTAAAAATTTCAAGCAAGTTATAAGGCAGTGAGTTTAAGCAATTTTTGAGCTGCAAGCCTCCTTATGTCCAGTTATCCTATGCTCTCATGAGGTCTTTGTTGAGATCACACCAGCAAAACTCAACAACAGTAAGATTTAGGAACCCAAACAAGTTTTGGCCCCTTCTTAGGAAAAGTAGAGTATAATGCAGATGTGGTATGCTGTGAATCATGCATCTTAGGTCTCCACACCCAATGTGTACTACGGTGAATGGTGCAAGTGTGTGAGATGTGTCCTAGCATGCCACAAGAGAAACATCTAACTCCAGGAAAAGGGTTTAAGTTATAATGCCTCTTCCTAGATTCTGGCTTAGGATTAAAAGTAGATGTCATCCAATTATTCTTAATTGTATTCAAATCATTTTGAATCCTCAAGTTAGTTCTTTTTAATGCCTCATTATCAATCCTCAAGTTTTTCTCAATCTCTTTAGATTTCTTAAGATCAGAATTAAGTGAGGTTTGTGAAGCTTTCAATGCCTTATGTTCATCAATTAATTCTGAATGCTGTTTGTTCAACTCATCAAATTCATCAAGAAGAGCCATGTGATTAAAATCAATCGTTGAATGATCTTTAAGAATGACTTCATACTCTTTTTGCAAATTCACAAGTTCCACTTTTAAGCTAGCATGTGTCTTCTTAAGTTTTTTGTATGATGCATGGATTTTTTCACAAATTTCAAATAATTCATCATAGGTTGGTTTACATACCTCTTCCTCATCACTTTGACTTTCTCCTATGAAACACAAGTTTGTAGTCTCTTCCTCTGGTTCAGTCTCAGAGGAATCAGTACCAGATTCTGCCCAGAAACCTCTTTGGTAATTCTTCTTCTCTTTTCCTAGACTTAGCTTTATCCTCGCCTTTTTCCTTTTCTTTGCTTGAATGATCTTGAAGTGCAGGACAATCGGCTCTCACATGTCCAGGCTTCCTACATTCAAAAGAAACAACATCAGAGGATCCTTTAACTTGTCTATGTTCCTTACCTTTTCTCCAACTTTGATGATGCTTTTGTTTCTTCCTTAGAAAGCTTTTGAATTGCCTTTCGATGAAGGCAACTTCATCGCTTTCAAACCTAGAAGATTCAGAGTCCAATTTGTGCGCCTTCAGTGCAATTATTTTCTCCTTTTTCTTTTCACCTGCATCAATATTTCTTTGATTCACCTCTTGCTCATAAGCAATGAGTGAACTAAGTAAGTTATCAATAGAATAGGTATTTAGATCCTTAGATTCAGTGATTGCATTAATTTTAGCATCATAAGACGAAGGCAAGCATCTCAAAATCTTGTTTACTTTTTCATAGTTCGAAAGTTCTTTTCCTAGAGCATGCAGTGAAGTAGCTATCTGAGTAAACCTAGTGTACATGTCAGAAATTGATTCATGAGGTTTCATACGAAAAAGTTCATAGTCATGGAAGAGAATGTTTAAATGGGATTGTTTAACTTCATTAGTATCTTCATAGGTGATGCATAATTTATCCCAAATCTCTTTACCAGTTTTGCAAGTTGAGACACGCATGTAATCCTCAGATTTCAAAGCACAGAAAAAACAGTTCAAACACTTTGCATTTTATTGAGCTAAATCTCATTCATCAAATGTCCATTCAGTAAAAGCAACTTCAGTTTTAACACCATTAATTTCATGAGAAGGTGGAGAATAACCTTCTTGAATAAGCATCCACATACGATAATCAGTAGATTGTAAAAATGTTGACATGCGAGTTTTCCAAAAATCAAAAGGTAGGTTATCGAACAGGGGAGGTCGGGTAATGGAATACCTTTCCGTAGTGTTGCGATTCCCAATGTTAGCCATGGATCAAATTCAAAAAGATTTCAAACTTTAATTTTCGAATCCCGCTCTGATACCACTTGAAAGTTTGTTAGGGATGTTAAGCCCTATGAACTTAGTCCCAAGCTAACCAAGAGGGGGGTGAATTGGTATTTTAAAAAAATTTATTTTCACAAATAATAAAAATCACAAACCAAAATCACCACAAAAATAAATGCAGAATTAAAAGTGCGGAAGCAAAAATAAGAACACAAAAATTTATAGTGGTTTGGTCAACTCAACCTACGTCCACTCCTTGGAGGCACCCTCCAAGTATTACAGTACAAAAAATGACTCTCCTTTAGCCCCCATGGCTAGCCGGAGAAGCCCTCACAAGAACCTCCTTTTTTCCACCCCAGCAAGGCAGAGAACCTACCTTCTTTTTCTTCCTCCTAAAGCTGGCAGAGAACCAAAACCAAAAGCAAACTAATTATATCTACCGACCCTTCCACGGACGAGAACTCTAGACGAAGACGAAGCAGAGCGATCCTTGAAGCAACCCTTGTGAATCCCCTCACAAGCTCCCCCTCACAAGATCTTCTCTCTCTCTCCTCTCTCTCTTTCTCTCCTCAAGGTCTTCTCAGGTCAAGGCAGCAGCAAAAGGTCTCTAAAAATGTTGAATAAGAGCTCTTAAATTGAAGAGCTTCAAAGGAGCTCATTAATTGCAAGTTGCCGACAATATCGTCCAGGCCGATATGGACATCGGACTGGCCGATCAGTACAAATCAAAGAAGATCGGCCAGAGCATAGCCCTGGATGTACTCCTGGACGATTTAAAATTGGCTTGATCATCCAGGCCGATCTCACAATTGTCCTGGCCGATCAGTTCAAATCAGAGGCAAATCGTCGTGACAATAGCCCTGGATATGAGCTGGCCGATAATTATCATCCTGAAGTAACTTAAGGTTTTTGGCTGGATCGTCCTGGCCGATCCTGCGATCATCCAGGATGATATGATCATATCAATCATCCTTAATTACTCCCTTGATTTCCTGATCAATTAAGGCATAATTTTTGAATATCGTCCAGGCCGATACGTGGATCGTCCTGGCCGATAATTTAAAAATATAGTATACCTTAATTGACTATGGCGGCTACTTCTTTCTGTTTTGAGCTTATCGTCCTGGCCGATACACGTATCGTCCAAGCCGATATGTTAATGACGGCTGCCTTAATTAAGAATCCTTACTTGGACTTTCTGTTTTAAGCTGATCGTCCCGGATGATATAAATATCGGCCGGGCCGATATGGGCAAAAACAGAAATTCTAAGCCCCTCAAGTGTGTGTGTGTAGGGTTACTTAGCATCAGTCTTTTTGACCATTACAAGTAGACTCAATAGGTAAAAAAGTACAGACTGACTCAACCCTAAACCTACGCAATCCTGAACTGGCTTCTTCTTGATCGTCCGATCTTCTATTCCTGAAAAGTTAGAAGCAACAAACAGTCCAAGAGAAACAGTGTTTGTCAATCATCAAAACATAAGTCATGAAAAATATATTTGCAACACCCAATTGAGTATGAGAGGGAACCCTACCCTTTTGGCTTCATTTCCTAATGTCTTAGAGTTTTTGACAGTTTGGGAACCTGAGGTAGCATGTGGATTATTAATAAGTTGTATGTTGCAATATAGGGGGGAACAACGCCTTGATGTTGAGACTTTTTATTAGCAATCTAGTTGGGATGGCCTTTACTTAGTACGCCGACCTCCCCAATAACTAAGTGTACACCTTTATAAAGTTAGAACATCTTTTTGTTCAGAGGTTTGGTAGTGTTGAGCACTGGGTCATAATTAGAGAGTTAGTTGTGACTAGACAATATCCTCGAGAGAGTCTCCCAGAAAATATTGTCAGATGGAGGAACCTTAGCGTATAGTGTGAGCCCAAGTTATAAGAGCAACATGCGGTAAAGATCCTATTGAAGAACGTCGATGGTCCCATAGCACCCTTTTTAAATGGTTTGATTATTAAAACCTTGAAAATGTTGTTGATGAAGGTTATCATTTTGTTGGATAGCATACCTGATACAGTCCCTTCTTAGGTTGAGAGTCAGCCTTCATGCATACCATAGTGGCAGGAGTCTAGAGGGCCACCTCTGCCTAGGAGAGGGGAGGTATACAGTATATATGGGATATTTGATAAGGGTAAGAGGCACACAGTTAGTTCAGTACCTCCATAGCAATCGTACCCACCAAGTTAGTTAGTAGTGAAGTCAAGACCCTCCTATAGGACTCCATAGAGTTAGTAGTACATACCGGAGAAGATTAGTAAGGAATACCCATTTAAAAGAGAAAATGTGAGAAAGATCATTAAATTCCTTACTAAGAAAAACTTCTTGACATTCCTGAACAACAATAGAATAGAGGAGGAGGGACAGACATACCACCCACTCTAATATCCCTCTGACATATATATTTGGTATGCGTTAAAGGACTTCTATGTTTTCAAGGATAAGGTTGAGAGGTTCATGGCCAGTGGAAAGATATATCTATAGGAAAGTGACTTAGTATAGCCCTAGGTAAGACCACTCAGATAGTTCAGTTGATTTCTAATTCTAGCCATGGTGATAATCTCATAGACAATCAGGGTAGTAATAGCAAGTCATCCAGAGGCTCTGAGGGAGAGTTGCAGCTAGCACTCTCTCTAAAGATAAAGAAGATGATCGACCATGTAATTCAAAGTTCTGAGGCAGTTAAGAAGAGGCCTCCTAAGGCTGTTACTACGCCAACACCTTTTTCTCCTTCTTCTTCTGATGTAGTGCCATTAGAGCATATTTCTTCTTTGACTTTACGTACTAAAAAAATATATGAGAAAGAAAAATTTGTTGTGAGTTCAGAAGGAAAGACAGGGTTCCTTCTAGAACTTACACTGAAGGATTTTGTTCTCTTTTCGATTGATGATGAAATAAAAGAATAAGGTGATTATGGCTACTATTAGTTTTTTGCTCCTTCTTTTAATTCTACTTCTTCTAGTACTCGCTCTTTTCATATTTTACGTACTTCTTATAATTTAAATTATCATGTATGTGAAGATGATTCTGAATATGAAGATGAACCAATCTTTACCAATCTAGATGGTAGTTATTGCTTGGAATCTATTAGCAGAATGAAAAAAAAAAAAAAACATTGTCAAAGCCACCCAAGAATGGAAAATCCCCACCTTCTTCATTATGTACTTTTTGGTTGCTTTTATCCAAAGTTTTTTGCAAATAATTGATGATGTTGTGATTATCCCCTTCAATAATATTCCCTTTTGCATCCAACACTGCATTATCTAGTTGAAGAAAAAGTTGGTACCAGAAAACCCCATTTCTTTAACAAATCTATGGCTTGACATAGCTTTGAATAATACACCATTATATGTTCTAAATTTTCTTCTTCATTATATCCTCTAGGTCAAAAATTATTTTGCAACAACCTTCAGTCCATAAAAAAGCCATTCGTAGTGATTGCATTGTTGAAAAGCCGCTACCAAAAACATTCCACTCTATGATTAAGGTGTAGCTTTTTTAACCAGCTTCCATAATCCACCGTCATGAACTCATTATCATTAGAATAAGAAGCCAAAACTGTGATACTTTCACCCGAGAATTTATATCTTAATTCCAAGCAATCCTTTCTTTGATTAGAAGAAATTTGAATTTAAGATGTTCCTTATTCTAATTACTATCAATTATTATAAAGTAATTGAGAGAAGGAAAATCAAAGTTCCCCACTGCAATAAAGTTGGCCATCAATCTAGACTTTTATCTAGAATATATACATCTTTTAAGATGTTTATAGATTTACCTGAAGCAATCTTCCATTTAATAATTGGATGAAGGAATTGAGCTCCATTAGAGTAAATCTTCAAGGTTGTTGGTCTATTGCACTTGCTAGACACTTCGCAAAAATCAGCACCATAGTTTTCCATTAAAGCATTATTAAGCATATAATCTTCTCTCCTTAAATAACCTTAGGAAAATTTGGCTCTCAATGGACTTATTATAGAAACTAACGAATGAGCTCCTTGACCTCCATCCTTCCATGGTTTGCACAAATCCTCCCAAGCCATATAATGTAAACCGTGATTCCCTCCTTGCTTATCCCAAATAAAACTCCAGCAAGCCTTGTCCAACTCTTTTATAATACTCATTGGTATTAATAAATGAACAGCAACAAAAACAAGTAATGAGGCCATGATGATTTTACCAATAGTAATCTTCCAGTTAGAGAAATCATCTGATTGCCCCATATATTAAGTTTAGTAGCAGCTTACTCTAGGATAGCATTGAAATCTGAAGCAACCAACCTTCTCAACACCATCTTAATCCCAAAAAGTTCAATTCATTCATTATTTTATTTCTTTCTTTTCCTTTTCCCTAATTTCCCAAACTAAATAAGAGATTTTGATTTATTGACACACTGTTCAATTCGGTTACAAAAAGCTGATATAATTCTTTTGAATTTCTTCATAAACCTAATCTTTTATGTAGAAAATAAGAGAATATCATCTACATTCAATAAATGCAAGATTCTAGGGGCATTTGAAGCAATTTTTATCACCAAATTCATTCCTCTTTGAAACAAATTATTTGTTAAAATTTGAGAGCAAAGGATAAAAAAGTAGTGGGATAGCGGGAAACCATGTCTAAATCTGCTTTTAGCTTTGATCCCTTTGGAAATTCTATCGTTGATCATAATAAAAAATTCTAGATTCTCCACACATTCCATAAGAAGATTAGAAAATTTAATTGGAATTCCAAAATGATCCAATACCAATCTCAACGTTTCGCAAGCCATACTATCATAGGCTTGCTGCTTATCTAGCTTGATAGCCACCAAACCTTTCTTTGATTTTGAAAGTTTATTAAAAAGTTCATGAGCTAATAATACATGATTAGATGGGGATCTACCTCTTATAAAAGCTTCTTGAACTTCTGAAATAAGCCCGTTAACTACCATCAATAGCTTATTCAGCAACATTTTGGCTATAATTTTCTATATAGAACCACAAAGACTAATTGGATGGAAGTTTGAAGGATTAACCAGATTCAACATTTTAGGAATGAAAACCATCAAAGATTCTTTCCACTTCAAACAAAGCTTCCCTATCAATCAAAATTATTGTATTGCAAGCCAAACTTCATTACCTATTATGATCCAATAGTTTTTAAAAAACAAGTAGGTAATGCCATCTAATCCAGGAGAAATATTACTACCACTATTTTTAATAATAAATTCCAATTCTAGAAAAGTGTATTCAGCTTCTAGTTGCCTGCAATCTAATTCAGATAATGACTTCGAAACTAGAGGCCATCCATCACAGCAACAGTGTCTGTTCTTCCATATTTTGCTGAAGAAATCCATCATAACTTCTTCAATGTCAGCCTGTTCCTCTACCAAATTCCGTTCCTCATTTCTCAGTTGATGAATTACATTCCCCGTTCTTCTTCCATTAGCAAAAGAATGGAAAAACTTTGAATTCATATAATTCTCCTGAATCCATTTCACCTTAGCTCTTTGTTTCCACCATGTGTTTAACTGTGACATTGTCACATTCAATTCATGGGTTTTAGATCTTAACAACCATTCAACTCTTCAAACTAAAGATTAGAGATCTCATTCTTCAATGAATCTTTAAGCTCCATAAAATTTTTATGTTTTTCTTTGCTCTAATAATGTAGAGCCCTCAAGACCCTTTTGCATTTAACATTAAGAACATTCATTGCATCACTTCCAACTGATTTGTTCAAAGTCCTTAGAACAATTGGTTTTGAAGCCAGGAATTAAGCCCAAACATCTTCATACTTAAGAAATCAGTTTTGATGTATTTTATCATTTAAAATTTTGAGAATTAAAGGGCAAGGATTAGATGTAATCCTTTCCAAATGTTTGACCGCAGCGTTGTGTACCTCATTCAAAGCTCTAGTGTTCAAAACACATCTATCGAACCTTTCCAGAATACGAGCATTCCTGGTTTTGTTGTTGCACCAGGTAAATTATTGCCCCACCAAACCAACATCATGAAGATCATTCTTAGGCATGAAGGATGTAATCTCTTGTGACCCTTGAGAAAAGGAGAAATTCTTCCGACCCCACTTTTCTTCTTGTGAAAATATTAAAATCTTCCCCCACAACCAAAGGGATCTCCTTATGACAATTAACTTCTAATTTTTCCCATAACCTCCTTCTCATGTCTAAGTTGCCATACACCATAGAAACCGTCCAAGTTCCTTTATTGAAAATATTTAACTCCCCAATTAAACATTGGGGTGAAGCATCCACTAAATAGAATTTAGACAAATTAGCTTTCCAGAAGACCATAATTCCTCCTGAAGAACTGTCAGAAGGATACAAGAAAAAATCCCAATCTTGACCAAAAAAATTATTAAATTTATATCTCTCAAAAGAAGATATTTTTTTTTCTACCACACCAACAAAAAACACATTCCAATCTTTCATAAATTCTCTTAAATAAAGGGAAGCTTCCCTCTTGTTAGGCCCCCAATAATTCCAAAAAGCTAAGGAAGTCATTTGGATAAAGAGGGGGAAGGACCCCAACTTCTCCTTTTAATCAATACCTCAGATTTTTCGAATCTGGTTGAATTGCTAAAGGGAGGCCAAGATGCTTTAGTTCTTTCAGGAGTTTCGGTTCTTGAGATCCAGGAATATCCTTTTTCAAGCAAGTAATTCCCTTATCTTTGGGAACATCTTCAATCTTGTTATCAATTTTTATAGGAGCCACAACCCCTTCATTACTGATATCATCATTTTTACAAATTTCTCCTTCTCCTGCTCCAGTTCAGCCAAGATAATTAATTCAGTTTTTTCTACTGAACTATCTTCTTCAGTCTCTGTCTCCAATAGTTTGAACATGTTTTCTTGAACTTGAACCATCTCGATATTTCAAACAGAATTCCTAACAAATTTAGATATAGAGCTCCTTGTGAAATATTAAAAATTCCCAACAACTTTTTACATAATATTTTGAGTTCTATCATTAATTATTACAATTGCAATCTCATCAATAGTTTCTTCTTCTAGCAGTAAACCCGAAACAGTCACATGTTCTTCAAAAATTTTATTAGCAACCAATCCATCCTTTAGCTCTTTATTCACCTCTACATTCTTTTCCTGATAAATAGCATTTACCCTCCTCCTTCTTTTATTATTCACATGAACCCATGATCCATACACAATTTCTTTCTTAGGATCACTCAACATTGATAATCCTAAAACTCCTTTAGAAATGGGATATAATAGTTATTATTTAAAATATCCTTTGCATTAAAAACATTGCTCAGGTGACCTATCATTCCACACTTGTAGCAAAAGGTTGAGATTTTTTCATACTCAACTTTCTGGAAGAAACATTCATCAAGCCCATCCTCCCAAACACCAATAGGCAATTGTTTATCTAGTTCCAAAGGAACGCAAACTCTTGCAAACTCCCTTCTTCCCCATTGGAACATATCATCATTCATTAATATAGGAGTACCAATTAATGAAGCAATCCTGGCAACAATAATTTTGTCCAAATAATAAGTTGAAGATTCAGCAATCTTGCCCTTATAGAAGATGCATAGCCCCTTTAGAGATGTAGTTGAAAATTTTGTATTCCATTTGTAAAGCCCAGTAATATGTCCTTTTATGAACCATGACCCTTTTGAAATAACCTTTTCCATAGAATCTTGTGAGAAGAATGAACAAAGCATCCTCCACCCTGAGCCAAGAATAGACAGATGAATTTCGTGAATTGAGACCATTGACGTCTCAATTCCATAGCTATTATCTGGACTGAGATTGCTTTACCAAATACCTTCACTACAATGGATTTTTGGAGTTTCTTAGTATTCTTAATCATCTTTGGTTCAAACAACTTAATTTCCTTGATAAGAATGATTATCCCTTTGGCAAATTCAACTTGATATAAGGACTTTTTGTCCACGGATTATGTCCAGTTGTAACAGGATTCAAAATCAATCCTTCACTATTCGTTTGGATATTCTCATGAACATCAGATGTGCTTGTGCCCATATTCTGAATTGAAGGGTCTCCCTTTGATAAATTGGCATTATTTCAAAAGTTGTTAACAAAGATCTTCATACTAGATGATGAGGAGTCGATGTCATTTGATTTAAATTTCACAATTGAGGAATGAGTCTCCACATTTAAATCTGTTTCCACTTGCTTGCCTTTACCACTTAGTGGAGATGATGCTTTTAATCAGATCTACAGTAGGTTCTCTGATAACCAAAGGTTCATTGATATGAAATTTGGGATTACCTACATAATCGAAAAAAGGCTAATCTTGCTGCAACATTTATTTACAACAATTCATGCCGTCCATAGTCTGTCCATCTAAGGTGGTAGCCGCCTGGCCAAATATGTCCTCTGTCAAAGCCGTCAATCAAATAGGAAATCAAATTTTGAAACTATTTCTCTCTAGAAAATGGCTCCCTCCTTAGAGCCAGCATAAGCCATCACCCCAAAGCTAAGTGAATCTCCTAATGAGGATGACTCGATACAAGAAGTTCACTATTGTTAAGGGAAGATGTTTCTTCCTTGGATGGCTAAAAACACAAAAGAAAAAGATAAAAACATCATTACCTATGAGGATGATCCTACCCCTCCCACTCAAGAGCAATCCAAAGAGAAAGGGAAAGGACCTCTACTGGAGTTCCTCTATAATGTGTTGTCTCATCCAATAAAATTCTTCTCATCTTAGCATTTATGACGCTTTAATGTAATCTCCAAAATTGAGAGAGACATTGGAGAAAGTCCTACTCTAAGTATATTACAATTTTGTCAGGGATGAACGCCATTTGATAGAGATGTCATGCATTACCTTTTAAGATCTTGACCTTCTTTTAGGGACTTCTATACACAATTGTCCCTTATATGTCACTATTAAAGTCAATAGTTTTGCGTCGAATAGGGTCCTCATCAACCAAAGGGCTTCACTAAACATCCTTACCTATAAAACTTTAAAGGGTCTGTCCCTATGTCACTTAAAGCTCACTTCCAATAAGATCATGTTGTAAAGCTTCATTGATCAAGGCAAACGCTCTAGAGACTATTAACCTACCTCTGAAGTTTGGAAGTTTCCTAACTGAGGTAAAAATTTATGTAATTCAAGCCGATACTTCATACCGGGCTCTCTTAGAAAGGCCTTGGCTCCATGAGTAAGGAATGGTGCCCTCTAGTCTGCACCAATGTATAAAGTATATGAGGAATGATGTTGACTATTCCATTCCAGAAGATACCTAGCCTTTATTTGTGCACGAGATATCTATTTAAAAGGATGCCAAATATTATATAACTTGGAAGACACCTGCACCTGCCCAGTCACTAGTGACACTTGCTAGTGTTATATAGGATCCTATGTAGTCACCTACCAAGGGTCCTATATAATCGTTAGTATATAGTCCATCGTAGGTTAGTATAAAGGTAGGTGTTTCTACTATAAACTCTAATAGATTCCCTTCTAATGTACAGTTAGGCATGATATCCCCCCTAGTAGAGGTAGGAAAGGATGAGGAAAAGGTAGGGGTAAAGAGTTGACCCGTAAACTGTGAAACTATGACACTCAAACTACTCATCCCCTGCACCTTTACACTTCTTCTTTGACTGTGGACTCCAACTCTTCAGATGATGAGGTGATCAATATCCTTCATCATTCAGTCCGCTCATCACCGCCAAATTTTACTGGTTATGATTTACTTCCTACCTTTCATATATACTTGATACCCAAGGGTGGAATAGTTATTGATAGGAGCTCTGAATTCTATTGGTTATAATTTACTTCCTATCACTAATAATAATAGTTGATGATTCCCATTAAAGGCCCTTTGACACTCCCTCCATTAGTAGCGGTACTTCACTACAGACTAGTGAGCACCTTATACCCCCACTGTATAAGATATTTGGACCAGCGCAGTCTATGGAGTGTGCCTCTTTATCTAATAGTATAAGTGCCCCACTAGGTCCTAAGAGTTAGGGTCTGGAGGAGATCAATATGGATATAGAGATTATGAGTGTCCCTTAGAATAGATTTAGATGGGCAAGAAGTCTCATGAGCCGCTACAGAGAGAAAGTCTCGTGAGCCGCCAGAGAGAGAAACATCCATTTTATTTAATTTTTTTCAAATTCACAGTTTTTTTTACGACCTTCATCGCTGGAAACTTGCAATGACGGTGGATGTTCGCCGACCTCCAGTCGGTGCGCTAAACATTTCTAGAGGCTCAGAAGGTCAAATGGGAAATGAAGATGACTGATGATGGACTTTTTCACGTTCTTAAATAGTTCATGGACATCACAGATCGACAGCAAAACCTTTGGTTATCCGAGATGTTACTGATGCTCCTGTGAAGAAGGTTGTTGATTTTGTGGAAGGTAAGGGTAAAAGTATCTTGGTTAATTCTGATTGCTTTACCCCAAGGATTGAGAAGTCTCGTTCAAGTTTGAAACCAAATGATGTTAAAGCTTCTTCATTAGAATTGAAGATTTTTGTTAATAAATTTGGATGTTCAATAGAAATCTCTGACCTGTGGCCAGTGATAAATGTGAATATCTCAAATGAAATTAATATGAACTCTCATTCTGTGGATAAGCTATCTTCGATTCCTTGTTCAGACTTACCAATTAAACCTTCTTTGCAATCTGGAATTGATGGGAATTCTTCAAAGATCAATACAGCTAATAATGCGGAGATTGGTTCTAAAGTTACTTATGGTAATGCTTGGATGAGGACCCAACACATCGAGCTTCATTATGAGATGGATTGTACTCCCGTTACTGAAGACGAGATTGCTGTTAATATGATCTCTGTTTCAGAAATTGCTAATTCTCAGATCTTGAGAAATTCTCTGGTTATTAAAGTTTTGGGTAGTAATATCCCTTTCCCAGTTTGCAGTAGAGAACTTCGGAAGCAATGGTCTAGATTTGGAAATTTTCACCTTACAATTTTGGGTCTTGACTGGATTCTCTATTCCTTTACAAAGCCGGAAGTAGTTGAAGAAATCCTAGAAGGAGGACCTTGGTTTATAGGAGGCAATATCATTGAGTTGGATAGATGGTCCCTCAATTTTTGACCTGAATCACTCAAAGGACTTACATATCCTATTTGGATTCGTAGGCCAAGCCTTCCATTGCACTGTTGGGATGAGTAAAACTTTTGTAGAATTGCTTCCAAGATTGGTACTCCAATTTATCTTGATGGAAATTCTTTTAAATGGGGAAAAAGGGAATATGCCCGAGTTTGTAGTTGTTTAAACTTGGATAAAAAAGTTCCTAAAGGAGTTAGGATAGAAGTAATGCATGGTAGATCCTTCCAAAAAGTAGTACATGAGAAGATTTCTTCTTTATGCTATCATTGTGGCAAATTGGTTCATTTAAAGAACCAATGTTCTTTAATCAATAATTCTACTTCAAAAACTGCTGCTCCAAATTCTAATGTTATTGAGAAGAATATGAATCAAGGAGAAGACAATGCCAATGACCAAGATCAACTAGGACCTTGGATACAGGTCAAGTTCAAGAAAAATAGGGCTTTGGGAAAAATAGCTATTAAATAGAGAACTGTTTCTCAAACCTACCTTCCAATACAAACAAATCTGATCATAGAAGAAGGAGAGATTATTGAACAAAATGCTGCTCAAGTATTAGAATCTAAAGCCATCTATTCCATGGGGGAGAACAAAAATAAAGAAGTAATGCTGAAAAATAGTTTAAGAATTTTGGAAGAGGAAGTGCAGAATTCTTGTTTTGAAGGCTCAAAGGGAAATGGATGTTCTACAGAGTTGGTTAAAACAAATTCTGATAAAGAAGTTTTGAAGGATCTGGCTAATTCCATTTCTATTATGACAATAGAAGAGATTAAAATAAATAAAGAATGCAAGGGGAAAGAAGATTATGCCAAAAACAACATTTAGGTTGAATTCTTGGAGAAGGCTATTTCTCCTACAAAAGACATCAATATTGAGGGTTGCTTGCGAACTCTTATAAATCTCGAGGGATTACTTGCAAACTCAAGTATACCCTTTTGATAAATCTGACTTCAAACTTCAGAAGGAGTTGAAATCCTTGGTAAAGGATAATATTATTTCTTATGGTAGAAAAGGAGGTGGATATGTTAAAGGTAGGAAAGGGAGTAATCCTTATTCTTATCAATCATGACTTCCTTAATTTTTTGGAATTGTAGGGGGACTAGAAAAAAGGAAGCCTCCCACTACTTGAAAGAATATATTAAAGAAAATTATTTGATCTTTGTTAGGTTATCTGAAACAAAGATATCCTCCTTTGATAGAAAGGATTGTGATAAATTCATAGGAAAGCTTTGGGATTTTTATTTATTTCGTGCATAAGGGCTATCAGATGGACTTATGGTTTGTTGGAGGAAGGATCTTGCTTCTTTCTCTACCTTGGTGACATATTCTCAAGCCATTGTAGGAAAATTAAACTTATCTAATAAAGGGATTTGGCTTATAACATCAATATATGGAAGTAATGATTTATATAAAAGGAAGAGATTATGGAACACTCTTGAAGGCATTTCAAATTATGATTTGGCCATAATCATAGGAGGTGACTTCAACTGCCTTTTAACCCAAAAGGACAAGCAAGGAGGAAAAAAATTCAAATTCTCCCAACGTGTTCAAGATTTGAGTAAATTTATAAGTTTATGCGATTTTCATGAATTAAAATTCATTGGAACAAGGTACACTTGGTGTAACAACAAGACAGGGGGAGCTAGGATTATGGAAAGATTGGATAAATGTTTATTGAATTCAGTGGCTTTGCAAATAATTTAAAATTCTGTTATTAAACATCTTCCAAGGGTAGCTTCTGATCACTGCCCCATTTTAGTCAATCTGCTTACTCCAGCTGCTCGGAAAAATAGGTTTATTAGACATGAAGTAGTGTGGTCTTCTTATGCTGCTTCAACAGGTATTGTAAAAAACTCATGAAGAGAGAGTATGATAGGTGATCCAGCTATCTCTTTGAATAAGAAATTTAGAAGAGTTTTAAAAGCTCTCTATTACTGGAGTAAAAACAAACATAAGGATTTGATGTTGCTGAAAGAAAAAACTGAAGAAGGAAATTTTGGAAATGCAGTTTGAAGAAGCAGAATCAGGTGGCTTGCCCGAAGATATGTTATAGTTGCTGAAATCTAAAGTCTATGAATTTAATATTACCTTATCACGGCTGAACATTGTTGGTGAAATTTTGAAAACATGTTTTGAAAATATTAGCTTTCTTTGGGAATTTTAAAATCGAAATTGGATTCTAATTCTAGAGTCGAATCAACTCAGTAGAAAAAGTATATCGCCCCGAAGGACGAAAATAAAATTTCATAACGGTATTCAGACTTAGAATTATGAAACTCATCTTGAATATCATGACCAGATTCTAAGGAGAACTTTATATGGCCTCTAGGGGACAAGGTAAAGTTCAACTAAATATCCAGTTATGATATCCAAGAAGTATGATCATCGAATTTATATTCGAAGCCTTATCAAAGAAGGATGTACCTCCCTGAAAGGAGATGACACCTTTCAATGATAATTCTTCTGATATAATAACACCGATCATCCCTTAACTTTTCCCAAAGATATCTTAAAAGATTTAAAAAAGATTAATTTTGAAATCAGGTGTGTGTGGTTCCAAATCTCCTACGAGCGCAAGCCCTCGTAGTTAATTACATCGTAGGGAGACAGTGTCCCCTACGAAAACTCTCGATTAAAATAATAATGAAATTTTTTTAGATTTTCTAAGAGTGATATCAAAGACGAATAAATTTTTTTGGAAAATTAAGAGGGAATAGATCAAGATTGAACATTTATTAACAGAGTCAGGGGAAGAAAGGTAGGGGACACTTTGAGATTCCAGAACCATCCGGAAGTGTCCCAACTTAATCTAAGTGTTGGGCTTTATGTCTTAGGATTGAAAGAAAACTTTTATTTGAAGTTGAGCATCTTATTAGAAATTTGGGATTATACTCCCGAAATTTGGGGTCTTATGATCAAAGATCTGCCCCAGATCCTAAATCTATTTTGGACACTGGACCACAGTTGTCCGAACCTAACTAATGCAATGCAATGCCTAGACTTACCCCGGCCTGGATTGGGGAGCCAGCTAACCACCTAATCAATTTAAAAGAGATGAGTCCGGTCTTTTATGAAAGAGTGGTAGGGACATTGTACTTAAAGTTTTGGAGAGTTGGGGCCGACATCTAGCAATTTTCCTAATTTACCCCTTCGACTTATGCTAGGTGCTAAAATGCTAAAACTGATGCAATTAAAATCTTGACTCTTTTAATTTGTATCTAATGCAATGCATGCGGGTCGACAACTTCCAAATCAAATATGCTTGAAATTTTAAAAACAGACTTAGAAAATAATTTTTTAGAAGACTGGACTTCCCCAGGTCCGGCACCTCATCCTCATAGGTCAGACTATCCGGACACTACCCACAAAAGGGGAAGGGTCTAAAGTAAGGAAAGAATAATGCAGAAATATGCATGCGACCCCGGAGTCGATCCCCAGCTAATTCCCTAGATTCGTTATCTTTATATGTTATTTAGACTCACTAAAATTTTAGACATTTAAGATTTCGATTAGAAAACTTTCACACCCTCACGAGTCTCACGTATCCAGGCGAAAACAAAAGCGGCACACAATCGCCAAAAAACTAAGAAAAACATGCAGTCCTAGAGGCAATCAATTCATCACATCAAATATAAATTAACTAATTAATAAATGTCCATAGGCAAAGTTGCCTTACTTATTACAAATCAGAATTTTGAAGAAGGTAGAGTGGCTGGACACCACTGACAACAACCCGGATTCTAAACCTAGTAATGACGCAAATAATTTTGAGTGGGATATTCTCAATTTTCAAGTCTTCAATCTTGTTCTTCTTTGAACTCCTTTTCTCTAAACTCCTCGGATTCTTCGTGGTGAACTACCCAAATGGATAAGAGGGCACTTCCTTTCAAAAGGGAAGGCCACTCTTTCCTCTTTGGGTATAGAAGAGGTATGATCCAAATTTGGATTCCCAAATGTAGAAGGAATGTTTCCCACAGGGGCATCCTTTCCTCTTTGGAATCCAAACTTTGGACCTATATATCCCAACTCAAAATTAATTTTCACAACACTTGACAATTGCACAAATTTTATTTATTTGAAAATAAAATCTAGACTTACCTGCAGGATTATCCTAAGCAGTTAATAAATGAGAAGTAATTATTCCCAAGTAGTTATATTTGTGTAAAAAAGAAAGTAAACACACTGGCCACGCTCCTTTTATTTGGGGGCTTTAGCAGCTGAAGCACCTGTGCAAGCATTTATAGCAATTAATATTTTTTATTGATTTAGCCCCCTTTTGTTGCCCTGCATGAGCGTGGCCACCTGCAGAAAACTGTATGAACATCCATATCGTACCTAACCTAAGGGTAATCTAATCTCCAAACACATCAATCCATCCACAGAGTGCAGAAAAAGTAAGCAGACACAGCAAAGCAATTTCATCCACAACATGCAGTGAAAACTATAAAAAATTCGGCACACAGCAGTAAAGTAAACACCGACCTAACCTAGGTCTAGAGTTGGTTGTCCTAGCACATCTTATAATTTGTGTGTAAAAGGTCATGTGGCTGGGGTAGGTCCTAAAGTGGGTGATTAGTTAAAGTTGTCTAGAAAAGTTCTGAATTTGTTAAGGCTTAGAAGGGGATTTAGATTAAAATTTAAGTATTGATAGATTAAGATTTTTAATTAAACATATTTTAAAAGTTAATTGATTACTACATTTGTTTCACACCGAGGCCGTGAAGTTTATTTCACCTTCCTTGGGGCTAAGCTAATAGCCTCGTAGGCCGTAGTTACCTAGTAGAAATCAGGGTTGATTAAGTTATTTAAATTGGTTGGAATTAAAGGAGTGGATTGATATTAAAGGGAGTTGGTTACTGATTTTAATATGTTGGTTGAGAATTTTATTATCCTATTAAGGAAATTCTGAAGTTTGGGGGAGTTAATAAGTTTTGGAGGTTATCCGGATATGTTAACTAATGGGTCAAAATTTGACTTTTAAAATTAGAGTTAATCTTAATGGTTTCATATTTTTAATAAATACTAGACCTATTTATGAGTTGTTAGACAGGTGGTACATTCAATTTGGAGTTCTCTATGAAAAGTTATGATTTGTAGAAGTTTGGGCCCGATTCTAACCTAAAGTTGACCTAAAATGCTGACTCCTTGACTTTGACCAGATTATGGAGGTTTAATATTTTTAAAGAACACTAAATTCTAATTGAAGTCATTTTCCATTGAGTTTTAGTGATTTGGGATTTTCTATAATTAATTATAAATTTTGGAAGTTTGGGTATTTATTGGAATTATTAAATTATTTCAATTAAGGGCTCTTTTAATGATTTGAAACCCAAATGAGTCTTAAACTTCTTGAGATCAACTCCAAAGATCAGAAATGATCTAAGGAGAGATCAGCAAGTGTTTAAAGATTTTTTAGGATTTTTAATAATTTTTAATTAATTAAAACTGATTAACCCTTGATCTTACCTAAAGACTAAATTAAGCCAAATCTAGAAGCCAATTCAAGAGGGTTTCAATTCTAAATAATCAAGGGATTAATTAGGAACAATTATAAACATTTTAATAGATTTTATGAGTTATAGATAGTTCATTATTAATTAATTAGGGTTAATAGGCCACTTCTAAGAGGGATTTTTGAGGCTCCTACTTGGGGAACCAAATGAACTCCAAATTTGATGAAATTTGTACCATATAATCACCTGACCATAAGGACTAATCCCACAAATTTTTAGCTCAAATGGAGTACTCTAAGGTGGTTAACTAAACCACCCAAGGTGAACTCTGAGTCACCTTCAAATCACTATAGGGATCTATCCTAAGCTTGGATTGGAACAAAATTAGTGGCTCTACACTCCTTACCCTACACATCATCATCACACAAAGAATCACACCCTAAATCCCATTGGATAGGTCTATACCCCATTTTGAAGATAAGGGTCAAACCATGACCCTTGAACTCAAAATTTAGGGAAAATGCCCTTGAACATCTTAAAATGGGGAGATAAATTTTGGACATGTCAAGAACATGTTCAATTTCAATCTCCCAAAATTCCAAGCCTGGTGGACTTGTATTTAAAGAGTATTTAAAGAAATTGATAAAATTCTCAAACTAAAATTAACCCTAACACTGACCTAACTAGGGCCTGGAACTATAAGGTTTTTGTAGATCTCCCTGAGACCTTTCCAATGAGCCTAAGAACACCTAATTTCGACAAGTGTGGAGGGAGTTATGATTCTTTGAAGTTCCCTTGAATTTCTGGAATTATTAATTCGGCCATTACACAGTCAGCAGCCCTTTACACGCGCCGCGCGCTGATTGGCTGGGCAATCATTGGTGCTAACTGTTAACGATCTGATTAACCACAACCATCGGATGGCGGATCGGATGGCTGTGATTAAATGCGCTCCGATACCGCGGGATCTAATCCGAGCAGTTGATCGGAATCAACGGTTGAGACTACGTCTTCAACCTCCCACTCGTATCCGAGACTGTGAAGCTTCTCCGGCATGATCCGGGCGATCCCGCCGACAAACTCCGATGAAATTTCACAGGGAGGATCAGGACAGTGGAAACCTTCAATCCAACAGTGGAGATCTGTTGGGGTGAAGGTTTCCTTCACACTTGATCGGACTTCCTTGCTAGGGAGCTCGGGATGAGGGGATTACCGCAGAGAAAGTCTCAACGAATGAGCTTCTCTATCAGGAAGCTTCAGGGGACGATGGCAAACTGATCTCCTTCAGACATTGGGACCAGAGGACGGCTGGAGGTGTGACTTCGAGCGGGATGCCGAAAGCTTTCACGGGCGCTCGCTCGAACGGGTGAAGGGATCAATCTGGGAGCTCGAAGGGAGAGCTCGGGAGGTCGCAGGAGCTCTGGGAAATGATCTCGAGTGATTGAGGATGCTTCTCGTGGTCTGGGGAACTCGAGCCTATTTGGCCACCTTTCGCAAGCATGGACGGCCGAGATTGAGCTGGAGGGGGGCTCAGATTGCTGCCAAGTGGAAGATGGAGACATCCTAGAGAGGCCGTGGGGATCAAACTGGTGGGCAGCAGCTTTGATCCAGGAGTTATCTGGGAGGACCACCGGAACTCATTTTCCATTGGTTCTGACCACCGCCGGCCATGGTTTGGGTCGGGTTGACTGGGGGAGGTCGATGGGGACATGCTGGAGTCAAGGGTGGAGTCAATTTGGCCTGGGGATGTCTGGATTGAACTGGTGGCTGGGTTGGACCCAAACCTGCTCGGTTCGAGTCAAATTGAGATCGATCCAGGTCAGGTCATACCCAGTGTTCTGTATGGGAAATAGGTCTGGGTCTGGTGCACCCAATGCAAGTGGCAATTGGATTCAACTTGGTCTGGGTTAAAAGATGGTTCGGGTTGATCCAAATCTGCTCGATTCGTGTCGATTTGGTCTCAACCCAGGTCAGGCCAGACCTTGGGCATGAGGTGGGAAGTGGGTCTGGGTCTGGTTGACCCAATGCAAGTGGCAATTGGGTCCAATTTGATCTAAGTTGGAAGATGGCTCGGGTCCATGTGTTTTTGGCTACTTTGGGTTAGCCTAAAACCTGACCCAGGTTAGCCCAGAGCATGGGCTAGCTAGAGGAGGTGTGTTGGACCTAGGGCCACCTATGGGAGGTGTTGATCAAGTTCAATTGGGCTTAGGTTAAGAATTGGCTCAATCCCATGTGATCTTAGGCACTTTGGATTAGCCTAACTCTTTACCCAAGTGAGCCCAAGGGTTGGGCTGGTCAAGGAAGGTGTATTAGGTCAATGGGAACCCAATGACACCTTGATTTGGATTCAATTTGATTAAGGTTAAGAGATGGCTCAAGGGAGACCTCTCTTTGGTCACTTGGGTCAAGCTAAATGGCTAACCCAGGTGGGCCCAAGGCTTGGGTCTCCAAGAGAGGTCTCTTTGGTACCCAAGGGCTCATTCCTTACATTCAAAAGGACTTGGAATGGACTTGATTCAAAGGTTTGAAAGAGAAGGGGTGTATGGGTTAATGGGTCAAACTTTGTTGACTTGGTCAACCAGGTTAACCCAAGGTCTGGGTTCAAATTCAACAAGTTGGGTTTGATATTTGAAACTTGTTGAAAGTGGTTTCAAAGAATTTGGAGTTGATTTGGATTGAAATGGGCATTTAAAATCCCCATAGGGGTATTTTGGTCAATTTTGACCCATTGGTCAACTAGGGTTAAAAATGGGTCTAAAAAATGCAATTTACTGCTCAATGGGTTATAATCAAGGGTTTGGAAGTGATTGGAGGCTTTGATGAGGGCTCTAAGATCAAAATCTTCAAGGTGTTAGGTCCAATGACATAGGCTGTAAATATTTAAAGGTTTTACAGCCTTTGGATTTTAATTTAGATTTTGGGGTTAGGACCTCAGAATGGGCTCAAAATTAGAGGGTAACCTTTAGAGACATGTGTTATCACTTTGTAAGTTATAGACCCTGAATCAGAGGTCATTTGACTGGGTTTTGAAATGTTTGAAAAATCCTTGAAAAAGGTCTTTAGGAGAGGGCCTTAAGACTTTGGATTTGAGTCTGGATTTCTTGATTTGGAATGGATTTCAAGTTTGAATGATTAATATTAAAATATCCAAATCATTTACAATCATGTGGTGATTGTTAATGAATGGATAGGGTCAAATCTAGATCAAAGGTAGGATTAAAGTCTAAATTGAAGTTTGGATTCTCAAGTTGATTGGGTCAAAGTTTGGATGTGTTTGAAGCTTGAATTAATTTGGGCTTGAATTGAATGAAGTTTGAGATTTGAATTGATCAAGAGTAGGAATTAATTTGAGATTGGAGTTGATCAAAGGTAGGGATTGATTTAAGGTTGGAGTTGATCAAAGGGTTTAGAATAAGTCTAAGATCTAGGATATAGAGGGCTCTAAAATTTGGATTATGGAAGAATCCTAAGCTCTAGAGTAGGCCCTAAGGTCTTGGATCTAGAAAAGAATCTTAAGCTCTAGAGTAGGCCTTAAGGTCTGGCTCTAGGAAATAATCTTAAAATCTAGAGGGGATCCTAGGACCTAGAATTGATCTGGGGTTTGGAAGGGCCTTAGTGACCTCGTACAAAAATGAGGTCAACAAACATGTGGTGGAGGCAAAGAGAAAAAATGAAATGGTTGGTGGATGGTGATTCTAACACTAAGTTTTTCCAAACTTATACATCAGATAGATGGAATACTAACTAGATTCATCAGATGAAAGGTGAAGATGGGGGAATAACTGTTAATCATAACGAAATTGAAAACATATATTTTCAGTTTTTTCAAAAACAAATGGGAGGAGATGGTTTGTTGTCTATCTGGTTGGCCAAAGCCTTTCAATGTGCTTAATGAATTAGACAGACAATTTCTTTTAATGATTTCAAGGAAGAAGAGCTAGAAGATGTTGTTAAACATCTTGAATCCAATATTTTTCTAGGTATTGATGGGATCTCTTATTCCTTCATCAAAACTTTTTGGTTTATCATTAAAAATGATGCTTCGAAGGCTATTCACTCATTTTTTGATCTAGGAATTATGAGTCCTAGTTGGAAGGAGAACTTGGTAGTTCTAATTCCAAAAATAGAGAACCCAATTTTACCTTCTAATTTTAGACCTATAAGTCTTTGTGTATTTTTATATAAGTTGGTAGCCAAGATGTTATTAAACAAAATGTTAGTTCTTATTCCAAAACTGATTTTTGAAGATCAAGCGGCTTTTATTAAAGGCCGATCTAGTTCTGAACATATTATGTTAACCCAGGAAGTTTGTAACAAATTTAGATTCCCAAAATCTAAAAAAGGGCTTATGGCTATTAAAATCGACATGGAACAAGCTTATGACAGTATAGGTTGGTCAACTCTTACACAGGTCTTGAAGAATTTGAGTTTTCCAAATAAGTTTGCTAACTCCTTATTCAATGTGTTTCTGATACAAAATTTTCTATTATCATTAATGGTAATAATTCGAATTGGATCAAAGCTAAAAGGGGGTTTAGGCAAGGCTTTCCACACTCTCCCTTTATTTTCATATTATGCTCCCAACTTCTTTCTGATGTGGTTATGCAGAATGGAAAGGAATTGGTTATTAAAATAGCTCCTAATGTTAAGAAAATTTCACTTCTATTATATGCTGATGACATAGTTTTATTCCTGGAAGCTAATGGGAGTAGTGTTAAGAAAGATAAAGAAAATTTGGAACATTACTGTAATTGGACCGGTCAAAGAATCAATATTCATAAATCTTCCATTCTATTTGGAAAGTCAGTTAATAGAAGGATGAGGAGGAGATTGGCTAAAATCCTGAAATTCAAAGTGGTTCAAGAACTTAAATATCTTGGGATCAATATTGTGTTGAGAAGGACTTCTAGAATGGATTTCTATCATAATAATTATGTGAATGATTGGGGTAACAAATACATATCATTAGCTGGGATGATTCTCCTTATCAAATCTGTATTTTCATCCTTCCCTTTCTATCACATTACTCACTCTGTAGTTCCTTTGGGTATACTCAAGGAACTAGATAGAATGTGTAGAGATCTTTATGGAACAAACATGATGGTAATAAAGTACTACATTATGTTTCTTGGGATGTACTTTGCATGCCACTTGGTATGAGAGGGCAAGGTATCCATTCTATGGTTTCTGAAGTTGGCCCACTACGAGCAAAGTTTGCATGGAAACTCATTTTCGGTTCATCTTCTATTCTCAACAGAGTCTTGGTTGCTAAGTATGGTAATCAACCTTGGAACATTCAGCTTAAATATCAAAGTTCTCCTACGATCAAAATTATTGTTAAAGGATTTCAAGCTCTTAAAGATATCTTAAGGTGGAAAGTGTCTAAGGGCAACAATATCAATATCTTGCAAGATGTTTTGATTTTTGACAAACCAATTTCAAAATGGCCTACCTATGTAGCAGATATGGGACAAGATATCCAAAATCTGGATTTCTTTATCAATGAAGGAGAATGGGAATTACAAAGGTTTCAGGTGCAAAGGGAAGAGAGAGAAGCTCAAAAATTCAAGGAAGGATTTGGAAAGAGAGTTTGAAGATTTCGGGTGCAAAGATTGGAGATGGTAGAAGGTGGCCGGTCATCTATGGATGACCGGAACACCAAATCCATTTTATCTACTGCGAGTCCAATTATGTTGGATTCTAAAGGTAGATTCTCCTTCAAACGCATCTCCCCTCACAATCTTCGTGTTTTGGAATCTCCTCTTGTTATCAAAGAGGGAGGCTTGTTGGCTAAACATAAGCCATTGGCGGATTCAAGTAAAGGGAAAGAGGTAATTTCAGCTTCTTAGAAGTTACCTAAATCTCCTTTACCAATTTCTTTTTTTGGAGCAAATGACAAAGAAGCTTCTTCTTCAAGGAGCAGTTTTGTTGATATTTTGAAGAATGACAAGGAGATTGACAAGGCTAATGTCAATATCAATAATCCAAATATTTCTTCAAATTTTGATACTTCTAATCTGTGGACTAAAAACCACACATTAAAATTGATTGGAATAAAAATCTTGACGAGATTGAAGAGATAAACATTGTTAAACTGGATATGGATAAGGAAAGATACAATATTCAAGTTTTGAGTAAATCATTAGTTGTTAAAATTCTTGGAAAAAAATTAAACTTTCTCTAAATGTGCCATTGAGTTGAGAAAGCAATGGAAGAAATTTGGAGGAGTCCATTTAACCATTCTTGGCCTAGATTGGTTACTTTGTTCATTTCAATCTCATGAAGCCATGGAAGAAGGCCTTAATGGAGGTCCATGGTTTGTAGGGGGCTTTGCAGTTGGGTTAGACAAATGGTCTCCTAACTTATCTCTTAATTCATTGGAAGGTATTTCATCTCCGATCTGGGTTCGTCTTCCTCACTTACCACTTCACTGCTGGGATGAGTCCAATATCACTAAAATTGTCTCTAGAATTGGGACTCCATTACTATTCGATGGTAATATGTTTAGGTGGGGAAGAAGAGAATTTGCTAAAGCATGCATTCGTGTTTATTTGAAATCTAAACTCCCTTCTGGAATATGGGTTGAAGGGTTGCATGGTAGATTTTTTAAAAAGTTTGAATACGAAAATTTTTCATCGCTTTGTTTCAAAAGTGGGAGAATAGGGCATATTGATTCAGTTTGTCCTAATATAGAGGAAATCCCTTCAATCTCAAATCATAATGATAATCTTTATGGTCCTTGGATGCAAGTTAAATTCAAAAACAAGAAGAAATCAGTGAGAAATCAATTGATATCCAGAATTTTTGTAGCAGCAGAAAAATCTGGAACAGGTTCTAGAAATGAAGAAACTGTTCTTGCTAAACCCGAAGAAATTGTACAAACATTGGCAGATGGGAACAAGATCAAAATGATGTCCGATCCAATGGAAGTTGCAGGTCAAATTGAATAAAATGCTGGATTCAAGGAAGGAGATGAAGTGGCGGTTAACCAGAAATTTAAAATCAGCATGGATTCTCAGGATTCAATTTTTGAATCTAATTAGTTTAAAGGTTTGGCTGATGAGGATAATATGGGTGATGGTTTGTTAGGAGAAACCAGTGCTGATCATAATTCAAATAATAAGGTTAATGTGATGGCTTTCTCTCCAACTAACTTAGCTCTCATGGAGGCTGAAAAGAAGGATGAAAAGGAGCTGAAGCCTATTTCTTCTCCAACAAATCCAGCTAGCCTTATGCTGGAGGACGGTCTAATTGAAGGAAATAACGAATCTACTATTATTTTAGAGGATAATTAGAAGGTTGTTGGGAATTTGGAAATTCAAATTCCACAAATGATGGAGGCGGTTAAGGAGAAATCTGAGAAGGAGCAGATTTCAGATTCAACTCCTATTAAGACAACAAATATTTCTAAAATGTTTGTTAATGTTGATGAAATAAAAGATGGTTTTTATAAAACCATTTCTCCACATTCATCAATCAATTTAAAGTTCAAAAGAGCTGTCTTATTGAAGAATAAAAAAGTCTCTTCTTTGGAGCTTGGTTCTCCAAGTTCTAAACACAAGCTGTTCAAAGAACTACAAGATCTTGGACCGGTGAAAGAACTACCTAGAAGAAAGATGGCTGATCACAAAGAGAAAAATGGTTTGAGAGGTTCTTCTTCCATTTTATCTCACTAAAAATGCAAAAAGTTTCTCTCGTGGATAACAACATAACAAAGATATACTTGAAGAAGGAGCTTATGATCATAAAGTTTGGTGAACTAATACCAAACTTTTGGAATTTATTTTTGAATTGTAATTTTCTTTTTAGCTGTTATTTCCTTTTTTTACTTTTAATTTGTTTTTTATAAACTTTGTCTAAATGATAATAGGATCTTTACTAATTCTTATTTTCTAACTGGATGGGAACTTTGGGATACTAATCAACCCTCGGGTTGTCTTAAATTTTTGTATCCCCTGCATCTCAATAGTTTCAAAATAGGAGATAGTGGATTTCATTTCATTTATAATAAGTTTAAATTAACAAATTTTGTTTTAATAAGGTCCCTTTTTCTTATCGAAAAATGGATCATTATCTTTTATTACCTAGTTTGTATTAGGTTGTCTTCTCTTTATTTTAATGCAATTTCTGCATTTCTTAAAAAAAAAAAATAAGAAGGAGAATGGGATGTTGATAAATTGAAGCTCTTCTTTGGACCAGATTTGATTGAAATCATTAACAAGGTCCATATTCTTCCTTATATAAATGAGGATCAATTAGAACTCAAATTCAAGTTCTCAGGTAAATCAATTTTAGCTTTAATTTCTATAAAATCTGGAACTTATGGAAGTGAAGATCCAACATGGAAATGGAGGAAAAATTGGAAGCTTAGATCCCGAGTAAGTCTTTTTTGGTGGAGACTTGGCATCAATGATTTACCATCAAATGTTTTATTGAATCACAGAAATCTATCAAGGACTAAAGATTGCCTAAGAGGATGCAAATATGTGGAAAATGAATTCCATATTGCGGTCAATTGTCAAAAGTTGATACAGATTTTCAATGTTATTAGAAGTTGGGGATTCTCTGTTCCTGTATTTAAATCCTTTGAAGATTATTTTAGAGCTTTAAATTTAATGGCCATTAATGATCCTTTAATTGGTAACATTTTCTGTTCTGAGGTTTTTTAAATTGGATCAATAGGAACACTGTGACTCATGGAGGAAAGGAAGATAGCACCTCTTTCATAGCAGCCAATGCTATCAACATGGCTGAAGCATCTTTCAAGAAAAAATTCGGAATACTAGGAAACTAACCAGCTCTCACAACTGACATTTCATTGGTTTCGTCCTCCAACGGAATGGATTAAATTGAATATAGATGCCTCTATTAAAAATAATTACAATGCTGGTATAGGCGGTGCCTTCCGAGATCATAGAGGGAGGCTACTATGTTCTTTTGGTATTAAGTGTAAACACTGGGATCCAGCTCAAATGGAGATGTATGCTATCTTATTTATAAAAATTTTTATTCTTCATGGGAGATATGATTACAAAGGAATCATCATAGACGGGGAAATAAGAATATTATAGATTTTTTTAATAAAATCTTTAATATGCAACCAGGTTCTGAGGAAGACTTAGACAATTTGGACTTCTCTTTTCTTTTGGAGTTAAATTAGGTTCTTTTCCACTTTGTTCATAGAAATAGCAATAAATTAGCAGATTTTTATGCTAATTATGCTTGCTCCTTTTATTTCTTTTGGGATGATCTCAGTAGTAATAAGGTTCCTCTGAGTTTTATTTTGTTACTCAAGGAGGACTGTGATTGTGAAGCAATCACTTAGTTTATTGTACTTATCTTTTTTTTTAATAAAATTTTTCTCTATGCATTCCATTAAAAAAAAAGATTACGAGTGTCCCTCATTACTTTCTAATATTATAAAAGGCTATGTAAAGTGGGGTATAGTTCCTATGACTTGGTTCGATGAATATGCTCCACAGCAAGCAAGGGATTGGCGGACTGATCTCCCTCAAACCTTAGAAGGTTTTGGTTATATGGGGTAGAATTAATCTAATCGTGCCAATATTCATAGTCTCTCATTCTTATCTGGTTATTTCTCTTACAGATGAAAAAGTCTCAGATGATGATAAAGATAGGGTCTTTGATGCTTCAAGAGAGTTTAAAGATGGCTCTACTTTCGCCATGGATGAACTATACGAGGTAAACTTACGCACTAATCTGATCCTAGGCCTATTTTTTATAGTGCTTTACTATCTAATTTAAAGGCTCAAGATTACATAAAGTTATTCTCGGAGCTTAAGGATTGCTTTGCCTGTAATTACATAAAATGCCCATCTAAACCTAGATGTAGCAATTCATAAGTTAGCTGTTAAGCTTAAGGCAGTCCCTATTAAGCAGTCATCTCGTACAATGAGGTTAGAGATTGAAAAATATGTGATCGCCAAAATTAAGAAGCATTAGAAGCTAGTTTCATTCATAAATAAAAGTCTCCCACTTGGCTTATCAATATTACTCTAGTTTGAAAGAAGAACGGATAGATACGTGTCTATATTGATTTCCATGATTTAAATAAGAAATGCTTAAAAAATGATTTTCCTCTTCCTATCCCCTAGATTATGGTGGATATAACATCATCCCATAGCATTTTATCATTCATGGATGGTTCATCTGGGTATAACCAGATAAAGATGGACCCCAAGGATAAGAAGTTCACTTCATTTCATACACCAATAAATGTATTTTTTTTCAAGGTGATGCGCTTCATTCTCAAGATTATCGCAGCCACTTATCAACGTGCTATGACTGTTATCTTCAATAAGATGGTACACGAGCAAGTTAAATGCTATGTAGATGATTTGGCAATCGAAAGCAAGATCCGTGGATATCACTTATGAGATATATGAATCATTTTTGAATGCCTACGCAAATATGTCTTTAAAATGAATCCCTTAAAATACATTTTTGGGGTTAGTCCATAAAATTTCTTAGGGTTTATAATTTGCTATCGAGGCATTTAGATTGATCTTTCTATGATCAAAGACATAGAGGATTTCAAACCCCCAAAATTCTTACCCAGTGAGATCTTTTCAGGGTAAACTTGCTTTCTTGTGGAGATTTATCTCCAACCTTTCTAGTAGGTGTCACCCCTTCGCTACTCTAGTGAAGAATGATGCTATTTTCATTGTGATGAATGTTTTTAGGAGGCCTTTGAGAGTTTAAAGTGCTACCTAATGAACCCCTCTATTTTGACTGCACTCATCCCACGTAGGCCGTTGATTCTTTACACTATAGCCCTAGATGAATCCTTGGGTATACTTTTAGCTCAAGAAAATAAGAAAGGCAAGGAGAATGCCTTGTACTACCTTAGTAAACAATTAATACCTATAGAACAAAAATACCTAGTGATGAAAAATGAATGTTTACCTTTGATCTTCGCAGTGTAAAAGCTTAGACACTATATGCTTTCACAAATGGTTAACTTGATCGCTAGAGTTAACCTTTCATAGTATTAAATGACCCGTTGACCCTCTCAGGTTGTTAAGCATGATGTTCTATGATCCTACAATAATTTTATATTACTTTTGTCCCTCAACAAGCAATCAAAGGATAGGCTTTAGCTGACTTTCTTGTTGCTAACCCAATTCCTAAAGATTTCCCACTTAATGATGATATACCTGATGAATTAATGATGAGTGTGGATAAATAGGACTCCCCTACTTGGGAGATCTACTTTGATGGGGCATCATCCATTAACACTTCATATCTAAATGAAACTCCCATAATTAGGATAGGTTTCAGACTTATTTTCATTTCCCATGAAGGTCATACTCTATGTTACTCCTATAGTCTTTCAAAACCTTATACTAATAATGAAGCTGAGTATGAAGCTCTTATTTTGAGATTAAACTTTTCCATTCAGATTAGTATTATGCTAGTGAAGATCTTTGGAGATTCTCAACTAATTATAAATTAAGTAGTAGGAATCTATAGAATACTTAAGCCTGAGCTCTTGCCTTATCATAATATAGTAATGAAGCTCTTGTGCTTAATCATTGAAGTAACTTTGGCTAAAATTCCCCGATCTAAGAAATAGTAAAATAGATGTGTTGGCCAAATTAACAAAGGAATTGGCTGACCCAACTGGCAACCCTTTATCTATCATTGTCTGGTGTCATCAGGCCCTGTGCCCAACAGACTTATCCTCTCTCAATTAGATACTCACAGTGTTGGCTATTGAAGAATAGTCAGGTTGGAGAGATCCTTTCATCGAGTATTTAAATCATTATAGGCTTCCGTATGATCTCTCTCTCACTGCTCAAATTAAAAAGAGAGTTTTATTATTAACCTATATAAATAATACTCTGTATTAATGCTTGTTCAACCAAATGTTGTTACGTTGCCTTAATAATAATGAGGCTCATAAGGTCGTGGGAGATATACTTTAAGGGCTTCATGGTGCTCATCAGTCCGGATCAAAAATAAAGGTTAGAATTAAATGCTTTGGTTACTATTGGCCAACTATGATCTGAGATTGTATGGAGTACGCTAGAAAGTCCCACGAGTACCATATTCATAGTACGGTGATTCACCATCCGTTTAATTCGTTACACCCTACTATGTCTTTTTGTCCTTTTGAAGGTTGGGGTATGGATGTAGTGAGTCCTATTCACCCTCCTTTCACTAAGGGTCAAAGGTTGATTTTAGCTGCCATTGATTACTTCCTTAAGTGGGCAGAAGTTATCCAACTTAGGGAAGTTAAATTGGAAGACGTGATATGTTTCTTTCGCGATCACATTATGTACTGCTTTGGTGTTCCGCACCATATCATTTCTGATAATGACCCATCTTTTAGAAGTACTAAGAATTCCATATTTGTCTACCGCCATAACATTAATTGACTTTACTCTTTAATATACTATCCTAAGGCTAATGGCTTGGCGGAGGTATTTAATAAGACCCTCATGCAACTGATAAGAAAAATCCTTATTGCAAATAAATTAAAATAAATTAATAATTACGTGAGGCATTATTGGCTTTTAGGACTACATATCATACTCCTACTCAGTCTACCCCATATGCTTTGGCTTTTGGGGTTAAAGAAATACTCCCACTTGAGGTTGAGCTCAACTCGCTATTTGTGGTAGTTAGTCATAATCCTTTTCATGAGCATAATTCCTAACTACATTTGAAAAACTTAATGGTTTAGAAGTGCTTCAGTTATAAGCTTATCAGAACTTCAAGTTGTACCAAGCCCGTAAGGCACAGTCACATGATAGCCTTGTTTAACAACGTGTTTTCAGGTTGGTGACTTGGTTCTTATTTTATGTAAGCCTGTCATTTCACATCATCATCAAATTGGTAAGTTTGAGCCTATTTGGAAGGCCCCTTCATTGTAGAGCAAGTCTATAAAGATGTTTCTTATCTTCTTGTTAAAGCAAATGACGTTCATCCTATGCTTGTCATCAACGGGCAGTACTTGAAAAAGTAATATGCTTGAGTTTTGAACATCGCAAGAGGAACCCTACCTCCTATAAATATCTCTCTGTGTATGTACCCCCTAAAAGGACCCATCTTATTTTTTGGCAGTCTATTTTGCCATGATAATTTATGCTCTACCACATGATGTTTGTTATGAAGAGTATATGGTTATCCTTGAAGGTGATATGCTAATATTCCATAGGGATATTAGTATTTATGTCTGTGCACATCAACCACATTAGTGCTTGTACATAAAATCCTCTATTCATCCTCCCATTTGTGGGGATTTTACCCTATCAGTTTTGCTTGTCACCCCCAAGTGCGATCTGAGATACCAAAACCAATAATTAAAATCTTTTTCTGAGATCAGATACTGGGTCCATGCCCACCTATGTTGGTTAGGTGTGGCAATGTAGATACACAATCCTTATGATCAATTTCTTTCTCCCTTTAATTTTGTTATGTTGTGCTCCCCATATTCATTCATGTGATAGATGTGGCATAGGTTATCAAAGCCAATATTTCAATTCTTTGCTAGATCATATATAATTTCTCTCTTGGCAATTTTATTCATGTAGCAAACATGGCCTGGTTTATCAATGCCAACCCTGCTTCCCTCTCCTTGTGTTCCTATTATTAATTATGAATATATATAATTAAATAAATACACATATATATACAATAATAATAATAATAATAATAATAATAATAAAAGAGAGGAAGCTCTCTATTGAGCAAAATAGATTTCCCTTGTCACAGGCGAAACACGGCTTTACTCTCTAAGTGCCCAATTTTCCCCCCTCTCTTCTCTTCTATTATTTTAGTGTTACAATAACAAAAAAGAGAGATGAAGGTCTCAATTGAGTAAAACTTATTATCCTCTTCATAGGTGGAACCCGGCTTTACTCTCTAAGAGCTTAATTTTTTCCCCACTCTTCTCATCTATTATTTTGATGTGACAATAAAAAAAAGAAAGGAAGCTCTCAGTTGAGAAAAACTAGTTGCACTTATCGTAGGTGGAACTCTGCTTTACTCTCTAGGAGCCTAATTTTTCACCCTCCCTTCTCTTCTATTTTTAATGATGTGATAATAAAAAAGAGAGGAAGCTCTCAGTTGAGAAACACTGGTTACCCTTATTCAAGTAGATCCCAGCTTTATTCTATAATAGCTTAATTTCTTCACTTTCCATTATTTTGTTGATAAAGATACCTATGGAATTCCGACAACTTTTGGATACATGTGGCCACGATGATTTGTCCACTACCACATGGTATCTAAGAGTTGGCTTTGGAAGTGTTAGATAACTTTTTCCTTAAAATTTTCCACTTACTTTTACTTCTTCCCTCACATCCCTACACAAATATGTGTTAGGTCAGTATTGAGGTAACTTTTACTTTCTATGTCATTATTTTAATATAGTTAGGTAGGTAGATTAGTTACTTACTTATTTGGTTGGGCTCCCAACAAAGTCCCTAGGAGGCATACTCCACCACCCAGACTAACTACTCATTGGTTCAAAAAGATTAAGTGGATATTAATCCCTTCCTCATCTACTGTGCCAAATTGGTTAGGTTGGTGTTAAAGCTTCATTTATTGAAAGAGTCTGATAGAGTCCCTGTGAGGCATTTCTCACTACCCTTTTCTTTTATGATGTCTTGCTATAATTAGGCATCAAACCCTAACTCTTAATTCACTAGTTCAAAATGATTAAGTGGGTATTGAACCCTTCCTCATTTAATGTATCGAAGTGGTTAGGCATGTTTTGAAGCTTCTTTGGTTGAGAGAACTCGACAAAGTCCCTTGGAGGCATTTCTCACCACCCTTTTATTTTCTGATGTCTTGCTATGATCAGGGAGGCATCAAGCTTTAACTCTTTATCCACATGTTCAAAAGGATCAAGTGGGTATTGAGTCCTTCCTCATATTTTACATTAAATTGGTTAGGCAGGTGTTGAAGCTTCCTTTATTGAGAGAGCCTGATAGAGTTCCTGGGAGCATTCCTCACTGCCCTTTCTTTTTGGGATATCCTATTATGATCAGGCAGGCGTCATACCCTGACTCTTTACTCACTAGTTTGAAAGGATAAAGTTTGTACTGAGCCCTTCCTCATCTACTATGCTATATTAGTTATGCAGGTATTGAAGCTCCTTTGGTTGAGAGAGCCCTACAGAGTCCCTAGGAGGTATTTCTCACCACCATTTTCTTTTTGGATGTCTTGCTGTTATCAGGAAATCATAAGGCACTGACTATTTACTCACTGGTTTTAAAAGATTGAGTGGATATTGAACGCTTTCTCATTTACTGTACTGAATTAGTTAGGTAGGTGTTAAAGCTTCCTTGCTTGAGAGAACCTAATAGAGTCCTTAGGAGACATCCCAAGGTTACTTAGCATTAGGAATCACTTTGATTACAAAAGACTCAATAAAGGAAAAAAAATGTTTACAAACTGACTCAGACCTAGTCTACCCACTCTTGAGCTAGTTCAAATTACAGTATGATCTTGTGGACTTAAAATGTTAGAGGGCAAGATAGTCGTAGAGAAATATAAGTGTTTCGTATCATCAAAATCAAATTCCTTAAAAATAGATTAGTAATAATATCCCCCTTTTTGTTGATGACAAACACAAAAATAAAATTCTAAGCAGTTAAGGCAATTCAATGGAAATAGTGTAAAGAAAATACACATGTCGACTACTCAATAACATAATGAAAGTACAAAGCAAACAATGCAGCAAACTACTCCCCCTTTTGATATCACAAAAAGGAGGAGGAAAGTTGAATATAAACAGAGCAAAAACTAAACAAATAGAAACAAACAATAATGAAAAAAAAAAAGCAAATAAAAAAAGATGGCCCCTGATCATCTGAAGGAGGTGGTGGTGGTGGTGGATACTGAAAGTAGCTAGACAAAGTAGTGAATTGGGCTCCCAACTAGGCCTTGTCCAGGTCATGCTGGTGCTGTAGGAAAATAATGTCCTTAGTATATTTCTACTCCTGTGTAATAACGTAAGTCTCAAAATGGGTCTCCTACTGATCTACTCGCTCCACCAGCTGATCTAGCTGAGAGTGCTGGCAGAGCGGAGTGGGTACATGAACAGATGTTGGCACTGCCTCTCCTCAGCTCCATCGGCTTCCACGCCCCCAAGGTGTAGACGAGTACTGTGAAGAATGTGGAAGTAGTTGTTGGAGTAGAAAGTTGGTTTGAAGTTTAGTGGAGCAGGATATTATGGGTTATATTTTGATTCTAAGACAAAAGAAATGATATGTCCTAGGGTTAGATTTAGCTTCCTCCTATGCCCTAGATAACGAATGGTAGGAAGATGCTCAATGTAGCAAAAAATTAAATAAGTGGCATTAAAATCTTGATGAAATAAAATGTAAAAGGTGGTGATGAAAAGAAGTGGTGTGATATGAACGCGATCCCCAGCTTTTTGAAAAATGGAAGTGCAAAGGAAATGTTGGACAGTCCTAGCATCTTTGAGTAAGATGCAAGTCTCTCCAATATGAAAGTGAGTATTGGTGTTACGAAGAATGCGGTTGGCTATAGCCCAATTGGGGTCAGAACATAGGGTGTGAAGTTTGTCACCTATGGTGAAAAGATGTAAAAGCTCAGCACAATCCTAATATGTAATCTCGACAGGACATCGATTCACATAGGATCCAAGAGAAGTAAGGCAAAATTTATATGGCGACTAGCAAAAAAATTGAAAAGTAGATTGTAATTAAAAGGTATAGTAAGAGTAAGGAGAAAACATAAGGAGGAGTGAGCAAAGAGATCAAGTATTGTATATGAGAGAATATTCAGATTTATAGACCAGGATACCATGATTCCTGCTATCTTGTATCTTTGGAAGGCAGCTTGATTATCTGAATTAGTGACTCAAGGATCAAGAGTAGCCCTTATAGAGCTCTCAAAAGGGTAGTGAGATTGCTTTCCACCTTCCACGATCAAGAAAAGCAAGAAACTAGGAAGTAAGGCAAGTAGAGGAAGAGGGTGTGAGAAAAATGGCTTGATGTGCTCGAAATTTAATGAATCGGCCCGATCATCTTGGACGATCACAGAATCGTCCAGGATGATCGGGTACAATAATTACATCCAAGAGGATTGGTCAAAAAGGTGGTCCTATCATCCAGGAAGATCAGATATCTCCTTGGATGATTAGACATAGGACATCATCCCGAGGTCAAGCTGGATGACCGTTGAAAAGAAGATCGTCTTGTCCAATTAGGTGGATCTTTTAGGATGATGCACAATAATGGATTGTACTGTATAAAATGTTTAAAATATTGGCATGTGTATCATCCAGAACGAACAGGTGGATGATCATAAATAATGGATCATACTAGCCGAATTTAAAGTTTAAAAAATATATTGCCTTGTGTATCATACAGGATGAAGAGAATCATCTGGAATGATCATAGATGAATGAAGAAGGAGATGATCAAATCATCCATGAAAATAAAGCATCATCTAGGATTAATAAAAGCAGATAGTTCAGAATATCCAGTAGATGGAATTTTAAAAGTGAATTGGACTGATCAACCGGGATGATGTGACAAAAAGTTTAAAATTGAGGATGGATGAAAATGATCAGAGAAGGCCCAAAGACATAACAACACCATAAAGAACAAAATATGAAAAAGATAGAAAAGAAGAGATAAAAAGAAAAGAATATTTTTTTTAGTTTTAGCACGACAAGAATATGATAAATGCTCCATGTAATTGAAATTTAAAGACTTGTAAGACCAATGAGTTAACATTGTCGAAATCTGAAAATGGTAGAATATCCGAACCTGTTAACCCTAGCTCAAACTTCTTTTAGGGAAAAATTATCTTTTGAAAACAAAAGATCTAACTCAGAATAAACTAATTGGGTAAGGAAAAAAAATCCATTCAAAACTTGGTTTCAGAGAAAATATCTTATAGAATAATATAAAAAAGTAATTTGTCACAATCATGAAATTTGAAATCAAGCCTTTGAAAATATCAAGTAACACATGAATTCTTCTAAGCTTTAAAAGTTTGAAAGAGATGTAAGCTTATCTTTTGTAAGCTCATTCTATACCTCTTGTCAATTAAATGGCGCACTTTGTGCATCTTTTGATTTTTGATATACTTTTGTGTATATTTTTTCAATTTGGCGTCATTACGCATCTTTTTGTTTTGGCATCATTGACCACTTTTTTTTCTGTTATATTTTTGAACTAGATCCCTTTTTAAAACTCTTAGATACTTTTAGTTGTGAGTAGATCTTCTAGATATTAGAAAAGAAAATCTCACTCTCTAATATAAGGAAGAATAAACCACAAAATAGACTCAAAATCATATGATAAATATAATGATAAGATTTCAAATTACTTAAAAGTTATATAAAGACTTTGAACATAATATATATAAGGTATATTACTGTAGCAAAATACAAAAGATCTTAATTGCAAAATCCAGTTGTTAATTTGAGATAGACTATTGTTTAGAAAAGAAAATTACACCATTAAAAGAGGTTAGAGGGAGGGAAACCATCATTGGTGTTTCTCCATTTAACTGATTTAGAGATATTTAAACATTAGCTATAAATCTCCAAAAAATAAAAACTAAGAAAAAATATCATAAAGAAAAAAAAGAAACCAAAGTAAAAATAACTATAACAGTAAAGATGAAAAGTTAAGAAAAACTATGGCAGATAATAACAATAATTACCATAGTAGTAAGCATGCAATTTTCAAATTATTAAGTAACAAGTTTAAGTAATTATGAGCTGCGAGCCTTCGCTGTCCAAGTATCATATGCTCCCACGAGGTCTTTGATGAGAGAACAATTGTCAGATTTAGAAACCCAAACAGATTTTGGTCCCTTCTTATGAAAAGAAGAATGCAGTGTATTTGTGTTATGCTGTGAAACATGCAATTTTTGTCTCCATACCCAATGTGTGCCATGTTGAATAGTGCAAGTGTGTGAAATATGTCCTAGCATGCCACAAGAAAAATATCTAACTCCAGGAAAAGGATTTACTAATCTATTATGGTGGTGATATTATGTGATGCATGCAATATTGGTTTATTTTCAAAAGCTTTGAGTTTTATTTTTAGTAAATCATGCTCATCAATTAAATCAGAATTTTTTTTATTTAACTCATCAAATTCATCAAGTAAAGATATGTGATTGTTATAAAGTAGAGTGTGATATTTACTTAAACTTTCATGGTCTCTTTGCAAATTCAAAATCTCCAAATTTAAACTAGCTTACTTTTCACAAATTTTAACTAATTGATCATAGGTTGGTTCACATACCTCTTCTTGATCAAATTGATCAAGATGATCACTCATTAAGCATAAATTTGTTATCTCCTCTTCAGCTTTAGTTTCGGATGAGTTAGATGCAGAATCTGCCTAGAAAGCTTTTTGATACAACTTCTTATCCTTCATATATTTGGGTTGCTCCTCACTCTTCCCCTTACTTGGGTGCTCCTTAAGTGTAGGACAACCAGCTTTAACATGTCTAGGCTTCCTACATTCAAACCAAATAACATCAGAAGAACTTTAATAATATTTGTTATCTTTATCTCTTTTCCACTTATGATGATACTAGTTGTTCTTACTTAAAAAGCTTTTAAATTGTCTTGTAATGAATGCAACATCATCATTTTCAGATCCGGAAGAATCAGTGACTGTGTTGTTAGCCTTTAGTGCTACAATTTTCTCCTTCTTTTACTCACTTGCATCAAATTTTTTTTGATTCACCCCTAACTTGTAAGTAATGAGTGATCTAAGTAAGTTCTCAATTAAATAAGTATTTAAATCTTTAGATTCAGTAATTACAGTGATCTTAGCATCAAAAGAAGAATACAAGCATCTCAAAATTTTATTAACTCTTTCATAATTAGTTAGCTCTTTTCTTAAAGCATATAATGAGGTGACAATTTAAGTAAACCTTGTATACATATCAAAAATTGATTCAGAAGATTTCATATGAAAAAGTTCATAGTCATGCAATAAAATATACAACCTAGATTTATTAACTTTATTGGTTCCTTCATAAGTTACACATAATCTATCCCAAATTTCTTTAGTAGTTGCACAAGTTGAAAGATGCATATAATCTTTAAATTTCAAAGCAAAGAAAAAACAATTCAAGTATTTTACATTAAGTTGTGCTAAATCTCTTTCATCAAAAGTCCATTTAGTAAAAGGAATTTCAATTTTAATTTCATTAAATTCAAAAGAAGGTGGTGTATAACCTTCTTTAACAAGCATCCACATATGATAATCAAGTGATTGTAAAAACATAGATATGTGAGTTTTTAAAAATAAAAAGGAATATTATCAAACAAAGGTGGTCGTGTAATAGAATATCCTTCCGTTGTATTACGATTACCAATCTTAGCCATGAACTAAAATTCAAAAGTTTTCTAAAACTTATTTTTATGAATCCCGCTCGGATAGCACTTGAAAGTGCTCTGATACCACTTGAAAGTGCTATGATACAACTTGAATCTGCTCTGATAACACTTAAAAGTTCATTAGGTATGTTAAGCCCTTATGAAATAGTCCTAAGGCTAACCAAGAGGGGGATGAATTAGTATTTTAAAAAATCTTTCGATCAAAACACAAACTTAAACTAAAACCTAGATTCACCACATAAATCAAAGTATGAAAATTAAATGTGGAAGCAGTAATAAAGAACATAGAAATCTATAGTGGTTCAGTCAACACAACCTATGTCCACACCTTGGAGGCAACCTACGAGTATTGCGCTAAACTCAATGTCTCTCCTTTTTCCCCCACATCAAGGTAAGGAATCCTTTACAAACCAACTTTCCACCAACCCATGTGAGACAGAGAACCTAACTCCTTTTGTTTCCTCCAAAAGTAGGCAGAGAAACCAACTCCTTTTCCTTCCTCTTGAAGCAGGAAAAGAACCCAACTCCTTTTGCTTCCTCCTAAAGTAGGCATAGAACCTTGATCAGATGCTGAAGTTTACCTCTCTAGAACCCCCAAGGAACTAAGGGTGACAATTTGAGAAGAAAATGATGGATCCTTGCTTGGAGCAACCTTTATGAACCCCCTCACAAACTCCCCATCATAATATCCTCTCTCTCTCTCTCTCTCTCTCTCTCTCTCTCCCTCTCTCTCCTTTGCTCTTCCTCTCCTCTTGGCTCTCTCAGGTCAAAATAATAACATAAGATATTCTAAAGGGTATAACAAGTGCTCTTAAATATATGAGCATCGGAATTGATCATTAATTATAACTTGTCGACTTTATCTTCCATGGTGATATAAATATCATCATGTACGATCAATGCAATTTAAGCTCAATCTGTCAGGATGATCTGAAGAAATTTATTCATATTATCCAAGATGATACAATATTGTCCTGTATGATTAGTACAAATCATGGAACATCATCCAGATTATCACCCTGAATGAATGTTTGTATGATGAAAAAATAGCTTGATCATCCAGGCCAATCTCACAATCATCCCGGACGATTAGTACAAATCCATGAAAATCATCCTGAATATTACCCTGGATAGAAGCTGTCTGATATGTGATCATTTAGGAACAACTAAGGTTTTTGAACTTATCGTCTTGGTCGATCCCATGATCGTCTAGGATGATATAATTGTATCAATCAAGCCTTAATTGCTTTCCATAATTACCAGATGAATTTAGGCATGATTGTGTTGCATCATCCAACATGATGCCCTGGCTGATGTCCAAAAATAAATAATACCTAAATAGATTTGGCGGTTGATTTTTTCTAATTTGAGCCTATCATCCTGGCCGATACAAATATCGTTCAGGATGATCTGATTAATGATGGCTGCCTTAACCAGAATACCCTAATTAGGGTTTCTTTTTTCAACTGATTGTTCAAGATAATTTTTGGATCATCTTGGTTAATGTGAACGAAAATAGAGAACTCTAAAAGAATTCAAAAAAATTCCCTTTAAGTGTGTGTGTGTAAGGTACTTTGATTATAATAGACTCAAGAAAGAAAAAAATGTTTACAAATTGACTCAGACATATTCTACCCAATCTTGAGCTAGTTCAAATTGCAGTCCAATCTTGTGGTCCTGAAATGTTAGAAGGCAAGAGAGTCATAGATAAATAGATATGTTTGCTATCATCAAAGTCATATTCCTTAAAAAACAAATTCGCAACATAAACCAAATAATATCATATATGCAACTAGTTTTATTTTGCCAAAAGGAGAACCCAAACTCATTTGGCTTCCTAAGACTAACGTTTGATTATTTTGTAGGTATGTTCTCATACAAGATCTCATGAGAGCATTTGAAGCATATGATTGGAGACACTGCACAATTCAGGTTGTTGGAAGCCAGGAATTGAGGCAAGGTTATACTAGGTGATAATACCACTAGGAAAGTGGTTGACAGAGGTATGATCGAAAACATACAAAATTTTTTCATAAATTATGTATTATTTGTTGAAGACTTAAAGCATAATTTATTAAATATTAGCCAAGTATGTAATAAAGGGTATAATATTAATTTTTTTTTTAACTAGATACATATTAAACCTAAATGGAAATAATGTATTGTATGGAATTTGGGTAAATAATGTTTATATGGTAGGTTTGAATTGTATTAAATCTCCTAATAGTTTTTATTTAAAATAAATTTCTGATGAATCATGGTTATGGCATAGGAGACTTTGTCATGCTAGTATAAAAAAACTTAGGAAAATTATCTAAAAGGATTTGGTTAGAGGTATACAAAAGTTAGACTTTACTAAAGATCAACCATTGTGATGTATGTCAAATAGAAAAACAAGTGAAGTCCTCATTTCATTCCAATAAGGATCTTAGAACTAGTAAAACAATAGATTATATAAATGGATCATTTTGGACCGATTAGCACTGTAAGTCTAGGAGGGAAGGTATATGGATTTGTTATAGTTGATGATTTCTCATGATTCACATGGGTTAAATTTTTATTTCATAAGAATAAATCATTTGAGAAATTTAGAGATTTTTTGACATGGATTCAGAGGAAACTAAGGTGTAAAATTTGAACAATTCAAAGTAATCACGAGGAGAATTTGAAAATAAAAAAATTGAGGATTTTTGTAAAACACATGGAATTGATCAAAATTTTCTACACCTAGGACCCTCAGTTAAATGGGATAGTCGAAAGAAAGAACATAACATTAATTGAAGCTGCTAGAACCATGTTAGTTGAATATAAACTTCATAAATATTTTTAGGTTGAAATAATTAACATTGTATATTATGTTCTGAATAGGGTGAACATAAAGTCAAAATTGAATAAAACACTCTATGAGCTTATTAAGGGTAGTACACCTAATTTATCACATTTGTATGTTTTGGATGTAAGGTGTTCAAACATAATAATGGAAAATCTTTCTTAGAAAAATTTGATCCATAATAAGATAAAAAACATTTTCTTGGCTCTTTAGTATTGAAAATTATATAGAGTATTTAACAAAAAAACTTTGGTAGTTGAGGAGACTATACATGTTGTATTTGATGAATATAGAATATTAGAAGAGCAATGTTTGAAAGAAGATCATTTAGAAAATAACTCCCAAATGATTTAGAAGATTAATTTGGAAGAAAATTTGGAGATAGAAAACTCATTGTTTAGATATTTGGTAGTGAGGGTGTTAGGACTAGATGTGGACTTGCAAAGAAGTCAATCATTCTGAATTTATTTCATTGATAAATCCCATAAAAATAAATCAAGCACTTTTAGATAAATTTTGAATTTTGACAATACAAGAAGAATTAAATCAGTTTGTAAGAAATGATGTCTGGGAATTAATTATAAGGCAAAAGGATCAAAGTATAGTTGAAACTAAGTGGGTAATTAAAAATAAAATGAATGACTCAAGAGTTATTATTTAAAATAAGGCTAGATTGGTGGCTAAGGGGTATAATCAAACTAAAGGAATTAATTTTGAGGAGACTTTTGCACCTGTAGCAAGACATGAAATAATTAGAGTTTTATTAGCCTTTGTCTATTTTAAAGGATTTAAATTATATCAAATGGTGATTAAAAGTGTCTTCTTGAATGGAGCAATTCAAGAGGATGTTTAGGTTTTGAAAATTTTAAATTCCCTAATCATATTTTTAAATAAAAAAGGCATCATACGCAATGAAACAGACACCTAGGGCTTGGTATGAGAGGTTAAGCACTTTTCTACTTGAGAGATCTTGTGAAAATTGAAGTGTGAACATCATTCTCTTTTAAAAGAAATTGGGAGATTATATGCTCATTATTCAAATTTATGTTGATGATATAATATTTGGATCTTCAAATAAGAACTTTTGTGATAAAGGTTTTAAAATAATTAGTGAATTTGAGATGAGCTTACTTATAGATCTTAGTTATTTTCTTGGTTTTAGCATTAAGCAAGTTAAGGAGAGAACATTTTTTATTCAGTAAAAGTTTGTTAAGAATATCCTCAAGAAGTATGAAATTGACAATACTAAACTAGTTAGTACACTTATAAATTCCTCAGATCAATTGGATAAAGACCTAATGGGAAAATCTGTTGATCAAAAGAAATTTAGAAGAACTATTGGACCTTTACTATACTTGGCAGCTAGCAGAGCAGATATTATGTTTAAAGTTTATTTGTGTGCTAGATTTTAATCAGATCTAGAAGAATCACATTTGACAGTGATAAAAAATATTTTAAGATATCTTTTGGAAATACAAAACATAGGAATTTGGTATCCTAGGTGTTGAGATAGTTGCTATTTAGTTCTTAATTTTTGATATTCCTGCAACTTATATATTTTTTATGATTCTAAATATTATTGCTTTGATTATTATTTCTCCTAACATATTTTGGAAGAATTATTTTGTTATTTTTGTGTACTAATATTATGGAAAATCATACTCCAGATTGTTGAAGACTTCAAATCAGATTAGTTTTGGGGTTATTATAATTGAAGTTTGTATTTTTCATTTTATTGAGTCTAAGAGAGTGTGATTGTAATTGAGTAACTATGCACACATACACTAGGGGAGAAATTTAAATCTATAATTTTGAAACTGATCAAATTATACGATTTCCTTTTATACGGGATGATCTGATCAGTTATTTTCCCTTTGAGCAATCAAACGAATAGGAAGTAAAAAATTTTCTATGGATCGTACTATATGATATACCATTCATATATACCTTCTAGAGTACAAAATGGATGGATCCCTTTTCATCCCGACTGTTAGTCCCGATGAGATTGAAAATTCATATAACTAATCATATTGTGTGATATACCATTCGTACATGTCTACCAGAGTATGAAATGGATGTGTCCCTTTTTGCCCTGACTGTTCATCCCGACGAACTTGAAATTTTATATAACTGATCATACTGTACGATATATGATTCGTACATGCCCTACAAAGTACGAATTGGATGGGTCCCTTTCATCCCAACTTTTCATCCTAATGAATGTGAAAAATTTCTAACTATTTATACCGGATCAACTTGATTCTTACCGAATGATGATTATGTACAAATTATTTCATATCGATTCACAACAAGTTCGCACCCAATAATATTTGAACTATTCGTACATACAAACATACGATCGTACTGTACGAACGCGTACACATGAAATTAAAAATTTTAGTTTTTTTGGACGATTTTTCTTGTCTTTGTTAAAAAGGTCCACAGGGTAACTCAAAGGTAAGGATCTCTTTATGATTTTGGTGTTTACTCTTCTTTTCTTCTTTTTAATTACGCGTGAGAAGATGTTTGGATAAGATCTGGCACTCTACCAACACGTGGATGGTGTGAAAGGATGATGGTACTCTACTGACACTTGGAGGGTATGAATGGATGAAGATATCTGCCTACAATTTCTATGGTGTGAAAGGATGATGGTTCTTTGCCGACACTAGGAGGGTGCGAAAGGACAACGGTTCTTTGCCACATTAGGGATTGGTGGAAGGGAGGTTTTTTCAAAGGCTTCTCCTCCATATTATTGGAGCAATAGGAGAGTCACTTAAGTAATAGTGACATACCTAAAGAGGGAGTCTTTAGTAAGTGGATGTAGGTCGTGTTTGATCGAACCACTATAAGTCTGTCTTTTAATTTCTGCATTTTATTTTTTTTAAGTTATTTGTTGTAGTTGAAAGTTCATATAAAAACTTAAATTAACTTTCTAGAAAATTCTAATTAGTTTTTTATTTAAAAGATTCAAGAACCATTTTAAATTACCAATTCACCCCCCTCTTGGTTAGCTTTGGGTTAATATCTTAGGTTTAACAACCTATAGGAATCAACAACTGGTAACAGAGCTTTATTTAAAATCATAAGTTTAGACAACTTTTTAAAAAATGAGAGTGACTACTTTTGGAAACATCGATCACTAGACCTCCATTATTATATAATATTCCTTTCGATTTTTGGAAAACATGCATATCAACTTTTCTGCAATTACTAGATTATCGCATGTGGTTTTAGTTCAAGAAGGGTATACTAAACCAACTAGATTAGTTGATTGCATTAGAGTTGAATCACACTTTACTGATTGGACTCTGGAATAATGTGACTTAGCACAGTTAAATGCTAAATGCGTAAACAATTTCTTTTATGCACTTAAGTTAGAATATTATATGCAGATTTCCACTTGCAAAAATGGAAAGGACATATGGGATAGGCTTTGTATTACTTATGAAGGGCCTAATGAAGTAAAGCAATCTAGAATAAATATCTTGTTGCATGACTATGAATTATTTTGCATGAAATTTATTGAATCTATTTCTCACATGTATATAAGATTCACTCAGATAGTCACTTCTTTGCATGTATTAGGTATGGATTTAATGAATGCTAAAATGGTAAATAAAATATTTTATTATTTGCCTATTCTTATGACACTAAAATAACTATCATTCTATAGTCTAATGATTTAAATCTTTACTCTATTTTTAGTCTTCTTGGATCAATAATTACTTACGAGCAAGGAGTGAATCAAAGGAAGATTGATGCAGGTGAATAACAAAAAGAGAAGAACATTACACTGAAAGGGGACGACTCAGAGAGTGATCAGTCACAACTTCAGGATAAGGATTACATTACCTTGATGACTATGTAATTTAGAAGTTTTATTAAAAGGAGGCAGAGAAGATGCTAGTACTGGGACAAAGGTTAGTTCAATAAAAATATTAAGGCTTCTAATGATGTGATTTGCTATGAATGTAGGAAACTTGGACATATATAATTGGATTTCCCAAATCTAAAAGTCACTCTTAACAAGGGGAAGGTAAAAGAGAAAGCAAATGTGAAGTAGGGCAAGAAGAGATTTCAAAGGGCTTTTTGGGCAAACAGCTTCAGATTTATCAAAAATAGTAAAGGAGGAAGTCACCAACATGTGTTTAATGGCCAATAATCTTGATTAGTTAGATCAAGAAGAATTATGTAACTTGATCTATAATGAATTATTAGAAGTTTATAAAGAATTTATAACGTATATAGAAAACTTAATAAAATATATACTAGTCCAAACCTAGAAATATACGAATTACAAAAATAATATGAAGTACTTAGGAAAGATCACTCATTGATAAATAACAATCACATGAGATTAAATGATGAATTCTATTACTTGAATAAAAAGAATGATCTTTTGAAAACATCCTATAATCAATTGGAAAAGTTTTTAAAAATTTCAAGGATGAATCTGAAAATAGAGATCACTATTTAAAATATGATATTAATGTGTTAGAAGAAGCAAACACATTTCTTAAGTTGAAAGTGAAAGCTCTCGAGGAAAATAGAAAACTCACAACACTTGAATATTTTATAAATTGTATTTTGAGGTAAGAATTTTTAAAACCCAAAAAGAGAAAGATTTAATATATACAATTAAGAAACTCATTTTTTAGAGTTAAATGCTACACTTATGGGATAATTGGATATATTTCAGCCACTTGTACTTTGGATAGAAAACCTCATTTAGTGTGGATACCTATGATGCATAAATTAAACCATACCATACATGCATCAAGTTTTAAATTGTCAAAAGGAGAACCCAAACTTATTGGTTTTCCAAGTCTAATGTTTCATTGTGTTACAGGAATGCTCACATACAAGGCCTCGTGTGAGCATTTGGTATCTGAATAGTGGTTGTTAAAAGAAAATGACTAGATATATTAAGCAATTCTTATCGCTGGAAGCTAGAAATTGAGGCAAGGTTACACTGGGAGATAACACCACAAGGAAAGTGGTTGGTATAGGTATGATCGAAAACTTGTAAAATTTTTTCATAGAAAATGTACTGCTTGTAGAAGGCTTAAATTACAATTTGTTAAGTATAAGCCAGCTTTGTGATAAATGGTACGGTGTAAAATGTTTTTGCACTAACTGCATATTTAGTCTAAATGGTAATGATATTTTGCATGAAAAAAGGGTAAAAAATATTTATATGCTAGATTTGAATTGTATTAAAATTCCTAATTCTTTATATTTAAAAATAATTTCATATAAATCTTAGTTTTGGCATATGAGACTTTGTCACGCTAACATGAAAAATCTTAGTAAAATTGCCCAAAAGGATTTAGTTAGAGGTATACCAAAATTAGTCTTTACTAAAGATCACTTTTGTGACGCATGTCAATTAGGAAAATTGGTATAGCCCTCTTTTCAGTCCAATAAGGATCTTAGAACTAGTAAAACATTGGAGATTTTTCATATGGATCTTTTTGGATTGATTAGCACCGTTAGTCAAGAAGGGAAGGCATACAAATTTATGATAGTTGATGATTTCTTGAGGATCACGTGGGTTAAATTTTTATTTTATAAAAGTGAAACATTTGAGAAATTTAGAGACTTTTCTACTTAGATTCACAGGAAATTAGGGAATGAGATTTTAATAATTTAAAGTGATCACGATGGTGAATTTAAAAAAGATAAATTTGAGAATTTTTGTAAAGAAAAAAGAATCGATCACGATTTTTCTGCACCAAGAATCCCTCAGTATATTGGGCTAGTCAAAAGAAGGAATAGAACAATAAATAAAGTTGTTAGAGCCATGTTGGCTTAATATTCACTTCTTAAATATTTTTGAACTGAAATAATTTATATTGTATGTTATGTTCTAAATAGGGTGAACATAAGGTCTAAATTAAATAAAGCACCCTATGTGCTTCTTAAGGGAGAACACCTAATTTGTCACATATGCATATTTTTTTATGTAAGGTGTTCATACATAATAATTGAAAATTATCCTTAAGAAAAGTTGATCCAAAATCAGATGAAGAGATTTTTCTTGGATACTCTAATCTTGGAAAATCTTATAGAGTATTTAATAAATGAACTTTGGTTGTTGAGGAGAACACACATGTTGTATTTGATGAATTTGGAATTTTAGCATAGCCAATTTTGGAAGGAGATGATTTATAAAAAAAACTATCAAAGGAATGAGAAAATTAATTTGAAAGAAAATTTGGAGAAACAAAACTTGTTGCCTAGAGAATTGAAATATTCTAAAAACAACCTAAATGAATTGATTTTAGGTGAACCTAGTGAGGGTGTTAGGATTAGGCATGGACTAAGCAAGGAAGTCAATCATTCTCCCTTTATTTATATGATAGAATGCACAAATATAAATCAAGCACTTTCAAATGAATTTTAGATTTTTGAAATACTAGAAGATTTAAATCAATTTTTGAGGAATGATGTTTGGGAATTAATAGTAAGGTCAAAAGATCAAAGTGTAGTTGGAACTAAGTGGGTATTTAAAAAAAAGTGAATGACTTAGGAGTTTTCATTAGAAATAAGGCTCGATTAGTGGTTAAGGGGTATAATCAAATTAAAGGGATTAATTTTGAGGAGAATTTTTCCCCTATAATGAGACAAAGTAATTAGGATTTTGTTAGACTTTGCCTATTTTAGAGAATTCAAATTCTATCAAATGGATGTTAAAAGTGCCTATTTAAATGGGGTGATATAAGAGGATGTTTATGTTGAATAACCTCCTGGCTTTAAAAATTCAAAATACCCAAATCATATTTATAAATTAAAAAACGTATTGTATGGATTGAAACAGGCACTTAGGGCTTGGTAAGATAGGTTAAGCACTTTCCTACTTGAGAGATCTTTTGAAAAAGAAAGTGTTGATACCACTCTCTATTTAAAGAAATTTAGAGATGATATACTAATTTTTCTAATTTATGTTGATGATATAATTTTTGAATCTTTAAATAAAGATCTTTGTGATAAATTTTCTAAAATAATCAGTAGTGAATTGGAGATGAGCGTAATGGGAGATTTAAGTTATTTTCTAGGTTTAATCATTAAGCAAATTTAGGAGGGAATATTTCTTAATCAGTTGAAGAAAGTTAAAGAAATCCTCAAGAAGTATGAAATGGACAATACTAAACCAGTTAGTACACCTATGAGTTCCTCAGTTCAACTGGATAAGGACCCAAAGGGAAAATTTGTTGATGAAAGGAAATTTAGAGTAATTATTGGATATTTGCTTTATTTCATAGAAAGCAGACCTAACATTATATTTTGTGTTCGTTTGTGTGCTAGATTTAAATCTAATCCAAAAGAATCACATTTGATAGCAGTAAAATGGATTTTGAGATATATCTTGGGAACTCAGAACTTAGGAATTTGGTATCCTATGTTTAACCCATCATTTAAAATAATTGGATATTTAGATTCAGTCTTTGTAGGTTGTAGGGTTGATCGAAAGAGTACATCCGGAACTCATCAATTTATTAGAAATTCTTTAGTTTCATGTTCAAGTAGAAAATATAATTTTGTAGCCCTATTTACTATTGAAGTTGAATGCATTGCCTTAGGAAGTTGTGTGGCATAAGTTTTTTGATTAAAATAATAGTTGATTTATTTATGATTTATAATAGGCACAATTCCAATATATTGTGATAACACTAGTGCTTTTACATTTATAAATATCCTATTCAATATTCTAGAGCCAAACATAAAGATATAAGGCATCATTTCATTAGGGATCATGTATCCAAAGGAGTAAACCATGTTTCTACTGAAAATCAAATTGCATATAATTTTATAAAATCACTAGCCTTTAATACTTTTAGTACATAAGAACAAGGCTAGGTGTGATCGATCTTAATGCTTAAAAAAATTTCTACTAATTTGATATGTTTCTTTGTGTTTTTTTTTTCAATGTATTGTTTATGTGTTTGTTTTTCCTATTTTTGGTTTTTAAAGTTTTATTTGTGTGTGTATTTTCTAATTTTTTGTTTTTATTTATGTTTTATGTGTCATGCCATTTATCAAAACTCCTCTTTCTAAATGTTTGTGCTGAATGTTCTCGGCGTTATATTCATACTGTAAGAAATTCTTTTCGTCCCGTATGAATTTTGTAGCATATTAATTATTTTTTTGGACTTATAAAGTTTTTATTTTCCAATGCATATCATACTGTATGAAATTTATATTGTCTCGGACGATTTGTATTTATTTGTTTGTACACATGTTGATGGTCATATGGGCAAAATCAGTTAATATAACTGATCGTATGTATGAAACTTTGGTTCGTATATACGACCACATGTCATTCTGTATGGGGGATGAACCTAACCTCCTTAAAATGATCTTAAATAACTGATCATCCCAGATGAATACTTGTTTGTCTTTACGATTATCTGGTCAAAAAGTTTGTACGAAAGGATGCTTTATAACTTATGTGATTATGAAAATTCATTTCATTTTAAACGTATTCATTCATACATAAGAAATTATTTTTGTCTTGTTTGAACCAATTATCGTACTGTATGAATCCATTTTTGTATGTATGAATGGTTATTTTTCTTTAAATAAGTGGGCTTTAGAATTCATTTTCATTCACTTCAATAGCCTCTTCCAATCCTTCTCATCTTAGACATGGAAAGTTCTAGTAAGCACGGTAGAGTCACTAAGGGTTCGTCGTCTAGGGGTGGAGATGAAAACTTTCTTTCTAGAGAAAATGAGGATTCTTATCATAAGTTTGTCACTTCTAATATCACTCCATCTAGACTCTTGATTCAAAACGATATTCATTTTGAAGTCATGCCTCTTTTTGTTTCAACTCAATTCGCCTTTATTTTGACTTTAATCCATTCCTATCATAAGGAGACATTCCACTACTTTTTAGCAAACATGAGTTTTAGTGAGGATGAAATTAGATTAAGATCTTATGTCCAAAGGAACCGGGTAGAAATTATTAAGGAAGATCTAGGAACTTTTTTACACTTAAGGACTCAAGAAATTAGAGCGCACACTATGATCTCCAAGTCTAACTTTGATTGGTCAAAAATAAATAAAACTCTTAGAGATGTTTCTCAAGTTGGTCAATTAGCTAGGGTTTATACCTTAAATCAAAATGCGAGGGTCATTCAACATGTTCTTAGAACTTGAAATATTCCTAAGGTTGGAGTTAGCATAAATACTACTCCTCTTTTATCCGCTGTTATCTATCTAATCATGACTTGAGAACCAATAGATGAAGACCAACTCATTCTAGATTACATTCATAACCTTTCAAAAATTTATTTAGTCTCTCGTAAGAGGAAGAATAATATTGCTCTAGGATATCTAGTGAACTAGGTCTTAGAAAAGAAGTACAATATTGTTCATCTTGAGGTCCCACTTAAAATGGCAATCTACTTCACCAATGTTTCTTTTAGAGCACTTTTTGAAAAGAATGACAATTCGAGTGAGTATACTGAGGACGAAGGGGGAGAACCTACACATGCTCCTACTCATGGACTTGACTTTTAAGAGATGGTCCAACATTTTGATTGGTTGGAGAGTTATTCTGATCAACATTTTGATCAAATTCAGATTTATCTAAATCAGTAGGATGCATAGTACCAGCAAGACATGAGTTGGATCCGAGGTCTATTCACTTGGTGAACACCAATGTTGTTATGATGAATATCTATTTCTCTATGTTCAACAAGCCTTCTCTTCCAGACCAGGGCCCCTCAGAGTTCTAAATGTACTTATTATGTGTTATCTTTGCCAGTCCTTTGAGATGTATAGATCTTAGTGATGTTGTTAATGCTTTGTGTACTTGTCCTTATTCTAAATTTTTATTTATGTTATTTTTTTTTTGTTTTTATGACTTGATATCAAAAGTGCTTCATTTAATTTCATCCTTAAATTGATATCAATAAAAAATGTTTTATTTTGATTAGTTGCTTTTATTCATTGTTTGAAATGTAAGTTTGCCTATATGTTAATCCTATCTTAATTGATCTAAAAAGTGTTATGAATTAAAATAAAATATAAAATTTAATTTCATTATGAAATCTAATTTTTCTAAAATCTAAGTTAACTCGATCAAGTTAAGGCTATCAATTTCATGTTCTTTTTAGGCAAATATAATTTAAGTTTTATTATTATAATTTTGATGTCTTATTACTTTTTGTTTCTCTTTTCAATATAATTATGTTTGTAATTAGATAAATTTGATTTTTAAGATTATTAATTTTGGAAAGATCAATTAAAAAATTATATCAAAAGAAATTAAAAAGTGTACAAAAATCGTAAGAATGCGCAATGGTTCGTAGATTGAAAAGAGCTACAAAATTAGACCAAATACAAAAAGATACACAAAGTGTGCTACAAATATTTGAAAAGATGCGTAATGTAGCTAATTGAATTTGTTCTTTCCTCTATCGTTTAATCTTTAAATTCAAATCAATCTAATGTTCAATTATATTTTGTATTAAATATTAAACTTACATAATCTTCATTTTATCACTTTTATAATAATTATCCTTATCTAATTGTCTCGAATGTTTCATAATATTTATTAATTTTTTTTTTCTAAGTTATACTTTAACTTAAAAGTTTTAAATATTTCTTTTTCAACTAATATTAATTAGCTTTGTTATTGTAATTATAGTTCAATTTCTTTTAAGATCAATTACTAAGGTTTCTCATATGTCTTCTTTCATTTCAACCTTTCTATTTCCCTTTTTGTTGTTGTCAAAAGCGGGAGTAATATTTTTTATGTTTTGATGTTTTTGTTTTATTTGTTTTTTGTTTTTTGTTTTTGTTTTTTTGTTAGTGTTGTTTTGTTTTTATGTTGTTTAGCTTTTGTACTTTATAATTTATAAAAATTTTAAAAACAAATTGGTTTGTTCTTAAAGGAATTCCCTTATATTCATATGTTTATTCATTTAGGAAAAGTTAAGGAGGAATGTAGGGTATTCATTTTTATTCAAACTATAATTATTTAGCCATCGTATAAAAGGGAGAGTTTGTTGAGATAGTTGCTACTTAATTCTTATTATTGATATTGTTGCAACTTGTATGTTTTTTATGATTCAAAATATTATTGCTTTGATTATTATTTCTTTTAACATATTTTGGAAAATTTATTTTGTTGTTTGTGTGTACTAACATTTCAGAAAAACCATACTCCGCATTATTGAAGACTTTAAATCAAATCAATTTACAGTTTATTGTAATTTAAGTTTGTATTTTTCATTTTATTAAGTCTAAGAGAGTGTGATTGTATTTGAGTAACTATGCACACACACCAGAGGAGAGTTTAAAATATAAAATTTTTAAACTGATCGTATTGTACAATTTCCTTTTGTATGGTATGATCTGATCAGTTATTTCCCTTCGAGCAATCAAACAAAAAAGAAGTAGAAAATTTTTCAAAGTATGAATCATATAGTATGATATTCCATTCTTACATACCTTCTAGAGTACAAAATAGATGGGTTCCTTTTCATCCTGGTGAACTTGAAAATTTATATAATTAATCATACTGTATGATATACCATTCGTATATGCCTTCTAGAGTACAAAATGGATTGGTCCCTTTTCATCCCGATTGTTTATCCCGTTGAACTTGAAAAATTATATAATTGATCGTACTGTATGATATATGATTTGTACATATCTTCCAGAGTACGAATTGGACAGGTCCCTTTTCGTCTCGATGAACATGAAAATTTTCTAACTGTTCGTAACGAACGAACATGATTTGTACCAGATGATGATCGTGTATGAATTGGGTTGTATCAATTAGAGTTTTTGAACTCGTTTATTATGAATTAGGTTGTTAAACTTAAGCTTATGTCCCAGTGGCTAACAAAGAGGGGGGAGGGGGTGAATTGGTAATTAAAAAATTAATTCCTCTTTTTAATTTTTAAACCAAAAAAAAACTTTAATGATTTTTGTAGAAATTGATTTTCAACCACAATTTTAAAAGTAAAAACACAAAAATAAAAAGGCAGCAAAAAAATAAAGACACGAGGTTTATAGAGGTTCAGTCAAAACAAGTCCTACATCCACTCCCCGGAGGCACCCTCCGAGTATTGCACTAATGCCAATAGTGACTCTTCTTTTGCACCCACAGCAAGGTAGAGAAGCCTTTACAAACACTCTTCCCACCACTACTCGGTGCTGTAGAGAATTATCGTCCTTTTACACTATCCCCAGTGTTGGCAAAGAACCTTCATCCTTTTACACTATCCCTAGTGTTGGCAGAGAACCATCGTCCTTTTACACTCTCCCAGTGCAGGCAGAGAACACTTTGGCTATTCACACTCTCAAAGTGTGGGCAGAGAACCCTTCGTCTATTCACACTCTCCAAGTATGGGTAGAGAACCCTTCGGCTGTTCATACTCTCCAAGTGTCGGCAGAGAAACCTTCGGCTGTTCACACTCTCCAAGTGTCGGCACAGAACCTGATCTCCTTGATAGATCTTCTCACAAGAATTCTAGAAGGAAGAGAGAAAAGAGTGAAGTAATCACAAACCAAGAGTAAAGACTCTTACCTTTGAGTACCAAGTGAAACCTTCACGCTCCAATGGCAAGAAATCTCCTTCAAACACTCTCTCACACTCTCTCCTTGTCGCTTCTTTTAATAGGCATGAAGATCAGTAGGCAAAAATATTATCGGGCAGTTTAGTTTAGACTATTTATAGGAAAGAAACAAAACCCGTCCAAAAACTGCAAATTTTTAAGTCAATACGAATTGGATCGTCCTGTACGATTGTGGATCGTCCTGGATGATTTTAATTAAATGCTTTGGAAATGATCCTAATTTATATGGGTAAGAAATGACTTCGTACACACATATCGTCCCATATGAACTAGATTCGTCCAGTACGAATGGTTATTCCATAGGTCGGTTCACAAAAATTGCAGAACGACACATAATTTTTTAGAGTTAGTTCACTTCTTCCTAGGACGAAGTTAAGGTTCGCCCCAACGAAAGTTTTACAGAGAGAAAATCATCCTGAGATGAATACACTTCAACCTGACGATAGTACTCCAGAGAGAAACTCATCTTGGAATGAATACACTTCATTCTTGAACGAAAATTTTCCAGAGAACATTTTGTCCTGAGACGAATACACTTCATCCTGGATGATCAGGACTTAGAAAAATTTTCTTCAATTCCTGTTCATTCCATTTCTCTTACGAGGAGATAACTGATCTAATCATCCCGTACGAACTATGTTTATCCTGTACGATTAGTATAAATTTCTCAAAATCTCTTAATGTGTGTGTGTGTATTCACTCAATTACAATCACTCCCTCTCAAATTTAATTCTAAGATAAATATGGGTTTTTAAATACACAAAGTATCTCATGCTGAATTTGATTGAAGTCTTTGTAGTATGGAGTTTGATTTTCCTGAAATGTTAGTACACAAAAGAGCAAAAACAACTTTTCCAAAAAAAGTTAGGATAACTATATATAAAATAATAATATTTGAAATCATCAAAACTATACATGTTGGAAGAATTTAAAACATGTAAATATCAACTCTCTTAATAATCTCCCCCTTTTGATGATGCCAAAATAATTATTGTTTGTATAATTTTCAAATTAAAAAAATCTCCTAAACTCCCCCTGAATTGATGAACACGTGTAAATAAGGAGGCATTTTTAGAAATATACAGATAAAACAAACACACACAACTTATAAAATAAACACAAAACAAAACACAATAAAACAAAAATAGATCGAACAAAAACAAATCAAAAAACATGATACAAATAATTTCTCCCCCTTTTTGACAACAGCAAAAAGTAAAGAAGAAAAAAGGCTTGAAATGTAAGCAGACATATGAAAATTATTTGATAATTAAATCTTCAAAGTGATTAAAATATGTTATGCAAATAAAATTAAAATATTAAGCAAATCATATTAATTCATAGAATGTAAGAAGATATATAACATTGATAATATAAAGAATATATCAAAAGCATGATTCAATTTAGACACTAAGATAAAGAAAATCATTGCAAAAAGGAAGAATAAAAAATTTGTATATTTAAAATTTTAATACAGAATATAAATGTACAGTAGATCAAATTGTATTAAGAGATTAAAAAAAAATGGAAAGAAATAATTACCACATGTGGCACTTTGCGCATCTTTTTCAAATTATTGGCACATTTTTGTGCAACTTTTTATTTTTGGGCTTATTTTGTGCCTCTTTTTCTACTTGCGAACCATTGCGCATTTCTTTTGATTTTTATACATTCGTACATTTTTTCAAGAGTAATTTTGATCTTTCCAAAATCAATAATAAAAATTTTCTAATTTTTTTAAGTACATAAATATTTATTGAAAAGTGAAATATAAAATAAGAAAACATCATAGTTGTAATAATAATATTAAAATTAATGTAGTCTAAATAAGAGACATGAAATTGACAATTCTAATTATATCAAGTAATAAGAAGAACTTAAAGTTAAAAAAAATAGATTTTCTAATGAATTAATTTAGACTTGCACTTCAAAGTATAGCACTATTAAGATAAAAATCTAATGATTGTCATAAAGGCTAACACACATTTCAGTACAATTAAATCCAAAACACGTGAATGTATATATTAATATCACTATGAAGATATTACAATTTAAGGTTAGGATATCAATACAGAAACAAAACATCTAAAGTAAAGAAAATATAATAAAATTAATTAAAACACTTTTAAAACACAAACTACAGAAAATACATAAAACTAAGTGCAACAATCACTGAGAAGGACCCTGATCGGGTGGAGGAGGAGGAGGTTCAGCACCAAAGATGTTAAAGTAAGTAATACATCATATGCAAATTGGTACTGATATCTTCATCTAATCTGTCGTAAAATTCATGTCATGCTGATACTATATGTCCTGCTGCTGAAGATGAGTCTCAATTTGATCAAAATGAGTCTCTAGGTGATCAAATCTTTGAACCAAATCCTGATAATTTGGTTCATTGGCGGGTGCAGGTGTAGCTTCTTGTTCTTCCTCTGTATCACTAATGACATGAGTTTTACTTGGTTCTTCTTTGAAGATTGCTCTAAATGATCCATCGTTGTAGTAGAGTGGTTCTTCAAACTCTTGATCAGGATGAACCAAATTGTATTTATTCTCCAGAATGTAGGCAACAAGATGTCCTAAGGTGATGTTCTTCTTTCTCTTATGCTCTACATGTCCAATTTCAGACAGCCCATAAAGATAGTCAAGGATAAGTTGGGCTTCATCTATAGGTTCTTTAGTCAAGATCAAGAAGGTCACCATAGAAAGAAGAGGGGTACTATTGATCCTATCACCAGCTTTAGGAATTATGGAAGTTCTAAAGACATGCTGGATGACTCATACATTTCGAACGAGACCATATACTCTAGCCACATATTCGTTCACATTGTTCCCTCTAATCACATTATTAATTTTACACCATGATTAATTATGAGTGTTGATCAAGTGATGGGCTCTGGCTCCCTCTATCCTTAAATTAAAAAGGCTCCTAAGTCATGCTTGGTGATTTCAACTTTTTGTTTGAAGACAAAGGAACAGATTATAGAGTGGTCAGAATTAAAGGACATGTTGGCGAGGAAATAGTGGAAGGTTACCTTATTGTAGAGATAGACGAGGGTAAGGATAAAACCAAACTGTGTTGAGGCAAACAAGTTCATTACATGAAAGGTAAGTTGTTCTTGGATTAGGATTCGGGAGGGTGTGATCTTCGCTGAGGCAAACCTAGGAAAACATTCCTTATTTGCTTTGGAAAGGAAGTTTTCAGATGAATTTCTATGTGGTTTCTTTGCCAGAACCTTTTGTCTCTTACTTGAACTTGCCATTTGGAAGAAGATCTAGAGTACGAAAAAGATTGAAAGTGAAGTTTTGAGTGTGACTGTTGAGTTCAAAGGCTCTTCTATTTATTGAAAATGATAAGTTTGTATCACACAAAAAAATTTCATCCTATATGAAATTTTTAATTCATCATGTACGAAAAATTTTTGTATGGACGATCCAATGCATCAAAATGAAACGGCTTTTCGTAATCAACACAACTTACGAAACGTCATTTCGTATAGACTTTTAACCAGGCTGATCATAAAGACGAACACGTGTTCGTCTTGGGACGATCAGAACTTATATCATTTTCATGGCAGTTGAAATCGTCCCCTACCTCGAACCGACATGAGTTCGTCCGAACAAACCAAAGGTTCGTACGTACGAAGTTAATATTAAACTACCTTATCCATTCAACCACTTTATTCATTCATCCCTTCATTTGAAAAACATTTCATCTCGGGCGATCGTATAGACGAAGTGACACTAAAACACTAAAACACTACACTCAAACGATTCAAAATTCGATAGTTTGTCACAATACACAAATTGTCCTGTACGAAAACATTTTGTCCCGGACAATTGTCACTGAAATTTTTCAAATTTTTGTACTCAATCAAAAACATAAACACAACACACTAAAAACACAAAATAACAAAAAAACACAAACTCTAAATAAAGAAAATCACACATGCAAGTTCATAAACACATAAAAACCCACAAACACATTAACTAGTAAACAAACATCAATATTGCAAAAACATTTTTACTTAAGCATTCAAATCAATCACACCAAGTCTTGTTCTTAATATACTAAAAGTATCAAAGGCTAAAGTTTTTATAAAAATGTCTGCAACATGATTTTTAGTAGAAACATGAATGAGTTCAATTTCTCCTTTGGATACATGATCCCTTATGAAATGATGCATTATGTCTATATGTTTGGTTCTTAAATGTTGAATAGGATTTTTAGAAATATAAATAGCACTAGTGTTATCAAAATAAATTGTAATAGTGCCTATAGTTAATCCTAAATCAATCAACTATTGTTTCAACTAAAGTACTAGTGCCATATAACTTCCTAATGCAATGTATTCAGCTTCTGCAGTTGATAGGGCTACTGAATTTTGTTTTCTATTGGACCAAGATACTAGAGAATTTCCAATAAATTGACAAGTTCCAGAAGTGCTCTTTCTATCTACTCTATAACCTGTAAAGTCAAAATCTGAATAACCAATTATTTTAAATGAAGAGCTTGTTGAGTCTAGTAATTAGGTTGTTAAGCCTAAGTTAATGTCCCAAAGGCTACCAAGAGGGGGGTGAATTGGTAGTTTAAAAATTTTAAGCCCTCTTTTAAAATTATGTTGAACCAAAATAAAAATTGTTTCTTTTAAGTTTTGTAGAAAAAGTTTTTCAACCACCAGAGTTTTTAAGACTTAAAAAATAAAAATGCGAAAACGTAAAAACAGTAAAGTAAATGACACCAGATTTATAGTAGTTCGGTCTATAACCAGACCTACATCCACTCCCCGGAGGCACCCTCCGAGTATTGCACTAATACCACAAAGTAACTCTCCTTTTGCACCCACAACAAGGCGGAGAAGCCTTTACAACACACTCTTTTCACCACTACCCGGTGCGGAAGAGAACCGTCGTCCTTTTACACCATCCCTAGTGTTGGCAGAGAACCGTCCGTCCTTTCACACTCTCCTAGTGTGGGCAGAGAACCCTTCCGTCCTTTCACACTCTCCTAGTGTGGGCAGAGAACCCTACAGCTATTCACACTCTCCAAGTGTAGGAAGCGATCCTTTCGGCTATTCACACTCTTCAAGTGTCGGCAGCGAACCGGATCTCCTTAACAGATCTTCTCACAAGAAATCTAGAAGGAAGAAAGAAAAGAGTGAAGTAATCCCAATTCACAAGTAGAGATTCTTACCTTTGAACTCCAAGTGAAGCCTTAACGCTCCAGTGGTAGGAATCCTCCTTTGAATGCACTCTCACACTCTCTCCTTAGCTATTCTCTCAAGAGGCACGAAGATCAAATGAAAAAGAGATAGGGTGGCAATCTAATTTGGACTATATATACAAAAGACAAGAAAAACCGTCCAAAAACTATAAATTTTCAATTCTGTACGCAGTGGATCGTCCCGTACGATCGTGGATCGTCCTGGACAATTTTACTTAAACGCTTTGAAACGACCCTATTTGTATATGTGTACGAAATGTCTTCGTACACACTGATCGTCCCGTATGAACTAAGTTCATCCGGTACGAACGATTATTACTAGGTCAGTCTAGAAAACTGCTAAAAACTGTTCTAACTCGGCTAATCGTCTGGACGAAAATTGGTTTGTCTGGACGAAATTTTTACAGAGAGCAGATCATTTTCTGCCGATAATTAATTTCGTCTGGACGAAAATTTTACAGAGACCAGATCGTCCTGGACGAAAATTAATTTCGTCTGGATGAAATTTTTACAAAGAGAAGATCATTTTCTAACGATAATTAATTTCGTCTGGACGAAAATTTTACAGAGAACAGATCGTCCTGGACAATAAAAATTTCATCCCGGACGAATAGGACTTAAAAATTTTTCAAGCCAGTTCCTATTCGTTCTATGTGCTCAATAGGAGATAACTATCTGATCGTCCCGTACGATCAGTATAAAATTTTTATGATCTCCTTATGTGTGTGTGTGTATGTTTTTATTCACTCAATTACAATCACTCCCTTTCAAATTTAATTCAAAAAAAATACAAGCTTTAAATTCCCAAAGTATCTCATGTTGAATTTGATTTGAAGTTTTCGTAGTCTGGAGTCTGATTTTCCTGAACTATTAGTACACACAAGAGCAAATACAAATCTTCTAAAATTGTTAGGAGATAACTACACATTTGAACAATAATGTTTGGAATCAACAAAACTATAAAAGTTGTAAAAATATAAAGCATGCAAATAGCAACTATTTTAACAGAGCTAAACTTAGGATACCAAATTTCTTAATTATGAGTTCCCAACAAATATCTTAAAATCTTTTTCACTACTGTCAAATGTGATTCTTTTGGATCTGATTGAAATCTAACACATAAGAAAACACTAAACATGACATTGGGTCGACTTGTAGTCAAGTAAAGTAAAGATCTAATTATCCCTCTAAATTTCTTTTGATCAACAGATTTTCCCTTAGGGTCCTTATCTAAGTGAACTGAGGACTCATTGGTGTACTAACAGGTTTAACATTGTCCATTTTATACTTTTTAAGGATGTTTTTAACATACTTTGACTGACTAAGAAATGTTTTTTTCTCAATTTGCTTAATGCTAAATCCTAGAAAGTAACTTAAATCTTCTATTAGACTCATCTCAAACGCACTACTCATTATTTTAGAAGAATCATCATAAAGATTTTTATTTGAAGATCCAAAAATGATATCATTCACATAAATTTGAATAATGAGTATATCATTTTCACATTTCTTCAAAAAGAGAGTTGTATCCATACTTCCTTTTTCAAAAGATCTTTCAAGTAAGAAGGTGTTCAATCTCTCACACCAAGCCCTAGGTGCCAGTTTCAATCCATATAATGCCTTTTTCAACTTGAAAACCTGATTTTGGTATTTATAATTTTCAAAGCCTGGTGGTTGTTCTACAAAAACATCATCTTGAATTACCCCATTTAAAAAGGCACTTCAAAATCAATCCTAATTGCCCTAATTGCTTCAAGTCTAGCTACAGGGGCAAAAGTCTCCTCAAAATCAATCCCTTCAATCTGATTATACCCCTTAGCAACTAATCTAGTCTTATTTCTAATGACTACTCCATAGTCATTCATTTTGTTTTTGAATACCCACTTAGTTCCAACTACACTTTGATCCTTTGGCCTAATAGTTAATTCATAAACTTTATTTCTTACAAATTGATTCAACTCTTCTTGCATGGCCAAAATCCAAAATTCATCTGAAAGTGCTTGATTAATATTTGTGAATTCTATAGTTGAAATCAAGGCTGAATGATTTACTTCTTTGTTTAATCCACGCCTAGTCCTTATACCCTCACTAAGTTTAACAATAATCAATTCCCTTGGGTGGTTTTTAAAAAATATTAAATCTCTTGACAAAGGGTTTTCTATCTCCAAATTTTCTTCCACATTTTCTTTCAAATTTTCTTTTAAATTTATTTTTTCAATCTTTTGGGAGTTTATCTCAATCTCATCTTCTACAATATTTGACTGTTCCATATTTCCAGATTCATCAAATACAACATGTGTGGTCTCCTCAATTACCAAAGCTCTTCTATTGAATACTCTATAAGATTTTCCAACGCTTGAGTATCCAAAAAAAATTCCTTCATCAGATTTTGGATCAAATTTTCGTAAGGCAGATTTTCCATTATTATGAATGAACACCTTACAACCAAAAACATGCAAATAAGACAAATTAGATGTTCTTTCTTTTAGAAAATCAAAGGGTGTTTTATTTAGTTTACATCTCACATTCACACTATTCATAAAATAACATGTAGTACTAACCGCCTCAGCCCAAAAATATTTAGGAAGTGAGTATTCTACCAACATTGCTCGGGTTGCTTCTATTAATGTTCTATTTTTCCTTTTGACTACCCCATTCTGCTGAGGGGTTCTAGGTGCAGAAAAATTATGATCAATTCCTTTCTCCTTACAAAATTCCTCAAATTTCGCATTTTCAAATTCTCCTCCATAATCACTTTGTATAGAAATAATTTCACACCCTAGTTTTCTTTGAGTCTAAGTCGAAAAGTTTCTAAACTCCTCGAGTGAATCACTTTTATGAAATAGAAATCTAACCCATGTGAATCTTGAGTAATCATCCACAATTATAAATCTACATACCTTCCCTCCTAGACTCACAGTTCCAACTGGTCCAAAAAGATATATATGCAAAATCTCTAATGGTTTACTAGTTCTAAGATCCTTATTGGACTGAAAAGAGGATTTCACTTTCTTTTCTAATTGACATGCATCACAAAGGTGGTCTTTAGTAAAGTCTAGTTTTGGTATACCTCTCACTAAGTTCTTTTGGGTAATTCTTCTAAGGCTTTTCATGGTAGAGTGATAAAGCATTCTATGCCAAAGCCATGACTCATCAGATACATTTTTCAAACAAAAAGTAGTAGGAGATTGAATATAATTCAAGTGTAGCATATAAATATTGTTTACCCATTTACCATTCAAAACATCTTTACCATTTAGGTTTAATTTGCAGCTAGTAGAAAAAATTTCACAAAATATCCTTTATCATATAACTGGCTTATGCTTTAAGTCTTCTACTAAAAATATATTATTAATATAAAATTTATTAAGATTTCCAATCATACCTGATCAAACCACCTTCCTTGTGGTGTTATCTCCAAGTGTAACCTTGCCTCCACTCCTAGCTTCCAGCGATATGAATTGTGTAGTATCTCCAGTCATATGCTTCGAACATCCGCTGTCCAGGTATCATATGCTCTCACTAGGTCTTTTGTGAGAGCGACCCTGCAAAATTATCAAACATTAGACCTAAGAATCCAAACAAGTTTGGGTTCTCATTTTGGCAATTTATAATCAGATGCATGTATGATATGTCTAGGTTTATGCATCTTAGGTCTCCACACCAAATAAGTTTTCATCTTCAAAGTACAGGTGTGAGCTATATATCCAAACAATCCACAATTATTACATTTTACTTTTAGAAATGGTTTCCTAAGTCTTCTAACATTCATCTATCTATTCAGGGATTACATAAATTTAGGATACATAATAGGATTAGTAAAATCTTCAAGTTTAGGGGGTATCCTATTATCCTCGAGAGCTTTTATCGTTAATTTGTAAAATGAATTCATATCTTCCAAAATTTGATTTGTATTTTGATCTATAAATTTTGCTCTCTAATTCATCCTTAAAATTTTTAAAACCTTTTTCAAATTCAGCATAAGATGATTTTAAATTTTCATGTTTTTATTCAAGTTATCAAACTCATGAAGTAATTTCATGTGGTTGTCATCCATTAAAGCATGATCTTTCCTAAGGATTTCATATTCCTTTTGTAATTCATCAAACTCTAAACTTAGACTAACATATATTTTCTTCATTTTCTTATATGAATCGTGCTTGTGTTCAGAAACATCAAAAAGTTCATCATAAATTAAATCACATACCTCTTCTTAATCTGACAGATCAAGACTATCGGCCACTAAGCACAGATTAGTGACTTCTTCTTCCTTCTCAATCTCTGATGAATCTAAAGCTGAGTCCGCCTAGAAAGCTCTTTGAAACTTCTTCTTGCCCTTCTTTATAATTGGTTTCTCTCTACCTTCTCCTTGCTAGGAGTAGCTTTGAGTTTTGAGAAATCAGTCTTGATATGACCAGATTTCCTGCACTCATAGCAAATCACTTCATTTGAACCTTGGCATTTCTATTAAATTTACCTCTATTCAATGTTGGCGTCTCTTTTGCTTTCTCTTTAGAAAGTTTCTAAATTGTCTGGTCATCAATGCGATGTCTTCTTCATTCTCAGGTTGTGAGTGTTCACTCTCAGACTCTTCTATATTTAGTGTTATGTTCTTCTCCCTTCGTGGTTCACCTACATCAATCTTACTTTGGCTAACTCCTTGCTCGTAAGCAATTAGCAAACCAAGAAGACTGTCAATAGAGTAAATATTTAGAACTTTAGACTCTATAATTCCAGTAATTTTAGCATCATAAGCAGTCGAAAAATAACAAAGAATCTTATTAACTATTTCAGCATTTATTAGTTCCCTACCTAGTGCATGCAAAGAGGTGATTATTTGTGTGAATCTTATGTACATATCAGAAATTGATTCATTTGGTTTCATGCGAAATAGTTTATAATCATGCAACAAGATATTAAGTCTAGATTGCTTAACCTCATTAGTCCCCTCATAAGTTATACAAAGTCTATCCCATATGTCCTTTCCACTTTTGTAAGTGGAAACCCGCATGTAGTCTTCTGATTTTAAAGCACAAAATAAACTATTCAAGCATTTAACATTTAGTTGTGCTAAGTTACATTCTTCAACTGTCCAGTCCGTAAAAGGTGATTCAACTCTAACTTCGTCTACTAATCTAGTTGGTTTTGTATACCCTTCTTGAACTAAGTTCCACATATGATAATCAAGTGATTGTAAAAATATAAACATGCATGTTTTCCAAAAATCAAAAGGTATATTGTCGAACAGTGGATGTCTAGTTATAGAGTAACCCTCAGGTGTATTTCAGTTTCCAAATATAGCCATCTACATTAATCAAAAGTAGTCTAAACTTATAATTTTTAAACAAAGCTCTGATACCACTTGTTGAAACTCATTCACAATGAATTAGCTTGTTAAACCTAAGCTTATGTCCCAGCACCTAAACAAGAGGGGGTGAATTGGTAATTAAAAAATTAATTCCTTTTTTTAATTTTTAAACCAAAAATTAAACTTTAATGAGTTTTGTAGAAAACATTTTTTAACCACAGTTTTAAAAGTAAAAACACAAAAATAAAAAGGCAGCGGAAAAACAAAGACACGAGGTTTCTAGTGGTTCGGTCAAAACACGACCCACATACACTCCCTGAAGGCACCCTCTTAGTATTGCACTAATACCAATAGTGACTCTCTTTTTGCACCCACAGCAAGGTAGAGTGCCTTTACAAACATTCTTTCCACCACTACCCGGTGTGGCAGAGAACCGTCGTCCTTTTACACTATCCCCAATATTGGCAGAGAACCTTCATCCTTTTACACTATTCCCAGTATTGGTAGAGAACCGTTATCCTTTTATAATCTCCTATTATAGGCAGAGAATCCTTCAGCTATTCACACTCTCAAAGTGTGGGCAGATAACCCTTCAGCTGTTCACACTCTCCAAGTGTGGGCAGAGAATCCTTCGGCTGTTCACACTCTCCAATTGTCAGCAGAGAACACTTTGGCTGTTCACACTCTCCAAGTATCGGCAGAGAACCAGATCTCCTTGACATATTTTCTCATAAGAATCTTAGAAGGAAGAGAGAAAAGAGTGAAGTAATCACAAATCAAGAGTAAAAACTCTTACCTTTGAGTACCAAGTGAAACCTTAACGCTCCAATGGCAAGAAATCTTTTTCAAACACTCTCTCCACTCTCTCCTTGACTCTTCTTACAATAGGCACGAAGATCAGTAGGCAAAAAGATTATGTGATAGTTTAGTTTGGATTATTTATAGGAAAGAAAAAAAAACCGTCCAAAAACTACAAATTTTTAAGTCAATACGAATTGGATCGTCCCATACGATCATGGATCGTCCTGGATATTTTTACTTAAATGTGTTGGAAATGATCCTAATGTATATGGGTACGAAATGACTTCATACACACATATCATCCGTATGAATTAGGTTCGTCCGGTATGAACGGTTAATCCGTAGGTCGGTTCCCAAAAACTGCAGAACGACACTTAATTTTTCAGAGTTGGTTCACTTCATCCTGGGATGAAGTTAACATTCGTCCGGATGAAACTTTTATAGAGAGAAAATCATCCCATGACAAATACACTTCGTCCTGAACGATAACACTCCAGAGAGCAACTCGTCCTGGAACAAATACACTTCATTCATGAACAAAAATTTTCCAGAGAACATTTAGTCATGGGATGAACTTCGTCCTGGACGATCAAGGCTTAGAAAAGTTTTCTTCAATTCATATTCATTCCGTTGCTCTTACGAGGAGATATTTGATCTGATTATGTCCTTTGAACTATATTCGTCCTATACGATCAATACAAATTTCTCAAAATCTCCTAAAGTGTGTGTGTGTGTATTCACTCAATTACAATCACTCCCTCTCAAATTTAATTAAAAAAAAAATACAAGTTTTTAAATATACAAAGTATCTCATGCTGAATTTGATTTAAAGTCTTTGTAGTCTGGAGTTTGATTTTCCTGAAATTTTAGTACACACAAGAGCAAAAATAACTTTTCCAAAAACTTTTAGGAGATAACTATACATAAAATAATAATATTTGAAATCATCAAAACTATACAAGTTGCAAGAATTTAAATTATGCAAATAGAAACTCTCTTAACAAGAGTGTGAAGGGTTCACAAGGTTACTCAAAAGTAAGGATCTCTTTATGATTTTTGGGTTTACTCTCCTTTTCTTCTTTCTAGTTGCTTATGAAAAGATCTTTGGAGAGGATTTGGTACTGTACTAAAACTTGAAGGGTGTTAAAGGACTACAGTAATCTACTAACACTTTTAGGGTGTGAAAGGATGAAGGTACTCTACCTACACTTGGAGGGTGTGAAAGGATGAATATTCTCTACTGACACTTGGAGGGTATGAAAGGATGATAATTCTCTACAACACCGGGGATTGGTGGAAGAGAGGTTTTTGTAATAGTTTCTTCACCTTGTTGTGGTGGAAAAAGGAAAGAGACATTGGTAATAGTACAATACCTGAAGAGGGAGTTGTTGCAAATCTATTTTTCATGTCTTATGTTTTGATGATTGACAAACATGGTTTCTCTTGGACAGCTTGTTGCTTTTAACTTTTCAGGAATCGAAGATCGGACAATCAAAAAGGAGCCAAGTTCAGGAATGCGTAGGTTTAGGGTTGAGTCAGTCTGTACTTTTGTTTTTTTACCTTTTGAGTCCACTTGTAATAGTCAAAGAGACTGATGCTTTGTAACCCTTCACACACACACTTGAGAGACTTAGAATTTCTATTTTTACTCATATCGGCCAGGACGATTTCTTTGATTGGCCTGGACGATCAGCTTAAAACAGAAAGTCTAATTAAGGATTCTTAATTAAGGCAGCCGACATTAACAGATCGTCCTGGACGATACGTGTATCGGCCTGGACGATAAGCTCAAAACAGAAAGAAGTAGCCGCCATAGACAAGTATGGTATACTGTATCTTTAAATTATTGTCCCGGACGATCCTCGGATCGGCCTGGACGATATTCACAAATTATGCCATAATTGTTCAGGAAATCAAGGGAGTAATTAAGGATGATTGATACGATCAGATTGTCCTGGACAATCGCAAGATCGGCCAGGCCGATCTAGTCAAAAACCTTAAGTTACTTCAGGACGATCAATATCGGCCAGCCCGTATTCAGGGCTATTGTCAGGATGATTTTCCTCTGATTTGAACTGATCGGCAAGGACGATCGTGAGATCGGCCTGGACGATCAAGCTAATTTTCAATCGTCCAGTTTTGCATCCAGGGCTATGCTCTGGCCGATCTTCATTGATTTGTACTGATCGGCCAGGCCGATGTCCATATTGGCCTGGATGATATTGTCGGCAACTTGCAATTAATGAGCTCTTTTGAAGCTCTTCTATTTAAGAGCTCTTGTTCAACGTTTTGAAAAACCTTTGGCTGCTGCCTTGACCTGAGAAGACCTTGAGGAGAGAAAGAGAGAGAGAGGAGAGAGAGAGGATCTTGTGAGGGGGAGCATGTGAGGGGTTTCACAAGGGTTGCTTCAAGGATCTCTCTGCGTCGTTTTCGTCTAGAGTTTCTCATCCGTAGAAGGGTCGGTAGAGGTAAGGAGTTTTGCTTTTGGTTCTGGTTCTCTGCCAGCTTCAGGAGGAAGCAAAAGGAGATAGGTTCTCTGCCTTGCCGGGGTGGCAAAAAGGAGGTTCTTGTGAGGGTTTCTCCGCCTAGCCGTGGGGGCTAAAGGAGAGTCACATTTTTGTAGTGCAATACTTGGAGGATGCCTCCAAGGAGTGGACGTAGGTCGAGTCGACCGAACCACTATAAATTTCTGTGTTCCTTTTCTTGCTTCCGCACTTTTAAATTCCACAATTTTGTGTGGTGTGATTTGATTTATGTAATCTTATTTCTTTGTTTAAAAAGAAGTTTTTTAAAATACCAATTCACCCCCCCCCCCCTCTTGGTTAGTTTGGGACTAACTTCATAGGGCTTAACATCCCCATCGAATTTTCAAGTGGTATCAGAGCTTGATTCGAAAATTAAAGTTTGAAAACTTTTTGAATTTGATCCATGTCTAACTTTGGGAATCGCAACACTACGGAAGGGTATTCTATTACCCGACCTCCTCTGTTCGATAACCTACCTTTTGATTTTTGGAAAACTCGCATGTCAACTTTTTTACAATCTACTGATTATCGCATGTGGATGCTTATTCAAGAAGGTTATTCTCCACCTTCTCGTGAAATTAACGGTTTTAAAACTGAAGTTGCTTTTACCGAATGGACTTTTGATGAACGAGATTTAGCTCAATTAAATGCAAAATATTTGAATTGTTTTTTCTGTGCTTTAAAATCTGAGGACTACATGCGTGTTTCAACTTGCAAAACTGGTAAAGAAATTTGGTATAAATTGTGCATTACTTATGAAGACACTAATGAAGTTAAACAATCCCGTTTAAACATTCTCTTGCATGACTATGAACTTTTTCGTATGAAACCTCATGAATCGATTTCTGACATGTACACTAGGTTTACTCAGATTGCTACTTCATTGCATGCACTAGGAAAAGAACTTTCGAACTATAAAAAAGTTAACAAGATTTTGAGATGCTTGCCTTCGTCTTATGATGCAAAAATTACTACAATCACTGAATCTAAAGATTTGAACACCTATTCTATTGATAACTTGCTTGGCTCACTCATTGCTTACGAGCAAGGGGTGAATCAAAGAAATCTTGATGCAGGTGAGAAGAAAAAGGAGAAAACAATTGCATTGAAGGCACACAAATCGGATTCTGAATCTTCCGTGTCTGAAAGCGATGGAGTTGCCTTCATCACAAGACAATTCAAAAGCTTTCTAAGGAAGAAACAAAAGCATCATCAAAGTTGGAGAAAAGGTAAGGATCATAAACATATTAAAGGATCTTCTGATGTTGTTTGTTTTAAATGCAGAAAGCCTGGACATGTGAGAACTGATTGCCCTAAGCTTATAGATCAATCAAGAAAAGAAAGAAATGATGAGAAAGCAAAGTCTAAGAAGGACAAGAAAAAACAAAAGAGCTTTTGGGCAGAATCTGGTACTGATTCTTCTGAGACTGAACCAGAGGAAGAAACTACAAACTTGTGTTTCATGGGAAAAGATCAAATTGATCAAGAAGAGGTATGTGAACTTTCATACGATCAACTTCTTGAAGTTTCAGAAAAAATCCATGCATCATATAGGAAATTAAAGAAAACTCATGCCAGCTTGAAATTAGAATTCTTAAATCTACAAAAAGAGCATGAAATTTTGATTAAAGATCATCAAACAATTGATTCAAATCACATGACTTTACTTGATGAATTTGATGAGTTAAATAAAAATCATGGTAAGTTAGTTGAAGAGTATGATGCATTAAAAATATCACACACATCTCTTGAATCTGATTTTAAGATGTCAAAAGAAATAGAAAAAAATTTGAGGATTGAAAATGAAGTTTTAGAAAACACAAACTTGAAGGTTCAAAATGATTTAGAAGCATGTAAGAAATCTAGGATGACTTCTACTTTTAATCAATTGTCAAAACCTAGAGAGAGGCATTATAACTCAAATCACTTAAGAAATCCCTTTCCTGGAGTTAGATGTTTTTCTTGTGGCATGCTAGGACATATCTCACACACGTGCACAATTCACTATAGTTCACATTGGGTGTGCAGACCTAAGGTGCATGATCCACAGCATACCACACATGCATTGCATTCTTCTCTTCATAAGAAGGAACCCAAACCTGCTTGGGTTCCTAAAACTAACATTTGATAATTTTGCAGGAAGTCTCTCACAAAAGACCTCGTGAGAGTATGTGGTACCTGGACAGTGGATGCTCTCGACATATGACTGGTGATGCTAGCCAGTTTGTTGTACTAGAATCCAGGACTGGAGGCAAGGTTACTCTTGGAGACAACACCACCAGGAAGGTGGTAGGAGCAGGTATAATCGGTAATTCCAAGAACCTTATGATTGAAAATGTTTTGCTTGTAGATGGATTGAAGCACAACTTACTCAGCATCAGTCAATTCTATGACAAAGGCTTCATCGTACAATTCTTCACGAATTCATGCATTGTAAGTTTAAGTAACAATACTATTTTGCAGGGAAAGAGGGTAAACAACGTCTATATGCTTGATTTAAATAGCATTGAATGTGCTGCTTCTTTTTGCTTAAAAACTGTCATTGATGATTCTTGGTTGTGGCACAGGAGGCTTTGTCATGCAAGTATGAAAACCCTTAGGAAAGTGACCCAAAAGGACCTAGTTAGAGGTGTCCCCAAACTTAAGTTTACAAAAGACACCTTTGTGATGCCTGTCAACTAGGAAAGCAAATTCACTCCTCTTTTCACCCCATAAAGGACATTAGCACCTCTAGACCTTTAGAAGTCCTTCACATGGATTTGTTTGGACCTATTAGCATAGCAAGTTTGGGAGGGAAAGTCTATGGTTTTGTGATTGTTGATGACTACTCGAGGTTCACTTGGACTAGATTTCTTTCTCATAAAAATGAGTCTTTTGAGGAGTTTAAAACTTTTTCTACTTGGATTCAGAAGAAGCTAGGGTGTGAGATTTTGACCATCCATAGTGATCATGGGGGAGAGTTTGAAAATGAAAGATTTGGAGATTTTTGTGAGGAGAAGGGGATTAGCCACAATTTTTCAGCCCCTAGGACTCCTCAGCATAATGGAGTAGCTGAAAGGAAGAATCGGACCTTCGTGGAAGCCGCTAGAGCCATGCTTGCTGAGTATTCACTTCCAAAATACTTTTGGGCTGAAGCGGTTAACACAGCATGTTATGTGTTGAATAGGGTGAATGTTAGAGTCAAATTAGAAAAGATACCCTATGAGATCCTTAAGGGTAGGACACCCAATCTTTCCCACCTTCAGGTCTTTGGTTGTAAGGTTTTCATTGACAATAATGGGAAGTCTCACTTGGGAAAATTTGATCCTAAATCTGATGAAGGAGTATTCTTGGGATATTCTAGTGTTGGGAAATCTTTTAGAGTGTTTAACAAGAGAACCTTGATGGTGGAAGAGACAACCCATGTAGTTTTTGATGAGTCTGATCATAAGAAACATGGAGTAGAAGATGATGATGTTGGAGAGATTACAAATGGAGTAGAAAATTTGATGAAGGGGAGTGAGCACCTAAGTAATGGAGGAGTAGAAGGAGTCACCCAAGGAATAGAAATTTTTGATGAAAGGGGAGAAACTTCACACACTTTTCCTAGAGATTGAGATACTCTACTAGTCACCCCAAGGATTTGATCTTAGGAGACCTTTCTAGTGGAGTTAAGACTAGACATGGACTTAGGAAGGAGGTGAACCACTCTGCCTTTATCTCTATGACAGAACCCACCACCATTAACCAAGCCCTCTCTGATGAGTTTTGGATGTTAGCAATGCAAGAAGAGTTGAATCAATTTGTTAGGAATGATGTTTGGGAACTTGTGGAAAGACCTAAGAGACAAAGTGTAGTTGGGACAAAGTGGGTATTTAAGAACAAATTGAATGATTCAGGAGTGGTGGTGAGGAATAAAGCAAGATTGGTGGCTAAGGGGTACAATCAATAGAAGGGATAGACTTTGAAGAGACTTTTGCCCCTGTAGCTAGATTGGAAGCCATTAGAGTGCTATTAGCCTTTGCTTGTTATAAAAGATTTAAGCTTTTTCAAATGGATGTCAAGAGTGCCTTTTTAAATGGGGAGATAAAAGAAGATGTGTTTGTAGAACAACCTCCAGGTTTTGAGAGTTCTCAATTTCCAAATCATGTGTTTAAATTAAAAAAGGCTTTGTATGGTTTAAAACAGGCACCTAGAGCTTGGTATGAGAGGCTTAGCACATTCTTACTAGAGAGGGAGTTTGTCAAGGGGAGCGTAGACACCACCCTTTTTCTTAAAAAAGTTGGAGATGATTTGCTCATTGTTCAGATTTATGTTGATGATATACTCTTTGGATCTTCTAATAAAAATTTGTGTGATGATTTTTCTAAAACAATGAGTAGAGAGTTTGAGATGAGTTTAATGGGAGAATTGTCTTACTTTTTGGGGTTTAGCATAAAACAATTGGAAGATGGAACTTTTCTAAATCAAACAAAATACATAAAAGACATTTTGAAGAAATATGAGATGGACAAAGCCAAGCCAATTAACACCCCCATAACTTCTAGTGCTCCGTTGGATAAGGACCCAAGTGGTAAGTATGTTGATCAAAAGAAGTATAGAGGCATGATTGGATCTTTACTTTACTTGACTGCAAGCCGACCTGACATTATGTTTAGTGTTTGCCTTTGTGTTAGGTTTCAAGCTGACCCTAAGGAATCCCACATGACTGCTATTAAAAGGATTTTTAGATACCTTTTGGGGACACAAGGATTAGGGATTTGGTACCCTAGACATAACACTTCTTTTGAGATTATTGATTTTTCTAACTCTGATTTTGCAGGATGCAAGGTGGATAGAAAGAGCACCTCTGGAACTTGTCAATTCATTGGACAATCCTTGGTCTCTTGGTCTAGTAGAAAGCAAAATTCTGTTGCACTTTCCATTGCTGAAGCTGAATACATTGCTCTTGGAAGTTGTGTGGCCCAAGTTCTTTGGTTGAAACAACAGGTATTGGATCTAGGATTACATGTAAGCACCATCTCAATTTTTTGTGACAACACTAGTGCCATATGCATCTCTAAAAATCCCATCCAACATTCAAGAACTAAACACATTGACATTAGGCATCACTTTATTAGAGATCATGTGACTAAGGGAGACATTGAGTTACACCATGTGACAACTGAAAACCAACTGGCAGACATCTTTACTAAACCACTGGCCTTCGACACTTTCAGTTCTTTAAGGACCAGATTGGGTGTGATTGACATAAATGCATGAAATCTTTTTAGCTAAATTTTATTTTATTTTTTTTTCTTTTGCTTTCTTTTTTACCTTTTCGTGTGCTTTATTTTTAGATCATCACTGATATGATATTATATTTCTTGTTCTTGTCTTTAACAATTTGTAGTTAATATGTTTTCATCTACTTAATCACTTAGATAGTATGAATATTTTATGATTGTGTCTCTTTCCCTAAACTTAGTATTAGTGGCATAGTTTTCTTTTCTAATCAAAAGTCTATCTCAAAATAAAAGATTGTTTATGAAACTAAGATCCTTTCTAAAGCTTGCTTAAGCAAATCTATCTTGTATTTACAATGATTAAAAGTTTTTTTGTCACATCATGATCCCTCGTTACTCTTGTCTTCGATTATTAATCCTGCTTGTGGTAATTCTTCCCTATGTTAGAAAGAGAGCTCCTATTCTCTAATATCTGAGAAGATATATTCACAACTAAGTTTTTTTTTAAAAGAGTCTAAAAGGGAATCTAGCTTGCAAAAATAAAAAAAAATATTGGCCAATGATGCCAACAAAAGAAGCGCAAAGACGCCAAAAATTAAAAAATCTATAAAAAGATGCGCAAAGCGCCACAACATTGATAAGAGGCATAAAATGAGCCCACTCAAAAGCAAGCTACTCTCTCTTTTTATATCTTTTAAAACTTAGAAGTTTTGATTCTCAAAGGCTTGATCTCGATTATCGTTCGATTATGACAAATCTACCTCATTGTTTTATAGAGATATTTTTCCTTATGACAAGTGGTGGGTAGAATCTTTTTCTCATATCCAATTAATTATTTGAGTTAGGTAATTGATTTCAAAAGACGATTCTACCCTAAGAAAACATTTTTTGGCTAAGGGTAAACCATGAACGGATATTCTCCTATTCTATGGATTAAATGAGATTGGTAACTCGTTAACTCACAGGTTTTTAAATCAATCACATGGAATACTATATCATTGATGTGCCTTGATTAAAAAAAAAAAAAAAAAAAAAAAAAAAAAAACGGGGAATCTCTTTTGCTGTGCTTTCTTGTACCCTCCTTTTTGATATATCAAAAGGGGGAGAAGTTTATGAGGTTTTTTTTTCATCAATCCTGAATTGTATTTTTTTTGTAGTGTTTTGCCATCACCAAAAAAGGGGAGATTGTTGCAAATCTATTTTTCATGTCTTATGTTTTGATGATTGACAAACATGGTTTCTCTTGGACAGCTTGTTGCTTCTAACTTTTCAGGAATCGAAGATCGGACAATCAAAAAGGAGCCAAGTTCAGGAATGCGTAGGTTTAGGATTGAGTTAGTCTGTACTTTTGTTTTTTTACCTTTTGAGTCCACTTGTAATAGTCAAAGAGACTGATGCTTTGTAACCCTTCACACACACACTTGAGAGACTTAGAATTTCTGTTTTTACTCATATCGGCCAGGACGATTTCTTTGATCGGCCTGGACGATCAGCTTAAAATAGAAAGTCTAATTAAGGATTCTTAATTAAGGCAGCCGACATTAACAAATCGTCCTGGACGATACGTGTATCGGCCTAGACGATAAGCTCAAAATAGAAAGAAGTAGCCGCCATAGACAAGTATGGTATACTGTATCTTTAAATTATCGGCCCGGACGATCCTCGGATCGGCCTGGACGATATTCACAAATTATGCCATAATTGTTCAGGAAATCAAGGGAGTAATTAAGGATGATTGATACGATCAGATCGTCCTGGACGATCGCAAGATCGGCCAGGCCGATCTAGTCAAAAACCTTAAGTTACTTCAAGACGATCAATATCGGCCAGCCTGTATTCAGGGCTATTGTCAGGACGATTTTCCTCTAATTTGAACTGATCGGCCAGGACGATCGTGAGATCGGCCTGGACGATCAAGCTAATTTTCAATCGTCCAGTTTTGCATCCAGGGCTATGCTCTGGCCGATCTTCATTGATTTGTACTGATCGGCCAGGCCGATGTCCATATCGGCCTGGACGATATTGTCGGCAACTTGCAATTAATGAG